>JBBPCZ010000023.1:5663895-5676363 GCA_037974445.1 Brycinus macrolepidotus | reverse complement strand
TCTCCTTTATTAGTAAGCAAAGATTTGAACAGACAAGAAGATGGTAAGTGAAGAAGTGAGCCCTGTCTCAGAATCCCGGTCCCTTTGTAGGGGGAGAAAAAAAACTGGTTAGTACTGGTTCTGTCTGTACCTTCTGCCCCTAGATCTGTAAATTAGTTGCCTCTATGTAGCTACTCCCTACCGCTTGTTATCAGTTCTCACATACCAAAGAAGAATAACAGCATTTAATTTCTCTTGGGAGGATAATTGACGCACATAGAGGGTTGCACATATGGTACCAAGGTCATATATGTTAATTGGGGCCATATGCGAGAATGCACATCTTACACAAGTTCAAAATTTCCAATACAGCACTTAATTACAAAGTAATTTTTGACATCCAAAAAATTGTGGTAGAAGGTAAATTTTTAACACCCAAAAAGTTGCACCAGCAGTCAGGTGAAAAGCAACAATACTGGAATGTAATTTTGTTTTTGCCCATTTCAGTCATCTGTCAGTCAACCAGTTGATCAGCACATTCTCTGAGCACTGACAGGGAATGTTGTCTGGTCCAGTAGCTTTTCGTGTGTTGACCTTGGTTAAAGTTCTCCTCATGTCAGCTGTAGACAGACAGATGACCTGGTCATTGGTGTGAGGGTTTTCCTCACAGCCTCCTTGATCAGTGCATCAGAGCGTGCACAGAACTCATTCAGTTCCTTTGGGAGCATCCCCATCACTGCTGCTTGGTGCAGGCCTTTATTGGGTGACAACCTGAATGCCCTGCCATAAGCTGTGAGTATCTTTGTTGTTGTGGAAGTCGCTCTGGATCTTGTGTGCAAAGTCATGCTTGGCTTATCTGAGGGTGTGAGAGAGGTTGGCCCTGTTGTTCTTAGAGCAGCTTTGTCCCCTGACCTGAAGGCAGCATCTTGCTCTCTTAGCATCGCAAGGACCTTTGCTGTGAACCACGGCTTTTCGTTGGCTCTTGTTGTGACACTTCTGGAGATCATAACATCCTCTATGCATTTGCTAATGTAGCAGGTCACAGAGTCAGTGTACGTCTCCAAGTTGATGAGGTTTCTTTGGGTAGTGGCTTCTCTGAACATGTTCCAATCTGTGCAGTCAAAACAGTCCTGGAGTGCTTGGATGGCTCCACTTGGCCAGACTCTGATGGTTGTCCTGGCTGGGTTTCTGCATTTCAGCAGTGATGTGTATGCAGGGAATAACATAACCATTGTGTGGCCGGGGTAACCAATGTGGGCATGTGCATTGGTGTAGAATTTGTCCAGACAGTTCTTCCCTCGTAGCAAAGTTCACATGCTGATGGAATTTAGAACAAACTGACTTCAGATCTGCGTGACTGATCTGCATGATTGTAGCTCACCTAAGACCCTATTAGCATTGGAGCTATGTGCAAAACACACAGCTACCACTAGCACATCAGCGAATTCTCTCAACTGATAAAATGGGCAATGCTTTATGATCAGAAACTCTGTCAGCGGTGAACAGTAATTACATAAACACACAAACCACCTCTGTGGCTCTTACCAGACAGACAGGCCTCTCTGTCAGCTTGGTAGCAAGCTAGTCCTACTTCACGCTGGCTAAATTGCAGGAGCCACAGATAGTCCATTTTACTGTCCAGAGAGCAAACATTGGAGAGTAGGATGGATGGTAGAGTTGGTCAGGCCAGGTTAGCTTTTAGCCTGGCCCTAATGCCTGTGCACTTGCCTCACTTTTGTTTATGTGTGCAGGCAGGGGTTAACCAGGCAGGGGTTGGAACTTTTATGTTCACATTCTGCCATGCTTGCTGTGAACGATCAATTTGCTGAGTGCACCGGAAATGAGAATGTAGGGCAGCATTGGCAGGCTATTTAATATGACTGCCAACCTTCACACAGAGTCAATGTTGGGCAGCCGGCAATGATGACAGCACTGCCCAGCACTCCAGAGAACACTGCACAACCACCAGTGTGGACCGTGCTACCCCATGCTTGGGAGAGCACCTGGAGGAAGGCGCCTTAAGTGGCAGAACTGTTTATGGGTGCCCAGCCTCTTTTGCCTCGCCTTTCTTGCCAGCTGCCAAACCTTGCCTTATCTTTGACCCTGGCAGAGACTGAGAGAGAATGGAGAGAGCCCAAGGTATTATTTCAGTCCAAAATGGTGGTGGTTTTGTTCGGTGTTTTGAGCTATGTTATCATTTATTTTCTAATAAAGCTCAGTTGTGCCCCCGTGCTGGTGTCTGTGTGTGTTGCTGTTTTAGACAGTCATGCAGCGCATGACGGAGGGGCTGCTCCATGTAATGCAAATCACCTGGCATCAATCCGCCCCTCACCATCAATGAGGAGTATGGAAGGGATTAGTGATAGTGATAGGCTATGGACTAATATCTCTGCTTGTTTCCTTTTTTTCCACAGACTCCAGGACCAAGAACTACCCCCATATGCATTAAATACGCCAGATCCTTACATCCTACTTGCCACTGCCCTCCGTACTCCTGCCAGATGCCCCTGCAGACTCATGCACATCATCTGACACAACCCTGTATCTGCTTTCAGTAAGTTTGAGCTGGTTGCTCCAGCACTGTGGTTTTGCCAAAGAAGACAGGGCAGTGCACATATGACAATCTCACAAATCGTGTGATGAGGGGGTACCTTCTACCAACTGGGGAAACACTGCGAATCTGGCCGGAGCAAAAACCTTCCTTAAACTGGACACTATGTGGTTCTGGCAAATACCCATTACTGAGATTTTGTCCTAGCACTCGGAGCAAAAAGTATTTACTTACGATTTATTTACAATTTAGAGCAAGAAAGTAGTGAGTTGGGGGGGTGCAGGTGCAGAGAATCTTAAGTGTAATTTCCAAATTTTCCACTTGTGGGACTAATAAAGGTTTATCTTATCTTATCTTATCTTAAGCAGTGGAGGCTGGGATTCATGCGGGAAATGGGTAGTGGTGTTGGTGAGGGTGCGAGGTGGGCAGAAGGATGCAGGGATCCGGTGTCTTCAGTGAATACACAGGCAGTCCATAAGGCTTGAGTCTGCGGAGAGGGGAAGATCCCGCAAAAGCAGTAAGGACAGTATGGAGCTAATTGCTGCCAAGTGTCTTGCATTGCACAGGGCTGCCCCTCTGCCATGCACTGATGGGCTGTTCAAAATGGCATGGGTGAGCTGTTTTCCCTGTGTGGAGGTGAGGGAGCTGTCCTTTCAGCACCCCTGTCATGGAATCCTAAGAGGATTGCCTGCCATCTGACGCAGCGGGGTTGGAAGCCCACCGTCACACAAAGTATGCCACTTTTATCACACCCTTCAGGTGTTATCACTTCAACAGGTTCCCTTTTGGGTTGCTTCTGCACCACAACACTTCAGAATGATGAAGGGGTCATCTGCCTCATGGATGATATGTTGGTGGCCTGTTTGTAACAGGAGGAGCATGACGCCCAACTACATGACAAAGAAATCAGGCATCATGTTAAATTTTGACAATCAGAACCAGAATCAGAATCAGAAAAAGTTATTGATCCTGGAGGAAATTGTGACAAGTGTAACAAGAGTGACAAAAGGTTACATTTTTGGGCCACATAATCTCCAGCAACAGCACTAGTTCTGACCTGAGGAAGGCCATAATGAATATAAGTGAGCTAACCATGTCAGTGTAACACTATAACAGGTGCCACTGTACATGACCCATCACAGAACTCCCATTAGGACATCAAGTGCGGGTGACAGACAAGAATGAACCTGGAACAGTGATCAGCAGCCAAACTATCCTATGTTCCTACCTCAAAACCAAACTGAAATCATCAACAGTCTGGGACAGCGGGATGGATGCTTATGACATCCCACTACAGATCCTAATCTGACTGAGCCTCAGTGGGATGTACTGAACAAAGAATAAAATAATTTTTAAAAAGTCCTCGTCCATTTAATGTCTCCGGTCAACACTGGGTAGTGCAGACAATGCAGGCAACAATGTGGCACTCTCTAGAGTGCTCTATTGGGAATCCCTAAACTAGTAATCAAGAAATCATGAGTGCTAGAGAAGCCACTGAGTTAACAGCTAATAAATACAGCGAAGACATTCCGCTTCCTAGCAGTGAGATTAGCTATCATGCCTCCTTCTTCATTTGCCGGCTTGTTATTGGCATGTCAGTATTATATTAGAGGGTTCAATTAAAGTGTTATTTTTCATTTTGGCTGGAGTGCCAAGTCTTTAAAGTAGCTGTACTTACTAATTAGAAGGTGTTTATAATGGTTTACCACCTTTGGACATACACTATCATTAGCAGACAAAATAGGTAAAATGGTTTATAATACTGGAAGGTCATCATTCCTCGGTAGGAAAAGATTTGAGGAGGCTTTATGAGTTGAACAGGTGGTTCATGGTTGGAGGTATGTTTGAATGCTATTCAGGCATTGGCTTTCTCTCAGACTTCAATTTGCAAAACTGTTCCTATCAGCCTAGGGTAATTTTGAATCCAGAGAAACATCTTTCTTTTTCAAGAGTTTCTCAATAAAACAAATACTCACATTATTAATTGATCATTTCAAGTGACCTCTTAGCTGGCAGGTGGTGTGTCAATGATTACCCAATAATGTATTTTGTACGTGCTCAATCGCCAAAAATTTATTTCAGGGAAAGAGGTAATAAATGTTAATTATATCATCACAAGTAACACTCAAGACTTTCTATTGATTTTCAAATTTTCACATTTATATCGGACTTTATATAAATGTGAGAGGAAAATTCACAAATTCACATACATATCTTTGTAATACCTGTAAACAGCAGGGCTTATGAGCATGAAACATGATTTCATTGATATATTCACAAGGAATATGACACTGTAAAGGCTAGACACAATGAGTGACAACTAGGCAAAAGTTTAGGTGGAAAAAGAGAAAAATTGTTAAATAAATATTATGTGTACCTATTTTTTTAATTGCTCTAATATGATCTAAGAACTTGTTCATGCAAAATCCTCTGACAGCTGCTATTTATAAAGTATTTATCACTGTTACATGACACTGTTAGAAAATGTTATGATACATAAACAGCACAGGCAGCATAGAAACAAGCAAATAACCCAATTCTAAGACTTCTATTGTGACTCTTACAATAACAATGTCAAACCAAACTGAATTCTTCTCTCACAAAAGTCATTTTCATGGAATCACCTGCCTTGTGTGCAGTATTTTGATCATAACTTGCCTGATTTCAGTAGACTGTAGTGCATATATGACTGGGTTCAGAAGGCCTGGGATGATGTGAAAGAGCAGTGCAGATAGTTTCCTGTAGTCTGCATAGTTAGGGAAACAGTGCAGGATAGTGATGAGAAACCCTGATAGCAACATTATCAAATAGACAGCCAAGTGTGTGCTGCAGGTTTTCAGAGCCTTGCTGTTCAGAGTTTTGTTTTTACTGGTAAGGCAGACATTTGCTATTTTTGCATATGTAATTATGATGCATCCAATGGAAGATCCAAGTAAGACTGCAGTATACATTAGGCCATATACATTATTAATGTAAGCATTCTCACATGACAGTTTGAACAGTGATGCATTATCACAGAATGGATTTGCTATTAGTGTTCCACAGCGATTCAGCCTTATTGTGAGGCCTAATAATATACCCACCAGGAACACAGCCACACCCCAGGCTGTTGCAGTCAGTTTAGTTGCCATTTTGGTCATCATAATAGTTGTGTAGTGCAATGGTTTACATATGGCAACATATCTGTCAAAAGCCATAATCATCAGTACTATGTGAGAAGTGGTCGCATAAATGTGAGTACAGAAGGCTTGAACTACACATTCAGTGTAACTAATGGAGCGCTCAGACGCTGGTCTTAAAAGGTCCACCAGCAACTGAGGGATGGTGATAGAGTTTCCAATCACATCACTGAAAGGAAGATTACAGAAAAGGATGAATACAGGTTCATGTAAATTTCTTTCCATTGATATGAGCAGGACAATTCCAATGTTGGTAACCATAATAAGCACATAGAAAATCAAGAAGAATAAAAAAGTAGGATACAAGAACTGCTCAGGGACAACAAGTCCCTCCAATTGCAGAATAAGACTATTAAATGTCATGTTTTCCATTAAAAAATGAAGCTGGTCTCTGCTATTTTTTGTCTTAATATCATTACACATAATATAATGAGAACATAGCTGTATCTCATTTAAAATTAATATTTAAAAACAAAAACAATGACTAATTAACTACAATATATATTTTTACAGAATTAAAATCTTAGTTCAGCATTGTTTTAGAATCTCAGGAAACACAATTCAATGTCATTGGGTTTTAAAAAAAATCTTAAACTGATGTTGTAAATGTTACAAGAATTGTGTTAGACTTGGCCATCCATCCTTATATTGATATCCTGTTCAGTTATAAAAAAGCTCATGGGACTCTATCATAACAACAGGTTTGTTTTTCAAAGCCTGTAACAAACTAAATATGTAATCAGATGGATCTCAGACACTGTGGGTAAAAGCCTGTGAGATTTTTTGTTTTAGTTTCCTAGTAGCCTACACCAATCAGCCACAACATTAAAACCACTGACAGGTGACAAGATAACATTGAGTATCTTATTATAGGTGATCAGTCAGTTCTTGAAGTTGATGTGCTGAAAGCAGGAAAAGGGGCAAGCATAAAAATCCAAATGACTTTTAAAAGGACCAAACTGCATCTGTATCAGATAATCTCCAAAATGACAGGTCCTCTGGGGTGTTCCTGGTATCTCAGGCAGAGCTGGTTCAAATCTTACCTCTCTGGGCGTTCATTCAAAGTATCATAGTTGGTATCATCCCATACAAAGAATTATCCCATCAGCTGCCCACTTGAGTTCCCCAAGGCTCAGTACTAGGGCCCCTATACTTTGCAATTCATACCATCTTCTTAGGCTTGATTATCCGCTCTCATGGCTTCTCTTATCACTACTATGCTGACGATACACAGCTATACTTGCCATTCCACCAAACGACCACACTGTCCCGGCAAGCATCTTGGCTTGTCTATCAGATATATTCACATAGATGAAGGATCACTCCCAACAACAACCAACCTGAGTGAATGTAAGGAGTGGTGGGATGACAGCACCAGGATCCCTGCTTATTAGAATTATTATTAACAGAAATTAATTCAACCTAGACTTAAAAACTGTGACTGTGTCTCAGTCTCAAATGTTATTTGAAATGGTATTCCAGAGTTAGGGGGGCTTTATATGACAAGGCTCTTCCCCCTGCTTTAGCTCTCTATGCACAACTAGATAGCCAGCACATTAGAGTCTATGTGAGCGTGGAGGTGTATATCAAGTTCACAGAGGTATTCAGGTACAAGGCCATTAAGGCTTTTATATGTCAGTAGCATATGAAGTCTTGATAATATTGGAGTAATGTGCTTGAAATTCCTAGTTATAGTGAGGACTCTAGCTGCCGCATTCTGGACTAGTTGAAGCTTGTTTAGGTTCTTGATGGAGCAGCCTGACAGTGGTCTGGACGTAATAAAGGCATGGAGTAATTTTTTTGCAATTTTTTCAACAGTAAGTGTGTTGAATAAAAGATCAGGATCAAGACTGACACCAAGACTTTTTACAGATGACACTAGAGAAGCTGAGGAACCAGCAGGATCAAGCATTAGACCCTGATAGTTTATTTCTGGCAGCTTTTGGACCTAGAAGAAGGGCCTCTGTTTTTTCAGCATTGAGCAAAAGAAAGTTATGTGACATCAAGTCTTTTATATCTTTAACACCGTCCTCAAGCTTATTTAATATATGTTTATTAGAGATATAAAGTTGTGTGTCATCTGCGCAGCAGTGGAAGCTAAACCCATGTTTTTAAATAATCGTACCTAATGGCAGCATGTACAATGTAAATATAAAAGAGGTCCCATGACAGAACCTTGCGGGACTCCCTATTTTACTTTGGTGTGCGCTGATGATTCCCCATTTAAACTTACAAACTGATAGCGTTTGATCGGGTATGATCTAAACCAGAATAAGACTGTTCCTGTCACTCCGACCAGGTTCTATGGTGTCAAATAGTGTTGAAGGTCAAGCAGAACCAGCAAAGAAACAAATCCTTTGTCAGCAGACAATAAAAGATCATTTACTATCTTTACGAGGGCTGTTTCGGTGCTGTGATGAGGCTGGAACCCAGATTGGAATTTTTCATACATAAGATTCTTATGCCGTAGCGAACATAACTGTTGGGTCATGACTTAGAATGGAATAGAATAGAAATGATAGACTGGAAAAACATCAGTAATTTTAGAGCTTGCATGTATGAAGATTTGGTTGCTTTAACAGAGGCTTATTAACTGCTAGTTTGAAGGCTTTTGGTAAATAACCAATACTGTGTGAGGAGTTCAATACCGATAAAAGAGGCCTGATTATTACTGGTAAGACTACTTTAAGCAGACTTGCAGGAATAGAATCAAGTGTACAGGTAAAATATTTTGATGAGAGAATAATCATAGCGAGTTCTGCTTGATATGGAAGAGTGTGTGCACAGGCGTTTACCTTTCTTTTTTTATTTTCAACAGCTACTTCAGTGTATTTAGTATTAGTAAGCTGTGCTCTCTCTAACCATGCGGGTAGAGAAAGTTATTTCTGTGTTTCTTTTGTTTACGGCTCTTTGTTTGGGCTGTCCGGATGCTGCTAATGCTAAAGCAGCTAGCAGTAGCGGCTGGGTCTTTGTTTACACTCGGGATCAGCTTATCGCGCTGAGGCAGGATGCTCCAGGGCACAGCGCAATCCTCTTGGACATCCCCTTGGAGATACGGAGGGGGAAAGACCAAGAGAGGATGCCGTGGAGTGCGAGGGAAAAGAGCAGCGAGGAATAGGCAACGGTCTGGTAAGCAGTGTAAGAGGAATTACAAACCATATCTTACGTCTGTTATTATGGGCAACGTGAGATCACTTACGGCACGGGCCAGACACAACAGACAATTTTGTGAATGCAGTTTGATGTGCTTTACTGAAACATGGCTGCATGAGCGCATTTCTGGCTTCTGCTGTAGACGTTGTTGCCTTTTCATGTGTTCGGGCGGACAGAACTCGGCTCGACAGTGGTAAGAGCAATGGTACCACCCAGGTCACATTGTGATGAATGAACGCGTCTGCAACCTGCACATTGAGCTTTTAGCAGTGGGGCTACGTCCGTGCTATCGGCCCAGAGAGTTCTCACACATGATCACCATTATTGTTTACATTCCTCCATCAGCCAATGCAATGACGGTGTGTGACGTCATTCAGACAATGACTCCAGACAAAGCACTCCAGACAAACCTCATCTCTGGTGACTTCAACCATGTCTCCCTGAACAGGACACTGTGCACCTTTGCACAGTTTGTAGGCTGCCCCACCAGAGAAAACAAGACACTGAACTTGTTGTATGCTAATGTCAAAGTCATCTCACCTCTGGGCAGATCTGACCACAACCTGGTGCACCTTCTTCCCACCAACCTACCACTGGTGAAGAGACAGCCAGCCACTTTCAGGACAATGAGGGAGTGGTCAAAGGAGGCCAGTGCAGCCCTGCAAGACTGTTTGGAGACTACAGACTGGGAGGCTCTTTGTGAGCCACATGGAGAGGACATTGATAACCTCACAGACTGTCACTGAGAACATCAACTTCTGTGTGGATAGCACTGTACCAGTGAACTAGTGGTGGATATTCTTCATTAGCATGTTCAGTGCAACAAGAAGAATAACAGATAATACAATAAAATACAATACAATAAAAAAAGACAATAACAACAGTGCAACAACAAAAAAATTATTGTAACCAAATAACTGCAACACTGCACTGCTGTGGCCAATGCCATTTTCTATGCGGTGGTGTGCTGGGGTGGCAGCACGATACAAAGAGACTCAACAAACTGATCAGGAAAGCTGGCTCAGTGGTGGGTGAGGAACTGGGCAACATGGAAACTGTGGCTGAAAGGAGAACATTGTCTAGACTTCAGTCCATCAAGGACAGTGCTGATCACAGCATGGTGGCAGAACTGAAAAGTACCTTTAGCCATAGACTCACCAGTTTAAAGTGCTCCACTGAACGCCACAGGAAATCTTTCCTTCCCCCTTCCATCAGACTCTACAACTAATCTCTATGTCACACATCCACACAATAATCTGTGCAATAGACAGTTGCTTCTTGTTGTATAATCTGGGCAATAGCCAGTTGCTTTTTGTTTTGTAATGTTCTCACTGGGTTTAAATAACCATCATTATGTGTATGACTATGTGCATTACTTTGCTATGATGTGCAACAGTCTACCATGTCCAGTTATTCTCTACCATGAGAAAAACTGATCAATCTTTAGTGGTGAGAAAAAAAACTAGAAACCTGACATTTGTAAGCTTTGTAAATTTTATTCCTTGCAAGAAAGGTTCCAATTTCCCAGAATGCAGGGCATTCTGACAGAATGGACCAAAGATTCATGCTGCCACATCACCACAAGTTTGTAAGTAAATCACCTCTATTGCACTAATCCCGGACTCTCTGTGCCTGTGTTTGTGCTCTCAGCAATTGGCAGTGCTCACAAGTGGTGGAGAATGGGGGCCAAACACAGACAATCCCCCTGGCACCCTGTCCCGAGAGGTGCTACTGCTGGAGACTAGCATCCAGCAGGCTCAATTTGTGCAAGAAATGGCCCGTGGACTGCACGCAGCTACACAAGAGCTAACCCCCACCCTGGCTCTAATGGCAAGGGGGCCACCCCAGAGAAGCTCAATGCATCATCACCAAGATGACCGTGGAAGACAACATAGAGACCTATCTGGGTACATTTGAGAGTGAGGCCATCCACGACCCTGGCCCCTTCCCTCACCGGGGGAGGTCCAAAGGACCTATTATACCCGAACAATGGACGAAGCATCCAACTATGACATCCTAAAGGCTGAAATTCTAAACAAATGTGGGTTCTTGACACAAAACAAAGGATTATCTTATCTTAACAAGCTGCAGTGGAGTTTCATCAATAGGTCTTTCACCCCAACAAAAGCTCCGCCCCTGCCCAAAAAGGTCAAGGGGTGGTGGGGAGGGGCCTATAGTTGTGGGGCTGATCGAGGAGCTGCCCATGCATCGACTGGTGGGCAGAGACTGGCCGGGATTTGCATTACATCAGACAGGGCTTCCCTCCCACCTCCAGCAAACTCCACACCATCTGAGGCGCTCCACCCCTTCCTCAACTTCCAAGGCAGCTCTACTCACCCACGACAAGGAGGCTGCCATGGAGGCTAGTACAGAAGGTGAGGACTGCCCTCATTCTGACATATCTTCTATTCTGTCCCAAAAGGGGAAAGAAGATGACCACCTAAAGAATTGTTTGAGTCAGGTGCTGTGGATTGATGAGGAGAGCACAGATCTCAATGTGAGGCTACCCATTACATACTTCTTGGTAAAAAATCGGTTGCTGTATTATAGATGCAACCACAGAGGGGAAATCCGTGACCTCCTCATCAGGCCACATTCACATCACTTCTATTGCACTAATCCTGGACTTCCTGTGTCTGTGTTCATCCCATCACCAGTTGGCAGTGCCAACACTTCTGATAAGCAGGATAAGCTCTGAGGAGTATGCCCTCAATGTCACATACTTCCATAATTTTCTACCTTGTACTTTGTGCACTCAAAATTAAATGTTATACAAGCACTATGATATACAATATGCAGAACATAATAAAGAAATAACATTTTCACTAACACTCCTCCCTTTTGATCATTAATTGATCACAAATATTTAAAACACTCCCAGAACACATCAAACTTGGCAGTTCCATAACTGGTTTTGTAACAGGTTGTTAAAAATCTGGGGTGAAAAAGCAAATGCTGACATTCCTAGAGTAAAAACAAGCATGGAGGGTTAACATGCACAGTTTACAGCCTGACCTTATCATATTCTGTGTCACTGCAAGAAAACAGCTTCAGGAACCCAGAGTGGAGTAGGATTTAGGTCAGGAGTATCATATCACTCACATCTCGTGTGACTAACCTGGCTGTTGGTACCACACGTTATATACAAGCCTATTATTATCTATGCTCCAAAGTTTTCTAGTTTTATTTAGGTTGGTTGCATTTACTGTCCTTTTGCCCTCAAGGGTTGATACACATGGATCTATCAAAGTGTTAACACATGTTTGTGGAAGTGTATCATGGCACGAACAAAGGAGATCTCTAAAGAGTTCGGACTCCACCAATCCACAGTAAGGCAGATTGTGTACAAATGGAGGAAATTTTAGACCTTTGTTACCCTCCCCAGGAGGCCAACTAAGATCACTCCAAGAGCAAGGCATGTAACAGTCGACCAGGTAACAAAGGACCCCAGGGTAACTGCCAAGCAACTGAATGCCTCTCTTGCACTGGCTAATGTTAATGTTCATGAGTCCACTGTCAGGAGAACATTGAACAACAACGGTGTTCATGGAAGGGTTGCAAGGAGAAAGCCACTACTCTCCAAAAAGAACACTGTTGCTCATCTGC
>JBBPCZ010000023.1:5651903-5663795 GCA_037974445.1 Brycinus macrolepidotus | reverse complement strand
AAAAGTTTGTAATTAATCACTTTATGTGCGTATGTCACTTTTTGTGCATCTATGCGGGTAGGAGTTGGGGTTGGGGGCCCTGGCTTGTCTTGGACACAGGCAAGGGGGGCTTCAGGGAAAAAAGGTTGGGAACCACTGGCTTAGAAGTTTTTACTATTAGCTTTTAGCTCAGAAGAGTTACATAATACACTGCATTATTTTACGTAACACTAACTGATACGCAGAATGATCTGCATCCTTTTCGGCGCTTATTTTTTCGGGTTTTGGTAGTATGTGATAATTCATGAGCAAAATAAAATACTTATACCAAAGCCAATTCACTGACATGCAGAAAGTAACATATTCCACACATTTATTTAAACATAACATTTTACATTTTTCCACAATTTAGTATACCTTCTAACCATGGTGAGGCAGAAAAGAACCTTGACCACCTCAAAACATGCAATTGAGGCCAACAGAAAAAATGCACTGTGCCAAAATGAAAAATGTGATGTATAAGATCAACACCTCTTTGCAAGTACTGGTGTGTTTTGTACACAGAATGCCCAGTGTATGCAACTGCACCATCATAAAGTCATCAAAACGCTTCAGTGTGTATTTTAACCTTCAGCCCAGTGGGCTTTTTATGGTTGACTTTATAATAGGAATGTCAGATGTAGGCACAGTGAGTGACAGGGACAGGTCCATGCTTCTCTGTGTTCCTCTTAGGCCATGTTCTTAAACCTTCTAATGTTTGAGGAGTTGTTCTGTCTCCTCACCTTCATCCGATATGTCATGGAGCATGTTATCCCAGTAAGGGTCATCACTTTGTGGCACATCGGTTGGTATATTACTACTCAATGGCTTTATAATCTCTGGGTCGTCACTTAGCTCGACTGTCACTCCAGGATTTGGATTGGTGACCATACCAAGAAAAAGAGGTGTGTGAGAGACATCATCCACTATGGCAAAAAGGAAGGGCATGTTGACTGCAAAAATGGGTACAGTGCGCACCAGTATGACTGAGGTAGCAGCCGAAGCCTCTGCACCCTCCTCATTCAGCTCCATGCTGGAGGCATGCTGCACACCAGAGACTACCAATGGGCCCACTGCAATGCCAGATAGGTCTGGTCCAGAGAACAGAGACTCCAGACCTGAACAAGAGAAAGGAGGCCAAAAATAGACTAAAGATAAAAATTCAAAGGGAACCATTTGTTGCTTGTTGGTCATCTTGCTTCAGACTCAACACCACTCTTAAAGAGAAATTATTATTGTAAACTGAATCTGCAAGTGTAAAAAATCTTTCACACATTTCGGCAAGATTCTCCATTTTGAGACCAAAATATGCCATCTACAAGACCCATGGAAAACTGTTTTGGGAGGCATAACAACAGGTTAAGTTTTGAAACACTTTTTTACCTATGGACTGCATTTATCCCCACCTGTTCGGAAACAGAGTGCAACACACCACTGGAGGGAAAACCACATCCCTAGTGGGAGAAGACATTCTGTGAACGCAAACTGGAGTGAAAAGGGAAATTGTGGGGCACTGTGTTTGAAATAACTTTGTGAATAAGTGTAATATCAAATCCTAATTCCAATGTTAATCACCACATGCACTTTCCAAACTCCTTTTTGAAGTGATGCATCAGGAGAAAACATTTAGATCCTGGAAACATGAAGATTGATCATAGATTAAGTACTCTGGAACAGAATTTCAGCTAGCTAATCTAAAGCATGCTACTGTAGCTAGAGAGCTAGCTAACTTATTTGCCAAACTATTGTCTCTGGGGAACTGAAACTAACCATATACAAAATTTGAACAACAAATTCTCAGATTAAGAATTAAGTTTTTGCACACATAGACATGAAAAGTATCAGGATCCTATTTGGTCCCTGTGCCAAGGTAGACTTACTGTCTGTTGACAGCTTTAGGACAACTATGGCATCTTTTAGCTCCACTTTGGAATCCAGTACAAGCTTAAATCATGGTTAATTATCTTATTAGCTGTGCAAACCAAGACCACAACATGGTTTTTGGATAGTGCAGTGTTTTTTCCCCACTGCATGGGTGGACTAAATGCGCTCTGTGTCTATTCTGCGAAGACCTACCCATACTCTGCCTCTGATTGACCTGACCAGGATATTCATGCCTTGATATTATATTTTAATGAAATGTCACAAAAAATGTCTCACTTGCCTAACTGTGTACTCTGAAGTGTATGAGAAGACACTGCACATTTACTTTAACTTCATCAAAGGGGAGGCATGATTGATAAACTGAGGGAAGACTGTTCTAAACCTTTTTATTACTATGTTTGGTCTGTTTTTATACTTGGTTTAGTATTAAAGTAGTAGTAGAAGCCTACAATTGAATTAGTTGTGTGTGCCTATAAAGAAAACTTCAAAAACATTTTTATTTATCGGATAACATTTTAGTCCTGTAAAAACATCTTAGTCAAAAATGTAAGTGTTTTTTAAACTATAAATGACTTCACAACTCCTCTCATGTTTACTTTTGTTAGCAAGCTTACAGGGCATTACAGTGAAGTTATCACATGCTAGAAAGAGCACAATGACAGCGCAGACTTCAGTTTTAGCTATTTATAATGTATTTTTACTATTATTAATAACAATGACTATTAATGTTAAATAATGCTAGCTAGCCAATTGTACAGCCCATTTCTAAAGCCCCTTTCACATTTGTAACCCTCTAACGTATCAGAAAAAGATAAGATTGTTAACAAAATTTCCTTCCCTCTCTCCTATAATGGTAAAGTCGTGGGGGTCATGTATCCCCACTCCCGTGCAAACCTCTGCAACACATGTAACTAAAACATGCAAGGTCTCGTGCTGGTTAACCACGCCATGAACTATCTTAGCTGTCTCTAGCTTAGGGAACCATCTTAAAAATTGGCAGTTTCTAGGGTGTGTACATATGAGAAGCAGTGAAGCTGCATTTGCACTCTGAGGGTTTCTGTTAAACTCATGATACTGTAATGTGATCTAGATAACTGGCTATCATTTTATGCAAGGAACTGTGCCAATTAAACCATTTAAGTTTGTTTTAAAAGTTTCCCAAGCTGAATAGTTAGCTAGCATATCAACCAGGAAACACCATTTGCTGCACAGCCTGAAGAATTTACAACATTAAGCTGGCTTTAAAAGTTTGCTGTAAAATGTTTCTAAAAATTACCTGCAATTTAAAAACACAAACTGTTTAGACGATGTTAAAATGTAATGTTTTGTGTTGCCTCTTAGAATGACACAATTAAAGAAGCATGAAGCATTGCAAGTGAAACAGTTGGATGCAGGATGCAAATGCAGCTGGACACCACTAAGGATGTCCGTGAGGAGAAACACACTTTCATATACTTGTAATAACTAGATATGAGCATATTAAATATCTTTCAGAATTTCAGCATGCACCCAAGCCCACTGGAACTAGTTGTGGTAGGTTTTCTCTAACCGTTCAGTGTTCTCACATTTTTTAGACCGTATGTTTTCGCTTCCCTGCTCACATAAGGTTATACGGCTGGCCTGAATAGTATATTACAAAGTATTTTGCTTTGAATATTTGCTGCAAGTACAAGCACTTGAATACTCATTCCCAAAACCCCCCTAACCATTATTTTAAGTATTTTCAAAGCTGCTAATAAAAAATACTGTCAGTAGGCAGTAACAATGTATTAATAGTCACTAGTATTTAAATAAGTATTACCATACTTACATAATTCACCAACCTTGCCTTCATACCAACCACTTATCATAATTTTTTCACTGCACACTTTTATTTTTATTTATTTTTTGTCATCAAGTGCTCTTACACATGTGAATGTTCATGCATCTTTGTCCTTTTAGCCTCAATGACCAGGTAAAAGCTGTGCATTTGACATGGATTCCTTTTTATATTTTTATTTTTAACATTTTTTAAAAATCACTGTAGTTGTAACATTTACTGATGAAATGTATTGTATTTCAGATACTAATGCAATGGTGTGATAAAAAGACAAGACCTTCAGTAACTAAATGTAGAATCAAATATCAGTGTAATGAATGAACACTCAGGTATTTATATGATTTTGACTTTAAAAGTTTTATAATAAAGGCTTTTTTAGAGAATTGTGTGGCCAAGTCAAGAACCACTTTATGAACCAATCTGGCAAGAAGAACAAGAGAATGACCTTATACAAGTCTACTTTAAAAGGCATGCAGAAAGCTCTTTGAAGCCCTGAAAGTCTTACCCATGTTTGTGAGTGCTGGTTGCAGATCCTGTTTATATTCAAGTTTGAACTTTGGCAGTTTGACAAGCATGGTTGTCTCACTTGGAAGATGCTCATACAGGTCTGTGATGTTGAGATTAGCAGCCACTCTTGAAAGATTCTGTGATGGCCTGGGCATGACAACCAGAAAGCTTGTATTACCTTGGAAAGGGAAACGTGCAATCTGTACAGGACATAGAGGAATTCACTTCAAGTTTTTCATTATACAAAAATACCTAGCAGAGCACAGAAAAGACATTCATCATTCATCATGTAGCAGCAATATAAAATACGTAGTGCAGCATAGTCTGTCAGGTAAAATGCAGTGAACATGCAACAACACAAGCAAGATAAGATAAGCCAAGTAACACACAAAAAAATCACATAGCCCAAGGCCAGTTGAATTAAGCAAAACTACCTGTGTGCCTTGCTCTCCATCCACAAACATGCTAAGTGGATATTTAGATCCCACCATCATGTCTACTTTTACAGCAGTTTGTTTGTCAATGTAGAAGAGATCTTTGACAGTAAAGCGTGAGTCAAAGCGTGACTTCCACTCACCTGAGAACAAAACATAACAGCTCATGTCTACATTTTCCAGTTAGCGAGAATCAAATCAATAAAATCAATTAATCAGTCAGATTCTGGTGATGCTATATAAAAAAATACAGTTTTATAACTGTACTTAAGGCAGTCAAAAGAAAACTAAGATCATGTCAAGGAAGATTGTCTATTAAACCCTGACAAAAAGGGTTCTCTGATTGATATCATAAAAGAGCACTTTTTGGTTCCCTTACAACTTTTAATGGCTTAAAGAAACAAAACAAAATCTAAAGGTTTTAGAATGAATTGTTAAATTGGTAAAGAACCATTGAACTTTAAAAATAGCTTTATCATAAATGACTATGTAGTGAGGTGTTCTTCTACGATACCACTCAAAAAAAACATTGTGCCCCTTTGTGCAGATTCATTAAATCACATGTAGTACATTAAAACATTTAGTACAATTTTTCTGTCTAATTTCTTTTGTTCTTTTCTAGTTGACTGACAGCCAGTCAAATGGCTTGCCTTTAAAATGCACAGCATTTATCAGCATCAAGACAACATTGGGTGGAAGACTGGACAAAAAGTTGTTTATATGACCATTGGTGGCCCCCTCCACCCACTGATTGACCTCTTCTGCAGAAGTGAGTGGCATGGGTGCTGATTTGAATAGCTGAAGGGATCTTTCCACAAAGTCCTTCTTCAGGACAAAACCTGTTCAAGCACACAATCAGTGGGGTATCAATTGCTGTTCCTTGAGAAATGTGTTTTAGAACTGTTACTTAGTGCTTGATGTTTACCACAACTATATTCACCTGGTTTGAGGTAGATTCGAGAGGCCACCTTCAGAGTCTTAAGAATTAGTTGTTCTTGGAGGCAGCTTAAGGTTTTATAATACTCAGGTAAAAAGTTTGCATGCAAAGCTCCTAGTAGGTGCTCCTCTGTCTTGTTCACTGCACCTGTTTAAAAAAATTAAGTTCCGTGTACACATATATTCATAATTGAGAGCTTTTTGGTTAAAAATGAATATGATCTGCTCATACTTCAGCCTTCATACCTAAAGCCAGTTGCGCAAGTGCAAGGGAAACACTGAGTGGAGACAGAACAACATTTGGTTGATCAGTCTCAGGCTGCAGGTTCTCCAGAAGCTTCAGTCCCAGCTTAGTTACAGCACCACCGAATGCACGTTGAGCTTCCACATTTAAGGCATCACATTCCTCCTTAACTTGGGGTGGAGGACTAGAGCCATGGGAAGGAGAAGAACTGACAGAGGCAGCGCCCTCATTAGACACTGCACTGACCTCACCCTTGAGGCAGAGGAGGGAACAATAGGTAAGTACTGTATATGCTGCATATGACTCAGAAATCCTAGAAGTTAATAATAAGAATATTAAAGTACTAAAATGATAATTGACATGCCAATTCTATCTGAAAGCTGTTCTCGTTTTGATATTTTACTCTGTGAAATTCTGTCAAAAATGATAAGGCCATGGTCATGATCTCAGCTTGGGGGTGGGTTTTCATCATTGTTAGCTTAACTATTTTCCCAAGAGTATTCCTAAACTATGTGATCAGTGAATCACCCTATTACTTATTAAAGAAATTATTTAATATTAAAGAGATTTTATACATAGAGACATATCAAAAGAAGTTTTTTTATGCAAACCTTGGCTTAGCTTGTTTTGTTCTCCTTGATCACTGAGTCAAGGATCTGGGTAAGATATTACATAAGAGACACCGTCTACCCAAAGGTTTAAAGTTGACTGATGACTTTTGGCACTAGGTATGCCAGTTCTGGCATCTACCAAACACCTGTAGTCCTGGGTTTTATGCACAGCTTGCTGTTTAACTGAGATTGGTATTAAAAGTAAAACATACAAGTGATCAACAGTTCTGTGAAAGGCAAAACATATTGTGGAGCAAATGACAATGGCAAGAATTGTTCAAGCAAACAGGTGGGCCACAACTAGGCAAATTACATCTAAACTCTACATTGGTGAGCAGAATGTCCTCTCAGATCATACCACATAAGGGATATTATCTGATATTATCTGTAACAGCTAAAGGCCATGTCAAGTTGTTGTCTGCAACAAGCAAGAAAGTGTATCTGTAGCAGGCACAGGAGCATCGAACTGGATCAGAGAGATTTAGATGAATCTAGGTTTCCTTTGCATCATGTGGATGGAAAGATCAGAATTTGGTGCAAGTTTTTGATGTCGACAGTACAGGTTATATTGTGGCATGGGGAACATTGTCCTGACAACATCACGGCCCCTGGTACCCAGTGAAAAACACTTGCTAGAAAGTGGATGAACATTGTTGCTAACCAAGTTAATCCCTTCCCAGAGTTTGTCCAGATACAGATGGGCACTTCAGTATGACAATGACAGCAAGGTACGTATCATCACCAAATGGTTCCAGAAACAGCACGTTTTCTTTGCTTTGATGGTTTACACCATTCCTAGTTGTCAATCTTATCTTTGGCATGAGGTGGAAAGGACTGTTTGTGGCAAAAATGTAATCCTTTTAATATGTGGAAACTGTAAAATGCAAACAGGTCCAACTGGTACAGTATTCCTGCAGAACACATCAAGCATCTTATAGACCTCATGTAGAGTGTGGATTCATGCTGTTCTGAAAGACAGAGGATGCTACCTAATAAAACATGAGGTATTGCAGATTTAATTTTTTAGTAAATGTATTTCTCCAATACACATGGTTCCGCTGAATTCTAGGATTGGGGAAAAATCGGTTTTGGTAAATGTCTAAATAAACCTAGTTTATGCCAACAATATCAGTACATATTTTTTGCATTCTGGCAAACAAATAGTATTTTTCCTGTTCAGAAGTTCACCTTACCCTCAGTCTACATCTGAATAAAAAGAGCAGCATAAGCAATGAAGGGCAGAGCTTCATATTCTCTGTGTTGACCTGGAACAGAGGAAAACCTTATCTAATTTATTAATATGACAGTAATATGATTTTCAATATAGAAATAATTTACAGATGAATGTATCAAATAATTAGGAACCAATGAAGCAAATAAAGGATTGAGAAAGCTGTATAGCATCAGGAATGGTTTAAACATTGTAAATAGGAAATTATAATATTTTTAAAACAGTATATTGTCATGTAATACTTTCTTGTTAGTCATAAAATAAACAAACTATTTACATAAAAAATTATTCTAAACTTTTAAATGGTTAAGTATATTCACAAATCTGCCTTTCTCAAAGTAGCCACAGGTTTTGGCAGATTCCTTCATTCTTCAGTCTGCTTAAAGGAATAGTCTTTAGCCCTCAAAAATATATTTTCCATTTTCTTATATAATTTGAACTGCTGTTTTGGGTTCTACCTAAGTAAGAAAGCATGAAAATTTGTCCTGTAGATTTCCACATGGCACGTGGCATAGAACTGCATTTGATTTTGACATCAAAGAGAAAGTTACTGTTCAGTTACTCCTTACTGTGCAAATAATAAACAAGTACTTAAAATCACTATTTATCTACTGCTTATTAAGTAGTACCCTGGCCAGATTGTATCCGGTTAAACATGTAAGGAAAGTGAAAACACATGACTACCCAGCAACATTCAAATGAGTGCAGAGCAGAACAGTAGTCTGAGGTAATAATAGCATATTTTGTAGATGCAGTTTTGTTGTCATGTGCTATACCCCATATAAGCCTATGGGAGGTTAAAACAGTTTTTTCCTCATCTTGTTGAATATTGACAGATGACCTATGGTTTAAAAATCACAAAATTTTTAGTCACTCTGGTAAAACATTGAGAGCTCTTTACAGAAAGCACAGAAAAATATGCAAAACTCCTAATCTTACATAGGTTTTCTAAATGCAAACAAGAGGTTTTTAAAATAAGAGTGCACGCATTTTGATGAGATTTAAAGTTTTGTGAGAGGCTAAGTTATAAGTTTCGAAAGTTTGAAAATGACATGCATGCGACAACCCCCCTCTAGACACAAACACAACCACAGTGATGTTTGCATTTGCAATGTGCAATCTTTCACTTCACTGTTGCACAGGGTCAAGGGGCTTAAAGAGAGTGTTTGGAGAAGACATGCTTTTTGTGATATGATTCATGGCTTTGAAAACACATTGTAATGTTTATAAATTAAGAGATAGTTTTTACATTTGGTTATAGTATTCCTATATATATATATATATATATATATATATTAGTTGAAGATATGTAATCACGCAAAGAACAGTAAGTGACAAAAACACAATAATTATTTAAGGAGTAAATTACTAATTATACTGACACAGACATCTAAGCAACTGTATAAGCTTTCTTATGGACAAACATCCTTCAGGCCAGAACTTCTGTGATTACCATAACTTTGTTCAAATTGCTGTTTAGATATGAACCTGCCAGATGCATATTTCAGACACATTTAAGGTCCCAGATGAAAGGTTAGCATTTCTCATGATGGTCAGTGTGCTGTAACGTTAGCTAGCACTCAGAGGCATTTTGGAGACCAAAATAGGAGATACAAACTTACCAAACCGCCGTTTGGACTGGAAAGTGGTGCTAAATATAGGACAAGATTAGTGATGTAGCTCTTAGAGAGATCACTGTCGCTCTAACACATCCGAGCACCCCAGTGCTGGTTAATGTTTTATCACCCATTGATTCTTCCTTTACTGCATAGTTTTAAATATAAATGTCAACAAAAAATATTCAGAGGTCAAACTTATAGGACCAACCAACCACTTGGTTGAGTATGTGCATAAAACCTTCAAAGGAATAGTACTAAGGATTTATTGTATCTTCATATACAGAAGTGGCTGTAGTTGTAGTGTTAAAGCTGCAGTTTATTATCTTGTGTGCTCTGGACAGCTGCCATTCTCCACCCACGCAGGACCTTGGAGCCTCCCATTCCCATACTGCTGAACTGCCCGCAAGAGGCTCAAGCTGCAGAGTCAACTCAGGTGATCAACAGACGAGAGGTCTTCAACTCCGGACTAGTTTCTGTCCAGAGTTTTGTAGTTACTGGTTATGTTACACTAGATGGCCAATCAGTTTCATCAACAAAATCAAGGATTTGAGGCCCAGAGTTGAAGATCTCTGCTGTAGAATAATGTGCCTTGCTGAAACTGCAAAACCCAATAAGAATTCTTAAAACATTCAGTTGAGAACATTTAAATGTTCAAAAAAGCAATAAAGACTAAGTAGCCTGACTAATTACATGAGATTAATTGAACAGCTTTTGACAGCATAACTATTGCTCCTTTTGGCTCAACTGTTGGCAAATGTACGAAACATTTCCTGAAATTAAATACACAAATACCTAGCTGTGTCACACCCCTAGCCATTCCACTTGTTGAAATGTAACACTTGAACGCATATCAAGTGGGAGATAAGCAGGACATTTCTATATTAATTATTTTGAAGTTTAATGTTTCAATTAAAATATTGTGATATTAGGAGTGCTTCAGCGGTTGATTTTAAAGTAAAGTAAAGTGGCCCCTTATAGTCACACGTGAACCCATCACAGCACACAGTGTGAACTTCTTTCTCTGCATTTAACCCGTTCACCAAGTGAAGCAGTGGGCTGCCACCAATGAGGGGTGCCCAAGGAGCACTAGCAGGTGGGAACCCACAACCTTCTGATTGCAGGGGCAACGTCCCAACCACTAGGCCACCAGCTCCCCCTGTAGTTTAACTTCATTAAACTGTTTATTCTTGAGTAAATTAGTACATACATTACAAATGCTAGCATTTCTCGGTAATATTTGTGAAAATATATATTATATAAATAATAATAAATGAAAAACAAAATAAAAAATAACCAGTTTGTTCAAAAATAAGTAAGCTTACCTAAAACTTTACTGTGTATTGCATGTGAACGTTTGCAAAGGACTGATGGAAAATATTGCACATCAGTATAGTGTGTGTTGGGCTGCATGATATACCTTTAAAAGCACTGACACAACATACTGGGTTTACAGTCTAACTTAAATTATTAAAAAGCAGTGGTGAATCTGAAATGTGGGATTTACTTGTTTTGGGGTCTTATTTCCTTTAGTCTTTTCATAAGTAAAGAAAAGGTGTGTGAGGTTGGATCCATTGTAGGATAATTATTTTTACTGTAACTATTTCTTTGAGTGTCAAAAGTGTGTCAGTGACTTCCTCCGGGGTGGAGATATACTATATATATAGTTTACTTATGTTTAATCTATCCAGATTTGCTCCATTTCATTCCCACTGAATGGACACACCGTTACTCCTTGTAACACAAATGAGCAGTAGCCAAAGAAACATGATTAATGCTTAGCAGACAGTGCCCTCTGCTGGCACTGCCTGCTAATCTTCAAGTGCAGGGATTCCACTCGTCTCTTGCACTGCAAAGGGGTTTTGATGCTGGAAACACCATCAGTGATCACCACAATTTCAAAAAGGTAAAATTTTTTGTCTGTTTCCTTAAGCAGATTAGTGCGCAGGTGTGAGTCTGCTGTAGCTTGTTATGACTGCCCTATGTTTTATAATCGTATTTTAGTGTCTTTAAACTTTCTTGTTTCATTTATTCAGTATATTTCAGTGTATTAGTAACCTGTGTCCACACTTATGCCGCACTCTGCCTACTAATGCTAACGCAGCTAGCAGTAGAGACCGGTTCTTTGTTTAGACTCTCAACCAGCTGATCTTCCTGGGGCAGGAAGCTACAAAGCATTGCATAGTCATCTCTGAGATTCCCTCAAGGATACGGAGGGAAAGACAAAAAAGGGATGCCATGGAGGAGCAAAAGGTCAAGGGAAAAGAGCAGGGAGGAATGGGCAAAAGTCTAGTGAGTGGTGGAGAAGGCAATAAAACCATATCTTCCCTCCATCATTATGGGCAAGATGAGATAAGATAACCCTTTATTATTTCCATGAGTGGGTAATTTGTATTGTTATTGCAGCAAAGTGGACAGTACAAAAGAAGAAAGCAGCACAACCAGTAGAATAAAAGCTATACAACACAACAGTATAATATAAAAAGTACACTCTATATATATATATACACACACAGTGGATATACAACACAACAGTATAATATAAAAAGCACACTTTATGTATGTATACATTGTATATATATATATATATAT
>JBBPCZ010000023.1:5597834-5609347 GCA_037974445.1 Brycinus macrolepidotus | reverse complement strand
ACTTCTTAAGTGACTTCTCTGATTTCTTGGCTGAATTTATGCCAAGATATGACCAAGTAGTTATTGTTGGAGATTTTAATATTCACGTGTGTTGTCCTGACAAGCCTCTGGTGAAGGACTTTTTAGATTTAGTGGACTCGTTTAATTTAATTCAGTCTGTAAATGGTCCCACTCAGGAATGTGGGCACACATTAGATCTTGTTTTATCCCGTGCTATATCTGTTCGAAACTTGGAAATCGATGATGCAGTGTTTTCAGACCATATGCCTGTCTTATTTGATTTTGTTCCTTTGTCAATCTCCTAAACCTTGTGCTCCTGCTCGGCACCGCTGTGTTTTTGAACTTTCCACTGCTGTTCAGTTCTCCGCTACTTTTAATTGCGATTGGACCTTACAACCTTTGGCATCTTTCAATACTGAGGAGCAAATATTTCAGTTTAATTCTGCTTGCCAAAGTGCTTTGGATTTGGTAGCTCCATTAAAAATCAGGCATCCAAAGGCTAGATCAGAGCCATGGTTAAATGATAATACCCGTGCCACTAGACGGGAGTACAGGAGAGCTGAACAGAAGTGAAAAAAAGACAGGTTGCAGGTTTCTTTTGAAATGTTAAGAGAAAGTTGGTGGTGTTATCAAAAAGTTGTGAAAGCTGCTAGATCAACATTTTTCTCTGATCTTTTATT
This sequence comes from Brycinus macrolepidotus, assembly GCA_037974445.1. Lineage (NCBI taxonomy): Eukaryota > Metazoa > Chordata > Actinopteri > Characiformes > Alestidae > Brycinus > Brycinus macrolepidotus. The sequence goes on along the minus strand of JBBPCZ010000023.1, from coordinate 5,608,667 downwards.
TCGCTAACTCTAGACCCTTCTGTTATGTCAAACTTTAGGCCTGTTTCGAAACTACCTTTTCTGGCTAAACTCCTGGAAAAGATCGTCAATGCCCAACAGAAGCCTTTTCTGGATGAACACGCAATTTTGAAAGTGTTCCAGTCCGGGTTTAAAACTCACCACAGCACTGAGTCTGCTCTGTTAAGAGTTTTTAATGATATTTTTTTTAGCAACCGACTCTGGCGACTCTGTACTATTTGTGCTTTTGGACTTAACAGCTGCTTTTGACACCACAGACCATGAGATCCTCGTTTCCAGGTTGGAGCAATGGGTGGGCATTACAGGTTCAGCTCTCCAATGGTTTAGGTCCTATCTCTCAGAAAGAAGCTTCTGTGTTAGTATCGATGATTTTACATCCACTTCCGCTGCACTTCCCTGGGGGGTACCACAAGGCTCCATTCTTGGTCCTCTTTTATTTTCTCTGTGGATGGCACTGAATTTTTTGGATTTTCATGAGAACAAGACTGAAGTCATGCTGTTTAGAACAATGGCGGTAACAGATCCCCCTGCATCGACCTTTCTTCTTTGGCCCCTTTTGAGAAAGCCATGATTACAAACTTAGGTGTTAGAATGGACCCTACTTTAAAATGGGATAGCCAGGTAAATGCCGTTGTAAAATCCTGCTTTTTCCAGTTGAGGCGGCTGTCGAAAATCAAGCCTGTTCTGTCTAAACGCAACCTCGAAACAGTGATCCATGCTTTTATAACCACTCGCCTTGATTACTGTAATTCACTTTTTTTCGGAGTTAGCCAGGCCTACAACTGGTGCAAAATGCCACAGCTCGATTTTTAACCGGTATAAGCAGGCACAAACATATTACCCCAATTTTGGCTTCTCTTCACTGGCTTCCAGTTCGTTTTAGAATCCGTTTTATAATGCTTTTATTTGTTTTCTAGTTTTTGAGTGACTCTGCCCCATTTTATTTGTCTGAACTTCTGCACCCTTGTATACCATCCTGTTCTCTCAGGTCTGCAGACCAGAGGCTCTTATCTGTACCAAAATCACGTTGCAAACTCAGAGGTAATCGGGCTTTTTCAGTTGCAGCTCCGCAATTATGGAATGACTTGCCAAGCCACGTTAGGCAGGCCCCTTCACTCACGGAGTTTAAATCTCGTCTAAAAACACACTTTTACTCCCTGGCTTTCGACCCAGTGTGAGGAGGTGACTTATGTGGTTTTTGTACCTGTTTTTATTATTCCTTAGCTCTTATTTGTATCTGTTTCTTTTATTTATTGGCTTGTGTGTCTTTTGTGTTTTGGGTTTGGTTTTATTGTACAGCACTTTGGTCAGCCTTGTTGTTGTTTAAAAGTGCTTTATTAATAAAGTGGTATGGTAGTGGTATGGTATTCAGAAAAGGAAGAAATATAAAATGACGTCAGTCGTCCTTGGTCTGGAGCTCCATGCAAGATCTTGTCTCATGGGGTGAGGATCATGAAGGGTGAGGGATCAGCCCAAAATTACATGGAAGGAGCTTGTTAATGATCTGAAGGTAGTTGGGACAACACAGTCACCAAGAACACCATTGTTAACACACTGCACTGTTATGGACTGAAATCTTGCAGTGCCCTGCATGGTCCCCCTGCTCAAGAGGGCACATGTACCTGTGGACATCTAAATGGTTCAGAGAAGGCTTGGGAGAAAGTGCTCTGGTCAGGTGAGACCAAAATCGAGCTCAAGCCGCAATGCTTGGAGAAAGAGAAATGCAGAGTATGGCCCGAAGAACACCATCCCCCCCAGTCAAGCTTTGGTGCTGCTTTTCTGCTATGGGTAAAGGACGAATTCACCGCATTGAGAGGCCCATGGGTTGGGTACCGTAAAATCTTGAACGAGAACATTCTTTCCTCAGCCAGAACACTGAAGATGGGCCTTCCAGCATGACAATGACCCAAAACATACTGCCAAGGGAACAAAGGAGTGGCTAAAGAAGGAGCACATTAAGGTCATGGAGTGGCCTAGTCAGTCTCCAGACTGCAGTCCTCTAGAAAATCTGTGGAGGGAAGCCTCTGTGTGTGTGTGTGTGTGTGTGTGTGTGTGTGTGTGTGTTCTTGCCAAATATAAGATTTGCAAGGGATTTATCTTGGTGTCAGAGATTTCAGGGAACATGCAGTCAACATAAATTCCAGTTAAAATCTTGATAAATACAAAATTCACAACAGTGAAGTTGCCCTCAACATTTAGATGTGTTCAGTTATAAAGTGAAACCTATGTGTACAGTGTATATATAGTTGAAGTAAACAGTGGCTATATATGGCTGTGTATTGGGCTCCTTCAAACCTTTATTTGACCTCTGAGATTTTTATGGCTTTAAACTGCAGCAAGCACTGAACTCCATCCTCGGCACTCTGACCAGTGAGCCGATGTAATGGGCACTGACAGCAAAGTTTAGACAAGCGTAATTACCTCATTTTTGCTGTGTACCTCTGTGGTGACCAATGATAGGGCAGTGGGCTGAAAATGGCCTGCTGGACTCGCCGTAGTCAGGATGTGTGCTGCTTGACCACAGATTTCTAAAGTTTTTAAGCCTTGCTGGTTTATGCTGTGTTGATTTCCAGTGCAAAATCTTTTGCATAGTTCACCGTAGTTATCCTGTCTCTACTACATATCCTAACGTATGCAGTATAGGTCATACAGTGATGAGGAAATCCAAGAACTGCAGTTCGGGATAATTTGAATCTCCGTAATTGCAAAAAAAGTAAATCTGCTTGTCCCCTGGGACTCCCTTTGTATCCTGGATTGATGGCAACACATGAGTTTTGTATTTGAGTGTGATGACAGTAGCCTTCTCCTTTTTGTTTGGTTGTTTTTTGAGCAGTAGGCAACATGACTCACCAGTTCCCTGCTCTGACTGCTGAGCAGAAGAAGGAGCTCCAGGAGATTGCTCAACGCATCGTTGCCCCCGGCAAGGGTATTCTGGCTGCAGATGAGTCCACAGGTAAGAATGAGTTGAACGTGAGTCATTTTAGGAACGTTCTTGGAGTGTTGGAGGTGTAAATCTGACCTGGTGGCAGTTCTTTAGGAGATGATTCAGTGAGCATCCTAGCATCTCATGAAAGTTCACCGTGATTCACCATGAAAAGTCCTGATTAGCGTCAGTAGATTCCTTTGCGTGCTCATAAATGATGTGTTTGTGAGTAAACAGGCAGCATGGCCAAGCGCCTGAATCCCATTGGTGTCGAGAACACTGAGGAGAACCGCCGCCTGTACCGCCAGCTCCTCTTCTCTGCTGACGAGCGTATCGATAGCTGCATTGGTGGAGTTATCTTCTTTCACGAGACGCTGTACCAGAACGCAGATGGTGGCACTCCTTTTGTCAAGATGATCAAAGACCGGGGCATTGTCGTCGGCATCAAGGTAAATCAAAAATGTTTATATAAGTAAAGTGACCATTCTATCATACGTGACCATTCTATCATACGTGAACACACCACAGCACACGGTGTGAACAGCACGAAATTCTTCCTGTGCATTTAACCCATTCACCCAAATGAAGCAGCAGGCAGCCAGGAACACAGCGCCCGGGGAGCAGTGTGTGGGGGAGTAGTGTGTGGGGACGATACCTTGCTCAAGGGTACCTCAGAGGTGCCACTAGCAGTTTTGGGATTGGAACCCAAGACTTTCCGATCGAAGGGCGAACGCCCTAACCACTAGGCCACCAGCTGCCCCTATGTGTTCATTCATTGGCCGGGAATATAAATTGTGTCACTGATTTCTGTGGGTAACAATGATTGGTCATCATTTCATTTACACATTTGGCTAAGAAAGTTGGCATTTTGCAAGTCTGTGCCCACATGCTTATCTGTTAAGGACCTCGATAGATACGTCTAGCATTCTGATTTTCGGTTTGCTTCTTTTCCCCAATAGGTTGACAAAGGTGTTGTCCCTCTGGCCGGAACCAATGGCGAGACCACAACACAGGGTAAGTACATTATCCACTAGTTAAACAAAGACACGTTTCCATCATAATAATGATGTTGATTATGTATGGTCCCTGTTGAATAAAAAAGGAAATAAAGTAATAAATGGGGTTAAAAAAACAAGCTTTGTGTATGTGTGTGTGTGTGTGTGTGTGTGTGTGTGTGTGTGTGTGTGTAGGGCTGGACGGTCTGTCAGAACGGTGTGCTCAGTATAAAAAGGATGGCGCTGACTTTGCTAAGTGGCGCTGCGTGCTGAAGATCAGCGAGACCACACCTTCAGAGTTAGCCATCAAAGAGAACGCTAACGTTCTGGCCCGCTATGCAAGTATTTGCCAGCAGGTGAGACTCAGGGTGTTTTCACACTTGGTCTGTTTCATCCCTAAGGGTGTTTTCACATATAGTCCTCTTTAAAGGAACCGAACTCAGTCCTCTAGAAGTGGTCCAAAAAGTGGACCAACAGAAAGGGAACTCGGTTCTTTCCATGTTCACAGTGTGAGTTCATTTGAAAGGGGACCCGGTTCTCTTTCTGCTCCACTTCAGCTCAGATGGGGCCTCAGTTCTTTTTCTGTTCGTCCTTTAGGGTGTTTTCACGTATAGTCCTCTTTAAAGGAACCAAACTCGCTCCTATAGAAGTGGACAAACCTGAAGGGAACTCGGTTCTTTTTGTGTTCACAGGATGAGTTCATTTGAAAAGGGACTCAGTTCTCTTTCTGATCCACTTCAGCTTTTCAGTCCTTTTTCTGTTCATACTTTAGTTCCTATGGAGCTCTCAGACCTTTACTGCTTTAGATTCTTTACTGCTTAGTTTTCACTTTGAACAAGACAGCTGCGACGATACTTGTCTTCGTGGTGGATTTCCCACACAGGGAAAACCAAAACAGAACAATTACACCTGAACACATAAAAACGACTCGGGAGATTGAAAAGGACACAGGTAACATCTGATGCTACTCGTTTCTCTTTGTTTCCCGGGGCTTTACCATGTGATCTGCCTACTGCAAGGCTAGAGGGCAAAAATTGTCAAAGCGTACCAGGCGTGCTTTGTGTTCATAATGCGGACTCAAAGCGAACTCGTTTTGGGCTTAAAGCCAGAAAAGTAAATTCACAATTGTCAAATTAGCGAATAACTTATGATTTTAAATGGAACGTTCTTTTCATTGTTCTTTGTTTTTCTTTTATTCAAGAATGGCATTGTGCCCATTGTAGAGCCAGAGATTCTGCCTGATGGTGATCACGACCTTAAGCGCTGCCAGTATGTCACAGAGAAGGTAGATATTTCCTGAACCCTGTAAACGTGCAGGATGTGTATTTTTCTTTTAATAATTTATTTTTTGAAAGTGTAAGATTAAATCGGAAAAAAAAGACTGGTTGTGTGTCTCCCCTGTTCTGCAGGTACTTGCAGCCTGCTATAAGGCTCTGTCTGACCACCATGTCTACCTTGAGGGCACTCTGCTCAAACCCAACATGGTGACCGCTGGACACTCCTGCCCCACCAAATTCTCCAGTACAGAAATTGCCATGGCAACAGTCACTGCCCTGCGCCGCACCGTTCCTCCAGCAGTCCCGGGTAATGGACTAATGAATTAAGTAATTTTCAGATATGATTTTGGATTGCAAAGCCAGGTTTGGTGTATTTTTACCCAAAACAATACTAACTGAGCTTTACTTCATCTAGAAGTGCTCGTGAAGCTAAAGTAGTAACGGCCAGTTAGCATTATACAAATAAGACCATGCTTACATCCCCAGAGGGGAGGATGGTTTCACTTTTAAGGTAATTCGTGACAGTAAGAATGCTTTCACTCTTTGCTAGCCACATTAGCATTCTGATTGAATGTCCCATTGTGCAGTAGCACGTTAAGTAGCTTGTTCTGAATGTATTTATTTTATTTCTTTTTAATCCAGGAATAACCTTCCTGTCTGGTGGACAGAGTGAGGAGGAGGCATCCATAAACCTGAATGCCATCAACAGCTGCCCCCTGTCCAGGCCCTGGGCCCTCACCTTCTCTTACGGCCGCGCCCTGCAGGCCTCGGCCCTCAACGCCTGGCGTGGAGCCAAGGACAACGAGAAGGCCGCCACTGAAGAGTTCGTGAAGCGCGCTGAGGTCAGTTAGTCAAGTCCTGCCTGACATTTAGAATCCACCGCCACCACAGAGGCGTAAATCTCCGGCCTTCCGACAGTTCTACTAGGTCTTTTAACATTCCAGATTGAGGCAGTTGAAATTTGGACCCTCAGATTAAAGCACCACCATGCATTAATGCTTCTCTCTAATTAGTATCTGAATGCTAACATCCTTCTTAGCTGGGTAGCGGAAGGGACGCATTGCTGATAAAACCGACCTGGCTTGTAAGAAATTTACTACGACTATGTAGTGGTGTAATTTTTTTTTTTTTTTTTTCTTCCAGTTTGGGAAAAAGTTTCAGACTTTTTCCAGTTTGAGGAAAATGTTTCTGACCCCTCCCTCTCTTTTTTTTATCCTCTCTCCTTTTGTACTATCTCTTGCAGGCTAATGGCCTGGCCGCCCAGGGTAAGTATGTGTCCAGTGGAACCAGTGGAGCTGCAGGGCTGCAGTCTCTCTACGTGGCCAACCATGCCTACTAAAACATCCCGCATCGCCTGCCTACTCCAGCTACTGCCAGCCAATAGTATCTTCCACCACTGCCACCCTCCATGTCGTTGACCAATCACGTGCCTGCGCTGTCGTTTCGGGTCGTTATTGCAGTGTTCTTTTAGTCTGTCTATTCAGAAAAGGTACTGAAAAGGGGAGCAGGAGATGAAGAGATGAAAGGGCACCCTTCCCCCAGATCGCATAGTCATTGCTCAGTCTATTAAGTTCCATTTCTGCAAAGTGCAGCCACGGCCTCTCCAGTTTGTGTTGTGATCTTATCGATTCATGCCATGCAGATGTTGTCTCTTTAGCATTGCTTTAGGAGAGTACAGTGAATGCTAACCAGGAGCAAAACAATCCATCTGATCTACAGGGTGCGAGAAGGAGATTGATGGAGGGAGTGGGGTGTATGGGTCAGTACACGTGAAAAGATAAAAACACACAGCCTCACAACTGTTAGAAGAATCGACTAACTTCGAACACTGAAGAACGCCATTCACATCGCTTCTCGCCTATTGTAGTGATGAGTGTTTTGGGTTGTGTGAGTCTACTGTTTGATTAAATATAGGACACTAACTATATTGGTTTGAAAGACATGCAGTCAAATGTGCTATTCTGTGTATTGTGTATTATGGAGTGTATTATAGGGAGTGTATTATGCTCTCCATCCACATGGTGGCGCAGCGGTACAGGTGACCTGGAAGACTATGAAGAATACAACATAATGGAATGTCAAATGTAATTCCTAGCTGTGGGGGTTGGTATAGTAACTTGAGTCCGAGAAACTGTAATGTCATTGTGTTCTTGTTCTTTTAAGCACTTGGTGTGTCAGATTAGAAGAAACTATCAAATAAAAAGATTTAAATCCCAGACACATCTTCGGTAAATTTGTCATTTTGAGTAAGAATATACTTTGCAAGCTTGTTGTTCAAGCTTTGGCACAAACATCAACTAGTGTTTTATGTATTTGCCTCTTATCAAGCCAGACTTCCTGCCTTGCTTAACATGACTAAATACCCACAAAACAGTGTCCATCGGTTCATTTAGTGCGTACCAGTTTTAAAATGGATAGTAGTACTGAGGTTCCTGTTTTAGTGTTTTTTTTTCTGTTTAAACCCTCCACTTATTAGAGCAGGGACTAGAGGGGTGGATGTAACTACTCTGCACACAAAACTATGATGGGGGGGAAAAAAAAAAAAAAGTTTGAGTTTGTCTCTATCTACTTGGTTACATGCCCACTGAATTCTAATGGTAACATAAAGTATCAGGACCACACATCGCTGTGGAACACAGGAATATAACTTACATCATAAAACACATCAGTGGTTGCATGTATCGTTTCTTGCTCTGTTTATAGGTGGCTGGCAGGGACCGAACAAGAAGCACGAAGGCACAAGAAGTTTTGTTTCAACAGTCCCAAAAAAAGTCAAAAGTTTCCAAAGACCAAAAACTGATTTATAACTAGGCCTGTAAAAGAGGTCAAGCAAAGCAAACTTGACTCAAAACAGACATTTAACATGACTTTAACTAAACAAAACCAAACTCCTACAATGAAACAAAGGGGAACAGATACAGCGGCTTGGCCAAACCAAAGAACACAAAAGAGGTAAACAACACACACTGACTTCCAACACATACAAAACAAAAGCACCTAAGGCTGAAACCCCCCTCTGGCACACGGTGTAACATGGTACAGCCTAATACGCCGGCATCCGCGACCCCTGAACTGCTGCTGTTCTGGCACAGAACATCTAAGGGAAGTGTTTTTGAATTCTGCTACCTTTTTTAATTAGGTTCTGTGAAAGAACAGTAGTAAGGGATCGTGGGCCATTGGGAGAACTGTATACCTCTCGTAAAAAGAACTGTATTTAATGTTCATTTATTATACGAATTGGCATTATAATGAGTGAAATTTGTGAAAAAATACATTTGAATATAAGTAAGACCCGTTTTGGGGGTATAGTATTGTTGAGTCAGACAGATGGGGCCATGGTCCAATGGTAAGTATTAATTTGAATACGCATTTCAGTGCTAGTCTGACTCATTAGAGTGACTAGCTATAAAGCCTGTAAAGGCGTACAGGTCACGTATAGCACTGTGAAAAAGGCCTGAGAGATTTTAGGTTGGTGTGCCTCGACTCATGGCTGTAGCTCTTGGTAAAAGTGCAGCACATTATGGCTATGAGAAAGCATCTGTCCTAACAATGGGGTACCCAGAGATAATTTACTCCAATCATAAAATTATAGAGCTGAGAATGAAAATAGTAGATTTGTTTTGACACAAGCGAGAAGTTTGCAACACTCGTTCTTACTCACATTTCCAGATGTAACTCTTAAAAGATGCACTACAGTTAATCCAGCAGAATTGTTGCCATTTCAGTATGAAGGAAAACCACATGATTGTGTTGCTGAATCTCTAGCCTTTTCAAGGCTGAGACCGGATTTAGAATCCACACCAATTGCAGAAGCAGACTTAACTTATTTTGTGGATGGATCTTGTTTTAGAGACCATTTGGGAAACCATGCAAACTATGCAGTAATTAGAAAAAAAAATGGGAACAGTTTTGAAGTAGAAAAAGCTGAACACTGTCCCCAACCATGTTCTGCCCAATTAGCAGAACTAAAGGCATTGACAGAGCCATGTAAGCTGGCAAAAGGAAAGTGTGTTAATATTTTTTACGCTCATGGAGTTCCACATTTGTTTGGAGCAGTGTGGAAACAGCATGGGTTTAAAAAGGCAGATGGCACTCCAATACAGCATTTAGAACAGATATTAGAACAGATGAAATCACACAAAAAATAAAAAGTAAAACAACTTAAACAGGGAACACAAGTTAAAGGTGAAATATGTAAGTTAAATTAGAGGATTTTTTAAAGGTTTTTTTAAGTTATAAGTGTAGCAGCAGAGCATATGTACAGTGTGCAAAGTGGGATGTTAAAGTGCATTGTGCCATGTTAGCGCAGCAATGTAAGCAGAGTAATGTAAACAGTAATGTAAACAAAGTAATGTGAACATAGCAATGTAGCAGCATGTAATGTAATGATAGATAATGAAGATGCATATGGAAAAAAGAAAAGACAATGAACATGATATGAAATATGACAGTGAATATGATATGAGGTGCTGTATCAGTACCTTAAGGTAATGCTATGAGGGGAGGGAGGCATGTTCTGATTCAGGACTCGAATGGCCTGAGGATAGAAGCTCCTCTTGAGTCTCTCTGTTTTGGCCCTGATTACAGAAGTTGAAACAGTCCGTTACTGGGGTGGGACGAGTCCTTCAATGTCCGAACTGCTCTGGACCTACATCTCCTGTTGTAAATGTCCTGTAGGGAGGGGAGAACAGACCTGCAGCAGCGTTCTGCCGCACGGATCACTCTCTGAAGAGCTTTTTGGTCCTGAACACAGCTATTCCCACACCAGGATGAGATGTTCTGTGTGAGGATTCTCTACACAGCGCCTGAATAGAAACTCCTGAAGATCACTGGAGAGACCCTGAATTTCCTCAGTTGTCTGAGATGGTACAGGCACTGCCTAGCCTTTTTGGACTGGACCTGAAGGTGAGCAGTCCATGTCAGGTCTGAGGAGATGTGGACACCGAGATACTTGAAGGATGGAACCCTCTCCACTGGAGATCCATTGATGACAAGGGGCTTGGGATTCAGTTTTATTTACCTTACTTATGCATGCTATTTTTCAGTTTTTAACTTTTAAGTCAACATTTACATTTTCAAGTATTTAAGAGCATTTATTGTTTTTTATCTGACTTAGCAGTCAGAGAGGGGGGATATGATGGGGCCTTGATGGACTGAAAATTGCTGTAGACTTTCACGGTCACGCTGCCTAGCGTTATTTAACTCCTGAAAGAGCTTGGTTACGGTTTCGTCTCTGGTATGAGAGCGAAGAAATCGTTTGAACCCGTTAACGGTTAGATTTTTTGGGATTAGTGAGCGTTTCTCTAAATGGACCAGGTGAATCTGTGTACCTTCCGTGTGGTACCTTCCCTCAGTGGAACCAGGAACAACTGTCAGTTCCCAAAGCAGATAATGGAGGGTGAGTAGTTGAGCCGCACCTTCATCTTTGTGGCATTCAACCTCTCACCTCGGACGTAACTGATGATAAAGCTCTGGTTTGGCGAGGTCGTCAGCGTCCTCCCGGGTGTCCTCAATCGACTCCACCCCCCCCCCCCCACACACAGCTACTTAGACTTTTAATCACACTGCACATTTTTCTGTCCAGTTGCTGCCATATTTGCATATATTATTTATTGTTATT
>JBBPCZ010000023.1:5585377-5597734 GCA_037974445.1 Brycinus macrolepidotus | reverse complement strand
GTGTTTGTGTTTGTGTTTGTGTGTGTGTTTGTGTGTGTGTGTGTGTGTGTGTGTGCATGTATATATATATAATTTTATATATATTATTTTTATTTATTATTATTATTATTTTTAATCCAGGCGTGACTTTCCTGTCCGGTGGACAGAGTGAGGAGGAGGCATCCATTAACCTGAATGCCATCAACAACTGCCCCCTCTCCAGGCCCTGGGCTCTCACCTTCTCATACGGTCGCGCCCTGCAGGCTTCTGCCCTCAGTGCCTGGCGTGGAGCCAGAGAGAACGAGAAGACAGCCACTGAAGAGTTCATCAAGCGTGCTGAGGTCAGTTATTCAAGTCCTGCCTGACATTCAGAATCTACTTCCACTACAGAGGCTTATTGTCGCAAAGCAGTAACAATTCCACTAGATTGTGATTCTTTGGGAAACAGTTCCAACACATCATGAAATTTCAAGTTTCACCACAATTCAATAAGATTTTGATATGCTTCAGGACTTTTTGAAAAGATATTCTGAGGTCGCAAATGGCCATTTAATCAATTTTGGAATATAGACAATAACTGTAGCAAACGTTTATATTATTATTAGTTGAGGCAGTTTTTACATTTGAAAATAGTGTGAAACAGACTTAAAACTGACATGGCTTAGAAGAAGGTTTGTAAATTTTTCCCTTTTTTTCCTGCAGGCTAACAGCCTGGCTGCCCAGGGCAAATATGTGTCCAGTGGAAGCAGTGGAGCCGCAGCCCAGTCTCTGTATGTGGCCAACCACGCGTACTAAAACATCCCCCATAGCCCGCCTACTCCAACTATCGCTGACCAATAGTATCTTCCACCATTGCTATCCTTCATGTCACTGACCAATCACAGGCCTGCGCTGTCGTATAGGGTTGTCTTTACAATGTTCTTTTAGTCTGTCTATTTAGAATTAATTGAAAAGAGGACAATTGGAAAGCAGAAAATGGAGAGATTAAAGGGCATTAAGAGGGTATTAGAGGGCTCTCAAATATTGTGGGAGATGTTGAATTAAGTGAATCTGTTAATTAACATTTGAACAAAAATGTTATTGTGCTGTATGTAATAAACGGTATTGCCTTTACGGCCAGATTATTAACAACTGATTTTAGGTCAGGTTTTTTTTCTTCAACATTTCATTACTTTTTTTGGTTTAAGTGTTAAGTCTGGCACCCTTCCCCCATCTTGCGTAATTATTGCTTAGTCTACTAAGTTCCATTCCCGCAAAGTGCAGCCACAGCCTTGCCAGTTGATGTGTTGTGTGGTCTCATCTGTTCGTCCTATGCAGATGTTATATGTCTCATTAGCATTGCCTAATGAGAGTACAGTGAATGCTAACCAGGAGCAAAACAATCAGTCTGATCTTACGGAGTGAGAGAAGGAGATTGATGGAGGGAGTGGAGTATATAGGTCAGTACACATAAAAAGACAAAAACACAGCCTCAACTGTTTGAACAAATGATAGACTAACTTCAAACACTGAAGAACATTTCTGTAATGTTCATTTCTCATCTATCGTAGTGATTTTGAGTTGTGTGTCTAGTTTTTGATTTAAATATAAGATACTATATTGATTAAATGTGCTATTATGTGTATTCCACTTGAGTGTATTATGCTCTCCCTTGGCTTTGTGGCACAGTGGTACAGAGACCCTGAAGATAACGTAACAATGTAATGTCAAAAGTAATTCCTTGGCTTAACCTGGCGGCACAGACCAAACTTTGAAGCCGGAGGGGGTAGTCACTTGAGTCAGATAAACTGTGATGTCATCGTGTTGTTCTCTTAACCATTTGGTGTGTAAAATTAGAAAAAAGAACTAAAATAAAAATATATTGAAATCCCAGACACGGCTCCGTGTATATTCTTTTCATTTTGCTGAATACTGTGTTTAATTTGCCTCTTATCATTGGGCCAAACTTCCTGCCATAACTACATATCCACAAAACAACATCCGTTAGTTCATTTAGTGTGTACCATTTTAAAATGTGAAGTAGTACAGCGTTTCCCAACCCTGGTTCTGGTGTACCACCAGCTTTGCCTATTTTACTGTTTTTCCTGCTTAGCAGAACACTGGGACCAGAGTTGAGACCCTCTGGAGTAGTAGATATAACTAGCCTGCATATAAAACCATTATGTAAATAGTAGATATAAGGCAATTTGAATTTGTCTCTATCCACTCTAGCCATATCCACTAAATTCCAATGTTAACATCAAGTATTCGTACCACCACAGCGACACTTCTCATGAGTGCAGGATCATCGTTTTAAATTGCATCTACGATTACACATGGTGTTTCTTGCTGTTGCCTCTGTGTATAGTTGATTGTTGTAGGGCAGGACTTACAATGTTAGAAAGACTGCAATAATTTACAAAGGAATACAGGACATTTGCTTGCGTACATATGGGGTCATTACAACTTCTTTGTCACATTGTCACAGGCATAACACAGGCATAGCCATGACTGATTCACCTCCAGAAACAGTAAAGGTGTTCCGCTTGCTGCTTGATTAAATATGTAGATTTTTGTGTCTTGGCAGAAGAAGGCTTGGGCTTTAATGCATTTGAAGCTTTGCGAGTTCATGTATCCCAACAAGGTTTCCAAAAGGTTTTGATAGGAACCACATATTCACTGACACTCAACTGTGTATAGAGGATTGACTGATTGATTGATTGATTGGTTTCAGAGCCATATGTCCTTTTACTCCAAACGTGCCTGTGATGTTTGTGACCAAAACCGTGGTCTTGTCTGAATGTATAACTAAGCACCAACCAAGGTTCTAAAGGAAAGTCATTACAATTAAACTTCTGGTTTGAAGAAACAAGAAGAGGATGAATTTTCCCTCTTAAATCACTCTGCTTAAGGAGAAAGTAGCCTTTTGTAAAGTAGATTTCCAATCATTATCCAATCCAATCATTATTATTAATTATTGCTCTTTTACTACTCTAAGAGCAAAGTAACAATGATAATACTATAATAGGTTATTTTATGAATGTCCACAGTCTTTTCTCATTTTATCTGTGTTCACATTTGTCCTCCTTATTTTGAACAGTAAGGAAGTCTGACATGTCACTTCATATTTATATTACAGGGATACCGGAAGTTAAAGATCTTTTTAAGAATTCTTAAAGATTCAAATTAATGAAATGAAATTTCTGTTAGAGTTTATTTGTTAATAATCAGTATTCTTTTACAAAGTATGTGGCATAAGGGGATTTGGTCATTAATTCTTTTACTGAATGGAAACATAATGAAAAATAAATAGTTTAACACAGTTTATAACCTCAGCAGCTCAATTAAAGAATATAAAATGGTTATTAAAATCCATTAGCTATGATTCCATTAGTCAAAGGGCATTTTAGCTTTTCGTATTTTAAACTCACTGATATCTCACTGATAAACTCACTGATACCTAAAATGAAACAAAAATGTATTTTAGCAAACAACATTTATATTTCTAATGTTTTTTGAGATTGGAATTTACTTTAAATTGATTTTTGTTTGTTTTGCCCCTAAAGAGTTTGCTTATTTTTATGTATTTATTCCTTTTATTTTAGTTAAAAATTCTTAGTCAGTTTGTATGCATTTATTCTGATTAATGTATTTAGTCTAGTCTGGAGTTAATGTTACACCATATATAAAACATATTGTGTGATAGGATGAAAAACAGTGACGTATGTAAACTCTTCACCACCCCAATATTCAAATAAAAGAACCGAGCAATAAAATAGTCCCAAACGATTTATGAGATTAACCCGAAATGTACTTTGTCATATCTGGTCATGAGGTCCAATGCTTTGTTTTGTTTTGTTTATGTATATTATTGCTGCACTGCATTAGCGGTATAGAGCTTCTTAAAGCAATTTTGCTTTCTCGTGTTCTATGGCATCCGAGAAACCTCCATATTCCGCCGCACTGGGCTGTTCTTTTAAACATTTCACCGATAAAGGAAGCCCATAATGACAGCCAGCTTAATGACGGAACTGTTTTTTTCTCGCTCTTTAAAATAGTCCAAAATATTTTCGGCCGAAATCCTGTCTGTTTCCGCTCATTCCTGCCTAGTGCCTACATTGGAAAGGCGCTTTTTGAACCACAGTTGTCCCAACGAGGCTTCCGTCCTTCGATTACTCCGCCCCTTCTCTGTTCTGATTGGTCCGAGTGCTGCGTTAGGATGGAAAGAGGTAGTGAATTCCTGCAGCAATGGCAGCTGTCGAGTTAGGTGGGTAATTTATAAACTTGTTCTTCTCTCCCGTGCTTGTCATCTTACGTTTCAGTCAATTAATTTTATGTTCTTTCTCTTGCCTCTTATATAAGCACGTTTCTGGAACACCTACATGGGTGCGAATGTTTGTAGCTCAAGCTCTGATCAGATCTGGAGTTGGTTGACCAGCGTAAAAAAAAGGGACTTTCAGACATATTTATTTGTTTCTTTGTGTCTCCACTTTCCTCGGGTTTATATGCATATCACAAGGTTAACCAGTTTGGCCCCGATATGTCTGTATTTTACTGAAACCTGCAGAAAAGCAGCGAGGGAAACATGCTGCCCTGGCCATAGCCGCCGTGGTCATCGTGCTTGGTATCCCCCTATGGTGGAAGACCACCGAAACTTACCGAGCCTGGCTCCCATTTTCACAAATCAGTGAGCTTGACTCCTTACAGGTAAACCACAACACCACACACCCCACCCTGTTCCTGCTATTTTACCCATTTCATATATATTGAGTTTTATACACCTGCATTGTATGTCCTAACGTATCCCGACAGCTCCACTAATTAATTACTCTAGTGTAAAGTAAGTGTAAAGTGACCAGCACACAGTGTGAACAGCATTTAACCCATTCACCAAGTGAAGCAGCGGGCAGCCTCCAGTGTGCCACTAGCAGTTCGGGGATTGGAGCCCACGACCAGCTCCCTAACCACTAGGCCACTGGCTGCCCCCTTTAAGAGCTACTGTGAGGTGCTTACGTTGGTCACATAAGTGTTCAGTTGCTCACACAAAGCTTGTGTAATCTCCATAGTAAATCACTGCTAACAGAATGTAACACCCTGGAGTAGCCCCACAAGCCTAAAGTCACCAGGCCCAATGCTAAGGATGTCCTTTTACTAAAGGGTTGTATTTTAATAATCTTGATATCAGAAAACATTGGAAGCAGAAGTCTACAGACTTCTGAACATAGTGTACCTCGTATTGGCAGTTATTAGATGTTTCATCAGGTACATCTACCATATATTTGCACACATACAGTAATGTACCATGCTATGATTGTTGCAGCAGATTTTATGGTCAGATATTATTTGGGTGGTACTATTATTAGATATAATAACATATATCAGGCTTATGTATAATTTGTGATTGAAGCTCCAGTTAAGTGCCGAGGTTGAGGTGGTCTTCTCTCGAGGAACGCTGAGCCCAGAGCTGCAGAAGAATGTTCCACTCAGTCTAACCAGAGAGCAAGAGCACAAAGTAGACGGTGAGAAGATTTGTTTTCTGCGCTTCTACTTGACAAAAGGTGTCTGTTGCAAATGAGCATGACATGTTCCATGCGCTCAGAATGGATGGCATGTTCACCCCATTTTGTCTCCTTTGCTTTAGCTAAGACATCGTTGCGGTACACATATGAAACCAAATATCGCACTGCTACCATCATGGAAGAAGATGCCCTGAATCAGCCCGGTGCTCAAGGTTGAGTGTTACTTTGAGTGGTAGACACTTGCAAATTTGTCATTTCTGGGTTCCATGGTTTATGAATGATCTTGTATAATGGTAGAAATGGCTGGCTTCATGCTTGTTTCTTTCTTTTTACAGAGGCTGATCTCTCCTTGCACATGCTAAGTGACAGTGCTTGTGGCTCTGTAGTTGTGTATATTATCCCTGAGACCACCACCCTGCTGCCAGCAGTAAGACAAGCATGAGTGGTTCTTTCTTTTTGTGTTTGTGTGTATTTGGGAATTGATCTTCAAAGAATATTCAAATAGTTCAGCGAATATCAAATAGTATTTTTGCTTGTAATAATAATCAGTTACTCACTTCACTTATCAGTGGTTTTATTGTTGTAACTTTTTGGTATATGTAGCTCTGTATCAATATCGCATTGCATGCCTCTGTTCAGGCGCCTCCTGTCAGCTTATTATAAATATGAGTAGATTTTCATAGATTATAATTTTTTTCTCAGTGATATTAAGTACATGTACATTTAGTACACACTCTGTAGAAAACATACTTCTGCACATTTTAATACACAGTTACTGTTGAAATTAATTTGTTTTATGAAACAGCAGATAGGACTGAAAACATTCTTTCGTGACTGTGAAAAGCATCAAGAGGGAGAGGATGTAGCACTTCATTATAATGATTTCTCTCTCTGCAATAAGGGTGTGAAGGTATATGTTGGGCAACGACGCACTGCCCTGCTGCGTGCTGCTCCTTTTGAAGGAGTTGCTGGTCTGAAGGAGGTGCTATCTGCTCTGGAGCCTCTAGTCAAGCAAGTGGTCGACACAATGTCCTTCAGCCACCAGGACATCCTCGCTGCCCTAAGTGACCGCATTCGCAATGGCCAGGTCAGCAAGGAGAGCCTGGCTGACAGCATGAGGGCCATAAAGTCCAGTCCAGGTTTTATTCTTCTTTTCTTTCTTTATCATTACTGTAAAAAAATGTTTGTAAACAGTGTTTTTGCTTGTGCTCTATTTAGAGAGTTGCACAAAGACTGAGAAATATAAAAAAATAAATTGCAGTTAAATGTTTGAGGTCCATAGTGTTCAATCCATTTGTTAATGATATAAATATAATAAAAATGATTAATATAGAATGATAATGAAGCAGGTTTTCTCTGACGTGTGACTGGGGAGCAAGCAGGGATCTGGAAATAGAAAAACCTCAGTTGGAGCAGATTGATTACAGAACTGTTTAATGCTCCATGCCACTCACATACTTCATGCATCCTGTCTTGCCTTTTTCATATAAAAAATAAGTTCTAACATACCCCCTTTAAACTCATTTAAGGAACACAGTTTGACCTAAAGGACATTGTTATACCTCTGAAGGTTCATTTAATTCAATTCAATTCAATTCAATTTTATTTATATAGTGCTTTTTACAACCAAGTTGTCACAAAGCAGCTTTACAGAGTCCAGGTCTGAGCCCCTAGTGAGTAAGCCAAAGGTGATTTACATTTTTGAAATACAAAATGCTCTTACTTTGTTAATGGAGTATTCTTCAAGAGGTTTCTGTTAGTCCATTCTCCATAAAATGTTAAAGGGCAGGTGTTTTCTTCTGACAGTGATTATATATTCATTCAACATCAAGACATTGTCATTTGCATTCTATCTGCCTCCCTTTCTAAACTTTGTTTCCTGTTCATTAGGTTATGAAATCACCTTTAGCCTCCTGAACCCTGATCCAAAGTCACACAATCTGTACTGGGACATTGAGGGGGCAGTTCATAGCTACATCCAACCTCTCCTGGACAAACTGACCCCTTTAGCTAATTTTTCAGTGGACTCACAGGTTGTTAGGAAAATACTGCTTCTTCTTTTGCATTCCAAATATTAAGAGGTTTTCTTAGAATGTTGTTTTTAGCCACTGTTTGTCATTAAGAAGTGTGACTGATCTGTTCATTTGTACTATATGTTCCATCCCTTCAGATTCTGTACTATGCACTGTTGGGGGTCAACCCTCGTTTTGACAATAGTGTACTGGCCTACACACTCAATTCAGAAAGCCTTGCACACGTCATCAACCCTGTGGAGGCCAGACTAGGTGAGGGCTATTGTATTGCCTTTCAACACATAAATATGAACGGCAAATGAACAGTTAAACACAAGACGTTCATATTGTAATGCACGCTGAGGGCTATGCAAGCTAAAGGCTAATAGCTTTATTATCACTGTACCATTTAAAGACAAACGTCTTGTTTTATGCATAATTTTTTAAGTGATTTGCCTCCACCTGCCTCAAGAATGCTGTTTGTGATTTGGACACATGTATTATGTTTCATCTCCTCTTTAGGTTCCAATGCTGCATCATCAAACCCTGTGCTGAACTTCCTTCTGTATGTACCTGGGGCCCATCACTCTCCTCTCTTCATCAGGGACCACGGAAAGAGGGAGGTTCCCTCCAATGCCTTCCACAGCCCACGCTGGGGAGGTATTATGGTACTGTCTGCTAATTCCAAGGTGTAAGGTGTAGGACCTGGAAAGCCAAAGTCCTGTAGAGGCTAGTATTTTCACACGTTACAACACGTTAAAAAAAGCCTCTGTGATTTGTTGAATTAATTATTTGTGTTTAATGAGGCAGAGTTTAGGCCTAACACTAAACCGCAGAGCTGGGGCCCTCTAAGAATACACTTTACAAGAATAAATAGACCATTGCTTAAATTATGGTCCATCAAACTTCCATTAATTATGGTCCATCAAACATCATTTCATAATGATTAGAATGTATTCCTTATATTTCTCTCCTGGTATTTTAGGTGTACAATGTGAATGACATGTATGGGCCTGAGGCTAAATTTCCTGTGGATATCCACATCAACATGGAAAAAGCTATGGGTATCTTCTTGGCACAGCTAAGGTATGCATTTGTCTGCGGGAGTTTGTGCAAAAGGTGAATTCCACCTTTTTTCAAAATGTTTGCATTATTAAATGGATAACATTTTGAGTGGTTTGATGTGAAATGCTTCATTATGGATAAACTTACCATGTCAGAATTGTCCACAGTGGTGATGATAAATGTTTCAGATATCTGACTTTTAAGAATTTAACCGTTAAAATCAGGTCAGAAACTATTACATGCCGTGGTTATGAGTACCTTTACCCTGATACACGAAGTAATTGTTTTACATTACTTTTGAGACATTCTTGGATGGAGAGGTGGATGCATAATATTTGAGGGCAAAATTGTTTATAATTTTACATTTTTACCACCATTTTGCCATTATCAACAGTACAAGACATGCAGGTTCACAAGCTGTTCTGCTTATTAAAAAAGAATGCCTATGTTTGTAGACATCATGGCCATGGTTCCTATAGACAACCCTGCAAAGAAAATCAAGTCCATAACATTCTTTACAATAAACCATTTCACATCAGATTATTCTGAATGACTGTTTATATCTGAACAACTTCACCCCTGTCATTATGCACAGGAATAATTAATTGTTTTTGTCTTCACTCTCCTAGTTCTCTAATACAGGACATGTTTCTCTCACTCTCTCTCTCACTCTCTTTCTCACTCTCTCTCTCACTCTCTCTCTCTCTCTCTCTCTCTCTCAGATTGATGCTGGGAGTGCAGAAAACTCAGCCTCCCCTTGGCTTCATGCTTCAGAGTCCAAGCAGTGCAGGGCTGGCTGATTGGGAACTGGACCGGTTGATGTGGAGCCGTAGTGTAGAGAACGTAGCCACAGCCAGCACCACAATCACATCCCTTGCCCAGCTCCTTGACCAGATCGGTAACATTGTCATCAACGACAACATTGCGCAGCAGGTAAGGGACCAGCACAGATGTCCCCAAGTCATCTCCTGCAGAGGTGTTTAGGTCTCAGCACATTTTCAGTAGCATCATCTGATAATTGGTAACAGGTGGGAATTCTCATGGAAATACAATATTATGAATGATACAGTGGCTTAAAAAGAATGTTGTACTTCCAGTGTTCATATGTCAAAGCAAAATTGAAAACAAATGTAAAAACTTAAGTTTCCAGGGTTGCAATACAAATCTTACTGCTTGCATCAAACAGTGAATTTTTTATGTGAAGACTGGAAAGTGAATACACAACATTTTTTCTATATATAATTTAAAGACTCTGGACATTGGTCTGCCGAGCGCTTTCATACCGTTGGTTGCAAGTATACCACAATAATCTAGTAATTTTCATTAAAAACTCAATTTTTAGTCATTTTTAAAATTCTGTCATTTATATTGATGACGTCTAATAATCACATTAATAATCATATTTTTTGCAGTCATAAGTTAGTTAGCTTTACCATATAGAGTAATTGGCACCAAAATTAACTGGTGTAAAATGGATTAGGTATGGGTTTTTTTTTTTTTGGTTTTTTTAAAGTATATAGGTATTATCATCTTGCCTTGTGTGTGTGCTGAAAGCGTGTTCAATTTGCAATTTATTTTTTGTATCTAAGCAGCTCTTCCTGTTGCAGGTTTCCAATGCAGTGACATCTCTGCAGGCAGCTGTGGCTGAGCTAGAGGCGGGGAACTTAGCCTTTGCCCTACAGTATAGCAGGGAGGCCATCTTGGCTTCTGAAAGGGCGTTTTTCGATCCTTCACTTTTGCATCTTTTGTACTTTCCTGATGATCAGAAATTTGCTATTTACATCCCTCTGTTCTTGCCTATGTGTGTGCCTATTGTGCTCTCACTGTTGAAGATTGCCAGTGAAGTCAGACAAAGACGTGCAGACAAATTCGCCAAAAAAGACTGAACACTTCCTTGCACCTACAGAGAATGTGTTGCATTGTTTGCCTGTGAACATTTTTTTCTATGCATTAATTTTTTTTTTTTCGTTACGGAATGATTGCTAGAAACATATTCAAACTTTTCTGATTTCTCAGTATTTTTTTCCAGGTAAAGTCACGTAATTGTCCAGTCAGCCCATTTCCACCTATTTAAATGATTTTTTAAAAATGTCTTTTTGTTGTTGTGGAAGAAACTAGTTAATAGAAATCAACAGTTAACAGGAGGCTGTCTAAAAGATGAAATAAAATTATTATTGGCTGGAAAGATCCTATCTCAAAGCAGATATTTGGTGAATTTGCTCTGTTGGACCTTTTAATAAGCATCATACCGAATTATCTGTAGAACTGCTGCCTTAGCTTGTACACATGGGCTCTTTATATATCAGTGGTTTTGCAATGAATTACTAAAGTAAAGTGGCCCCTTATAGTCAATGTGAGCAATGTGAAATTCTTTCTCTGCATTTAACCCATTCACCAAGTGAAGCTGTGGGCTGCCACCAATGAGGGACACCCGGGCAGCAGTGCGTGGGGACAATACTTTGCTCAAGGGTACTCCAGTGGTGTCACTAGCAGTGTTGGGATTCAAACCCACAACCTTCTGAGCTCAGGGCGCACTCCCTAACCACTAGGCCACCAGCTGCCCCAATAGTCCTATAGTGGCTTTATACAGACAAAGGCAGCTTCTGCTTAGAGAGAAGTTTGTTTTAGACACAAGTTTTTGATAAAAATGGACAGACTGTGGTGGTGGAAGAAAATGAATGGTTGTAAATGAGCAGATTTCAGGTGTCTGTATTTTGCTCATGGCAATTCCACACTAAATCTCACCACAAGAAATAAGAGAGGTCAATGAAAAGGTTTCTCAATTTTTTACTCATAAAACTTAGTGTATTAGGACAACACCCTGGACTTCGTTGCCTGCAGTTTTCATATGCATTTACTCTGTCCAAATGACTGGATAGAAAAAAAAGCTTTATATGTGGTATAGCATTTTTTGAGATGGTACAGTGTCAAACAACTACTGATTTAAAAAAAAAAAAATCATTAATACACTATTGGGCAGGCTAATACACTGTGGCGAGCGTGAGAGAGAGGAACACGACAACTTTTTGGGTTAAGTAAAACCCATTATTTTCAGCTCAAAGCCTTTAAAAAGACTCTTTAGGTCAGAGCATACAAGGAATTCACTTGTCACCCACTGGAGTCACTCCCCAGCATACCCTTAACGCACAACCACCTATCCATCCCACTCTAGCGGTTATTAATCTGCACGAGGGTGAATGATAACTGCGGCTTATTTAACTATATACATGAACATTGAACACATACATCAGGTATTTACCCCATTTCCCCAATACCTGTGCACTAACACTTCCCCAAAACATCAACAATTTAATAACAAAAACATCAATAAATACCAACATGTAAATTACCCCTACCGCATTGCCTCATGGGAGCACGAGTCCCACCGTGTCGCTCGCTACATAGCCCCCTCCGATGGGGTTCGCCGTCCTCAGCCAACCCATGAGTCCACAACAAAGTCTCTCAAGCGAGGTGGCAGCTGACGTCTTCGGGGAGGTCGTGGTGTTTGTTCCTGGGCAGAAATAGAGCCCTCACCACTCGCTCCCCTTTTCCCCCCACAAGTCCTGTTCCCCGCTCGGTAATCCGTTCACTCCCTCGCGGTCTATTTCAAACCCATCACTGTCGTTCGTGCCGGCCTGCGGGTGGTAGGCCGCCAACCGGTCCCAATGCAGCACGACCGCTTTGCGGCGCCCCCTCAGGCGCACACGGTACACTACTTCACCCATGCGCTCCAGTGCTTCTCCCGGCCCCTTCCAGTGGCTATCCAGCTTTGGATTCCGCCCCTTTTTCCGGGAGGGGCAGTA
>JBBPCZ010000023.1:5572372-5585277 GCA_037974445.1 Brycinus macrolepidotus | reverse complement strand
CGTGCTCGAGGGCGCCCGGGATGCGGACCGCGCCGTACCTTGGACCCCGTTAATAACTGCTTGCAGTTCTAGTTTTTAATTACAACACAACAAATAGTGACACGTCTTTTTTATATAACTGACTTGAGGTTTAAGTGTCTAGAAGTCCGTATATGAGACTGCTGTGTGTTTTGTTCCACGTAATTTTCTCCACATTTGGGGTTTTTGCTTTATGTCCTATACTGGCCCCTATACCTGTGATGTCACAGACTCTCTCTGACACACATTTTAAAGGTGACTTGACCATTTTCTATCTCTCGCCATATAATACGGAGACTTGAACACAAAAATCTAAATTTTAAACGATCAAAACTCCCCTGATCATCTGTTCAATTGGCTGTGTACACACGCTCTGAAGGGATATTAATTTACATTTTGACATTGGAACCATGCCCATATTTCAAAAACTGTAGAAGAAGAAGAGGCGCCAAATTCAGCTGACGCAATTACACTAATTAATGTATCAGTTGTATCTGCAGATGTATTTGTTGCTTTGCAGTTTGTGTTAATCATTCTCTAGTCCTGCAACAGTGGTCAGTTTCTCATGACATTCACAGGACACCGTTGGCTGGACATTTTTGGTTGGTGGGCTATTCTGGGCCTTTCTTGGTGTGTTTAAAACTCCAGCAGCACACACTGTGTCTCTGTTAGTTTCACTGCTGTACTGAGAAGGATCTGCCACCCAAATAATACCTGCTAATTGAAGGGGATATCAGGGCAAAAGGGAGCTTTTATCAATTAGAGAAATAGATTTAATGAAATGTTTGAATGTATAACGTTTAAAGGCACCTCTGTCATTAATGGAGCTGATAAAAATGGACGAGTGCAGATAAAAAGTTGTGTAAACAAACATGTTAGCCATCGGACATTTTGCATCTGTTTACCCCACCTTTACATTTTAACACGTTATTTACCAAGGCCTATATTTTAGCCTTGTTGACATTATATGAAAATGCATGTCCGGCCACGCTAAAATAACGTTTATTTTATGCCGTCTAAACATTAAATCTTCTATTTAAAATTATTGTTGTGCTGACACGTATTTAGATAATTAAAAACTCATTAAAAATAAGATAAAAAATAAAATACGAACACAAACTTTCCAATTGAATGTTTTTATTTCGTGTGTAAAAGTCCTCTTCGCACTCGCGTGTTCTTCCGCCAAGCAGGTAGAAGAGACGCCGCCATTTTAGGAGACGCGTTTACCTCTCTCTGTCTGTCTGCCGAGCTTCGAAACATTTTTTGTCAGGTAGAATTACTTTTACAACTACATGACTTGTAAATTGATCAATTACCTAAAATAGATAATACGTATTACTACGATCTGTTATTTTCGGTGAAGGTAATAGTGTTTTTTTTGTCTGTTTTTGTTCTTCTAGAAGATGTCTGGCGGCGGTGTGATCCGAGGTCCTGCGGGAAACAATGACTGTCGGATTTACGTAGGAAATTTGCCTCCCGACATCCGCACGAAGGACGTCGAGGACGTCTTTTACAAATACGGGGCCATTCGTGACATTGACCTGAAAAATCGGAGAGGAGGACCGCCTTTCGCGTTTGTTGAGTTCGAGGATCCCAGGTGAAAACAAAAGCGCCTCTTTTTCAGGCAGGCGGCGGGGCCTCGGTCTCCTGGGCGGGGAGGCTGGCGCTGGCTAGCAGCGTCGTACACGTTGGCGAATTCCAGATGTGCCACTGCTGGAACAGAAATTCTAAAAAAAAAAAAAAAAAAAGTACATACCGCCAAGTGTTTGGGGTGTGGTAACGTTCTGGTGTTTTTGGAATGTAAACACGGGCGTTTAAGAGAAACAAGTTGAGCTATGTTTGTTGTGCGTTTTAGGAGGTCTATTGTTTTACGCTTAGCGATTGAATACAAACAAGAACAAACGATCAGTGTCAAACATCGACATTTAAGTGATTTGTCTTTGTTAATCTGTATGTTTGTTGACGTTATTCTAACTGTTAAGAAGTTTATAGATCTTAATACTTGGTAAGCAATGGGATACACACCTGTTTTCCATGCAAATAAATAACTGTCCAACTGTAAACAGAACAGTGTTAGGAAGTATTTACAGTGCTGTGTAAAAGTATTTGCTCCCTTGCTGATTTCTTTTTTTTTGCATGTTTGTCACACTTAAATGTTTCAGATTATCAACAATTAAATATTAGGCAAAGATAACCCAAGTAAACACAAAATGCAGTTCTTAAGTGATGATTTTATTTATTAAGGGAAAAAACTATCCAAACCTACATGGCTCTATGTGAAAAAGTAATTGCCCCCCCCCCCCCTTGTAAACTCATGAAGTAACTTTGGATAATCACATTGTTTGCACTAGCCACACCCAGGCCTGATTACTGCCAGACCTGTTGAATCAAGAAATCACTTATAAAGTAGGCTAAAAGATCCCAAAACGAAGACATCATGCCGCGATCTAAAGAAATTCAGGAACAGATGAGAAACAAAGTAATTGACTTCTATCAGTCTGGATAAGGTTACAAAGCCATTTCTAAAGCTTTGGGACTCCAGCGAACCATGGTGAGGGCCATTTTTCACAAATGGAGAAAACATGGAACAGTAGTGAACCTTTCTAGGAGTGGCTGGCCTACAAAAATTACCCCAAGAGCGCAGCGACGACTCATCCAAGAGGTCACAAAAGAACCCAGAGCAACATCTAAAGAACTGCAGGCCTCACTTGCCTCAGTTAAGGTCAGTGTTCATGACTCATGCATGGCAGAGTTCCAAGGTGAAAACCACTACTGACCAAAAAGAACATAAACGCTCGTTTCACTTTTGTCAAAAAACATCTTGATGATCCCCTAGTCTTTTGGGACAATATTCTGTGGACTGACGAAACAAAAGTTGAACTTTTTGGGAGGTGTGCGTCCCGTTACATCTGGTGTAAAAGTAACAGCATTTCAGAAAAAGAACATCATGTCAACAGTCAAACATGGTAGTGGTAGTGTGATGGTCTGGGGCTGCTCTGCTGCTTCAGGACCTGGACAAGTCCACCTCTGAATGGCTTAAAATAACAAAATGAAGGTTTTGGAAGCAATTCTGCAAAGAAGAGTGGGCCAAAATTCCTCCACAGCGATGTGAAAGACTCATTGCCAGTTATTGCAAACGCTTAATTGCAGTTGTTGCTGCTAAGGGTGGCACAACCAGTTATTAGGTTTAGGGGGCAGTTACTTTTTCACATAGGGCCATGTAGGTTTGGATAGTTTTTTTCCTTAATAAATAAAATCACTTAAAAACTGCATTTTGTGTTTACTTGGGTTATCTTTGTCTAATATTTAAATTTGTTTGATAATCTGAAACATTTAAATGTGACAAACATGCAAGAAAAAAAGAAATCAGGAAGGGGGCAAATACTTTTTCACAGCACTGTAATTGTTCTGTGTTTCTTATAAATTGTCAGTGGTTGCTGTAATGCTAGTATTTACTCGGGTCACAATGAAGCTGCTGAATAAAACAGTCTAAACCATAAGAGAAACAGGTTTTATCTTTGGTCAGTTTCTAATGGCAACAGTGTAGTGTTGGAATGATGTTGTTTTTATGATTCAGCATACAGAAGTTACTTTTACCACTATAGGTTAAATACTAACATTAAATTTAAATGGCTTTTTTTTAACACAGCTTAGCATAATTTAACAGTAGTTACAGTGCATCAGCAACACAAATTACAGTACAATAGATTTGTCTGTTCATAGCTGGTTGGTTAAAAGCCCCCATTTGTTTTGGTCCCTCTAGAGATGCAGAAGATGCTGTGTATGGACGAGATGGTTATGACTATGACGGCTACCGTTTGCGGGTGGAGTTCCCCAGGAGTGGCAGAGGTGGTGGAAGAGGGGGAGTGGGAGGTGGAGTTGGGGCCCCCAGAGGCAGATATGGCCCTCCTTCTAGACGTTCTGAGTACAGGGTCATAGTTTCAGGTTGGTGGTGTCAGTTGTATGTGTTTTAATACTCCTTATATATGATTTTTTGTGAAGCGTTGCATGTCATTGCTCTGGAGAAGGTTTGCTCTTCTTGGTTGGACTTGGCTTATTTTAATACAAATAACTTTTGTGTAGATGTCATCTATCTGCATTGTTATTATGTCCATTATTATGTATTATAATTTTTTATAATGGTGTGTTACATAAATTGTCTATAAAAGCTGGGTACATGTGGTGATTAAAAAACTTGCAACAAAAGCTTTATGTTAATTAGTTTATTTTTACACAGGACTCCCTCCTAGCGGAAGCTGGCAGGACCTGAAGGATCACATGCGTGAAGCAGGTGATGTATGTTACGCTGATGTTTTCCGAGATGGCACCGGTGTTGTGGAGTTTGTTCGCAAAGAAGATATGACCTACGCTGTTCGAAAGCTGGATAACACTAAGTTCCGGTCACATGAGGTAGGTCTGAGTATATTAATGGGAACCGCCATTGGGAAGGACAGTACAGGACAGGGCATAGCTTAAGGATTTGGAAATGTCAAGGTAAGGTTCATGTCAGAAACTCATGGTGGAGCCACATGGACTAGGAGGATCCAAGGAATGGCTTAGGATGCTCACTTCAATGTAAGTGATTTTGCCATTGGGCAGTGCATTTGCCACACAGAATTGTGCCAGCTGCTTTTTACTGCCAATTTTGTCCACTGCTGTGGTGTTACCAAAATCATGTGATAGTTTCACTTATGTTACAGTTAATTTGCCTTAGTATTGGGGGGTCTTTACAGAGCCTAAAATAACTTTTCTTTCAGGTCAGCAAGTGGTAAGTGTCTCCTGAATTAGGACACCTTTTCTCATTCTTTGTTAGAAAGAGATTTGTTATGTGTTCCCCAGGGTGAGACAGCTTACATCCGTGTAAAGGTGGATGGTCCCCGCAGCCCGAGTTATGGGCGCTCTCGCTCTCGCAGCCGCAGCAGGAGTCGCAGCCGGAGCAACAGTCGCAGCCGCAGCTACTCACCACGCCGCAGCAGAGGATCGCCACGTTACTCTCCCCGTCACAGCCGTTCTCGATCCCGCACCTAAGCACCCACTTTAACGCTAGTTCTCCAGCCACAGCCATACACCCTGTGTCACCCTCTGCTGGACCCAGTGTTGTACTTCATCACCTTCTTGACTTGTATTGTCCTTCCATGGCCCAGTTTACCTTTGTTTAATTTCCTTAAAAAATAACATTTTTAAAAAATCATTTGGCTAACAGTAAGGTGTAGCTATTTCGATGTTCTCTTGTCTTCCTCTTCTCTTCTCTCCAAAATCTCTCCCTTGTGTTGTGTCCTGTCTCTTATCTTTTCCTTATTGTGTTTTGTGTTCTGCATCCACATTATAACTGGATTTTCAGACTTATCATTTGTACATATGCTAGACAAGGATATGTTCAAATGTTCAAATGGCATGTTTGACGAATTCTCCACCGTGTGTTTAGTAATGGGCTTTTGTGGGTGGGGGGAAATTGGTTATTGGTTAGGAGTTTTGTTGCAAAACTGTTCTATTTTTACCTTTTCGTGTGTCTTTCTATAGACAACAGAAGAGCAGGATTAAAGAATGCTTTGGAATAAAGGATTGTCAAGCACAGTTCATTCATATTAGGATAAAGCGTATTTGGAGGAGATGGAGCAGGCATTTCAATTTTGCCAATGGTATGACAACAAGTGGATTTAGTCACATTAAAATGGCAGGATTTGTTTTGTTTTTCTCTCAGTATTCTAAATATTCTTAGGAAAGTAGTACATTAGTATGTGCCATTTCCCCTCCTTTTACCACACTCTTTTTTTTCTTTCTTTTTATCTTTTCTCTTTGGTTGGTGCTGCCAAGCATGCATGATTTTTTTTTTTTTTTTTTTGGAACGTTACCATGCTCATGCATACAACAGGACAGCATTTTTATTTTTTATTACTATTACTTTTGCTTATCCAAAAGACAAAACATTTTACTTGTTATCTGAACTGGACTGGGCCTGAGATACTCTAGAGCAACCAGACAGAAACATCTTGGTAGATACTGATAAAAGTAGGTTTGCCTTTTGCATGTGTTCCAGTATAAATCACTAATCCACTAAGGTGTTTGCTTTTTGTCAGTGATTATGGCACAGTATAATGTTAGTGTGGTGCCTAAGATTTTGTTGGAGCAAATCATAGCCTTGTACCCTTAATTTCATTTATGATTGGAGAAGGAGGGAAAACATGCTGCCCCACGATTATTTCTTAGAAGCACTGATTAGATACACACAAGCACTTGATTTAGCTGTGATTCTAACTTGTTGCCTCCTTCTTTTTTGATTTTGTTAGTATTCAAAGGTTTGGATTGGAGGAGGGGCTCACTGTTTCCCGATCCTTGGAGCCGGATCATTGGATCAGTTCAGGATCAGGAGCAGGATTAGGATTAGGATAAGGATGGATACATACATGGAGCGGGATCAATTTACCGGGAACGGGAACCATAGGAGAGGATCCCAACCCCAGCCCCCCACCCCCTCGCCAAACCGCAATTAATGGAGTTAACAAAAAGCGGAAAAATTGGCTTTTGTAGAACCAGATTTAATTTTTTGGCTTTTTTGTGGAGCCAAACCAAAGATGTGCACACTGAAGGGATCCTGTTATTGTTTTTGTTTTATGAGATGGGTTTTCGGTAAAGTGGAGCAAAGCCAGGAACCAGGAGGCCGGATCAGTTGCTTTGGATGGAATCCACATGAGGAGCTTGGTAAATAGGGGGATTTAGGGTTTATGAGGGGTGGGTTGGGAGTGTCATTTTGAAGGGGATTTTGTAGTTTAATTAGTGCTTATGCATTTTTAGGTATTTTGAGTTATATTTACAGTTGGCTATTTGTGATTTCCAGTTTGTATTGTCCCCCCGTCCCCCCCCAATCCTTTTAAATAAAGTTTGAAAGTCCAGTAACTTTTTTGCTTTTCACTAGACATTGTGCTTACATTTTTTTTTATTTTTTTTTATTTTTTTTACTGCTGGGATGTGTGATTCAGTGAGTCTTATTTCTGTCAAGGATACTTTTAAAGTGCTCATATGCCAGAATATTTACTTTTTTAATGAAAAGTTTTTAGTGATGAGGTGTAAATATTGTGGAAAATTTGCTCTATAAACGGCACACTTTGAATTGTTTCAATGATGCTATGAAAACTAAGTTATGTATATAGTTGAATATATAATTGGAAAATATAAGTGCTCTAAAAATAGCAAAAAAGCACTAGTTTGTGCAGGAGTGCAAACTTTTAAAAAAAAATTTAACATCAATTTACGAAGTATTACAACAGGTCCAAGAAGGGTTTCTGTAACTTTAAAAATATTCTGTTTTACCATTTAGACTGTATATCAGCTGTTCCAAAGGGAGTATCTCTTTTAACACTTCTGTAAAAATATTGAAAGTAGGAGGTGGTTGTTTATTCCAGGTTAACAGAATACATTTCTTTGCTATTTAAGAGATCAGATTTAAGAGATAAGCCTTTTTGACAAAAGAGGGTCTAGTTTACCGTCCATGTCTGTACCAAAAAGGTACCTCGACGGTGCCTTATCATATGTGAAATCCAGTGCTTTGACAGAAAAAGTATCGCATTCCAAAACTACTGCAGAACCACACAGTCCCAAAAAACATGAATCAGTGATTTTGCATCAGAGATACAATGGCGATACAATAGGATATATTTTGTGAAGCCAAACTGGAGTTAGACAGATTCTGTGTATGAATTTACAATTCTGCTCCACGATTTTATTACATGAAAATGAGGGGAAAAACAGTGCTTTAAACACATCCCCATTGGCTATCATGAAGGACTTGATAAAGATCTTGTTGCCAGACTGTTTTGAGCTGTGGCAAAGAAGAGTCGATAGGATCCAGTAAGACTTTGTAAATTTCAGAATTTTTTCCTTTCTATGTTGTGGTCTTTTCTATAAGTATTTCTATTTGTGTTACTTCTGTTGATAGTTGTCCTTTGTTCAAGAAATCGTTTACTGTGTATCGAAGCTGTAAATATTTATAAAAATCTATATTTGAAAAACCATACTCGCTTTATAAATCGGAAAAAGATTTAAAGATGCCATCAAAGAAGAGCTGTTTAAAAAAGAGTTAAGCCTTGATCCTTCCATTTTTGGTGTACTGATTTTCCCAATGCATTTGTTAGATCTTTATTGAGAAATAGGGGTTTGAAACATGTATCCGGTACATTTCTTAATATATTTCCAAACCAATAAAAAATTACTGATAACGGATGCCTTCATTGCACATTGTACAAATCTTTTACGGTTACTGATAAATGGCAAGACTGTTAATGGTATTGGCTGACAAAGTTCCTCCTCAAAATGTGTCCACACTGTATTATTGCGTGTATGTACCCAACTGATCACACTTTTAGTCTGGGCTGCCCAATAATATAATTGTAGGTTCGGGATTTCTAACCAATCCTTTTCCCTACGTTTTGTTAAAGTGCGAAATGCTAATCTTGGGAGATAATTCTTCCAAAAAAATTGTGCAATCCTTCTGTTTATTGGTTTAAAAAATGCATTGCTTAGATAACATGGTAGTGGTTGAACTAAACTCTATCATGGAAAAATATTAGTTTTTATTGTATTCATTCTACTAAGGAAAGAAAGAGGCAACAGGTTCCATCTGTCCAGGTCCTCTTTAACCTCTTGACAAAATTCGGAGTAATTTAGGTCCAACAAATCCTCTAGCTTAGGGGATATATTTACTCCTAGATATTTAAAGCCTTTCTGTGCCCAACAAAAGGGGAAAATGTTCTGAAGTTCTCTAGATATTGGAGTACCCAAAAGACTATAATATTCTATATCCTGAGATATCTCCCCAAATTTTTAATAATGTTTAATACATTTGGAACTGACGACTCTGGATCAGAGAGATAAAGTAAAATATCATTTGCATACAATGAAATTTTATTTATGGTATTACCAATATTAACTCCTAAGACTTCCTTACTAACGTGTATGGCCTCTGCGAAAGGTTCTATGGCTAAATCAAATAAAAGAGGGGACAGAGGACAGCCAGCATTGAGGGACACTATTAAAGTTTGCATTTTGTTATGGTTTGAGTAATTAATGATATTAAGGAGTCTGTGAATATTATCTGAACCATATCTATCTTTTACAAAACCAGTCTGATATGGGTTAACATGGGTTTTCCAACCTTCTTGCAATTAGTTTGGCTAGTATTTTAAAATCTACAGTTGGATCCTTATCTTTTTTATGAATTAAAGAAATTGATGCTGATGTCATAGAATTAGGGAGTTTTGCATTTTTAAATAAGTCATTAAGCATTGGCATGAATAGAGTTTAAATTTGGGGGCAAAGATATTTGTAAAATTCAGCTGGATAACCATCTAGTCCTGGTGCCTTTCCTGAGGGTAGAGACTGAATTACTTGTAGTACCTCCTCTGGAGTAAGGGGGGAGTTTAAATAGTTTTGATCCTTCTCAGAGAGTTTAGGAAGTGTTAGGGAGTCTAAAAATGCTTTTTATGTCTAAATCAGTGGAACATTTAAAAGCATATAATGACTTAAAGAAATCAACGAAAGCGTCATTTATCTTTTTTGCCTCAGAAACTAATCGCCCTTGAGAGTCACGAATGCCATTAATTGTATGATCAGCTCATTCTCTTTTTAACTGGAGTGCGAAAAGTTTACTCAGTTTATTTCCATATTCAAAATATTTCTGCTCAGTGAGGAACATAAGATTTTTTACATGTTCTGTTTTAGCCACATTTATTTTAAGTCCAAGTTCATGTAGTTATCTCAAATTTTCATGTGAAGGAAAAATCTACAGAGAGCAGAGAAATTGATGCACAGTCAGTTGGATCCTTATCTTTTTTATAAATTAAAGAAATTGATGCTGTTGTCATAGAATTAGGGAGTTTTGCATTTTTAAATGTCATTAAGCATTGGCATGAATAGAGTTTAAATTTGGGGGCAAAGTTATTTGTAAAATTCAGCTGGATAACCATCTAGTCCTGGTGCCTTTCCTGAGGGTAGAGACTGAATTACTTGTAGTACCTCCTCCTCCTCATGGGTTTTCCAACCTCATGTGTATGTTGATCTTTAAGTAAAAAGGGGAGGTTTTTGTGAATAAGTATCACAGTGCCTCTCTTTTGTGTGAAAAAGCTTGAGAAGTAAACCTGCCCCACCCAGTCTCTCTTTAATTTTAGGTGTTCAGTATTAGATAGGTGAGTTTCTTGTAACATTGCTACATCAGTTCTTTCTTCTTTAAGAATGTAAGGACCTTTTTCCATTTTATTGGGTGGCCTAACCCTTGAACATTCCATGTAACAACATTAAGTGAACTTGCTATTGTAAACTGAATAGACAGCAATTACATTCACCCTAACACAGGAAAAAAGATATGATAAGATAAGATAAACCTTTATTAGTCCCACAAGTTGGAAATTTGCCTTGGTATGACAGAAAGTGGACAGCACAAAGGTAAGAGCAGCAAAACAATAGATTAAAAGCTATACAACACAAGATAAAATAAAAAGTACACTTTAGAACTAATACAAAAAACATAAATATAGACATTTGTATGTGTATGCAAATATATGTAAATATATAACCTGTATATGTATGTGTATGCACATAGTGGATATTTATATATATGTATGAACACTGTGGATATATACAGGTACACATTGGAGTGTCCTCAGTTGATTGGTAGCAGCAGGCATTGACAAAACAGTAATAATGAAACAAGACAAATTGCACATTGCTCACAGTAAAATTTACCTCTAAAAATTGTGCGTGTTGCACCAGAAAAAAAACACAAAAATTGCTTGTGTTGTACCAGAATATTGCACAGAAGAGAAAAATATTGCACAGAAGAGAAATATTGCACGCATTAGAAACTTCCACATATCAGTCCATGGTGTTTGGATGTGTGTGTTTGTGTATGTGTGGTCAGCTGCAAGGTGTTGGTTGTACAGTCTGACAGCAGCTGGAAGGAAAGACCTTCAGAATCTCTCCTTCCCACACCGTGGGTGCAGCAGCCTGTCACTGAAGGAGCTGCTCAGTGCTGTCAATGTCTCCTGCATGAGGTGGGAGATGACAGCTTAGCCACCATTCTCCTGTCACTCACCACCTCCACTGGATCCAGAGGGCATCCTAGAACAGAGCTGGCCCTCCGGACCTGCCTGTTCAGTTTCTTTCTGTTCCCAGCAGACCACACCATAAAAAACTACTGCCACTACTGAGTCATGAAAGGTCTTCAGGAGCAGCCCCTGCACTCCAAACGACCTGAGCCTCTGCAGCAGGTACAGCCTGTTCTGGCCTTTTTTGTATGTTATGAGTCCAGTCCAGTTTATTGGGATGCAAGGTCTTCGGCACTGGTACCTAGCGGGTAAAACACACTTGCCTGTGAACCCGATGACCACAAAGTCGCAGGTTCGAACCCCCACTTTCTAGCATTGTGTCCCTGAGCAAGACACTTAACCCTGAGTTGCTCCAGGGGGACTGTCCCTGTAACTAATGCTTGTAAGTCGCTCTGGATAAGAGCGTCAGCCAAATGGCCCCTTTACCCTTTACACAAGAAGTTTTCCAAAGTGGTACTCTTCCCAGCTTCAGGCTCAGGTTGAAGATGTGCTCAATTACCCCAGACAGTTGATCCGCACAGGACTTGACAACCCTTGAACTGATGCCATCTGGACCCGCCGCCTTCCTAGCATTGATCCTCCTCAGGTCCCTCCTAACCTGGATGGTTGAAATAGACAGGCTGGAGCAGGGTGACTGTGTGCTGGAGGTCGTGGTTCGGGGGGAGGAGCAGTGAGCGCAGAATGTAGAGGAGGTATGAAGTGCAGAGGAGGTGTGAAGTGTCTGAAGTGAAACAGAGGTGGGGGTGGGGGTGTCTGCAGCAGATGTTGGAGGCTGCATCAGGGAGGGCAGTATGGGGGGAGAGGCAGGGGCAGATGAATCAAACCTGTTGAAGAAGTGGTTCAGTTCATTTGCCCACCTCACGTCCCCCACCGGCAGAGAGTTCTGTTCTTTTTGGCCCGAGATGGTTCTAAGGCCTCTCCAGACCCCGCTGACATTGTTCTGCTGCAGCTGGTTTTCCATCCTCTGCCTGTAGCTGAGTGTTGTGCTGATTCTCTTTGTAGTCTGCGTTAGGGAGTCACTGCACACTCAGTGTTTCACACAGAAACATGCTTGGAAAGAGATAAGATTTGAAAGCAGAAAGAGAAAAGGATGCTGGGATATCGCACCCGAGTCTCTCTCTATCTCTCTCACACGCACACGCACACGCCCGTAAGACTGCCAGCTCTAAAGTCAGAGTCCAAGACAACACCGCTCACCAGCTCACCCTGCTAAGGCAGGGGTGCCAAAACAATCAATACGTGACTGTGGCTACCTTGGCTTTCACATGATTGCTGAGCGCTGCAGGTTTTGTAAAGTGATCATTTTATTGGACCTTCTGGCAAGCATTAGGCACCAGAATTGGAGCAAACCATCCCAAGCAGCGTGTAATGTCAGACCTGAGCCGGACGTCTGTAACTTTAACATCACGCTGTCACACAACCTCCACTGACTCACTTCCTATAAACTACAGAACAAGACACATTTCACCACGGCACTCCCTGTAACTGTGTGCTTGTGCAAGTATGTGGGTGACGGTGAATGTGAAAGCAGAGAGAAAGAGGAAAAAAAAAATGAAAAAACAGAAAAAAGAATGAAAGAAAGAAAGAAGACATAACGAAAGACAGAAAAAGACAGAAAGATAAAAGACAGAAATAAATAAAGAATGCACAAAAAAGGTAATATAGACAGAAAGAAAGGGGCAAAAGAAAACGAACAAAAGAAATATGTAAGAAAGGATGGATGGATGGATGGATGGATGGATGGATGGATGGATGGATGGATGGATGGATGGATGGATGGATGGATGGATG
>JBBPCZ010000023.1:5538707-5549589 GCA_037974445.1 Brycinus macrolepidotus | reverse complement strand
CTTGTACCGTGAACCAGTTGAAACCCATTTGTCTTGGAGTCCATAAGGCAGCTTGGCCACGATTGGTTCAATGCCACATGCTGTGTCTAAGTAGGAAAGAGCTGGGAGATATTCATCTTCCATGGCACATTGTACTTGCATTAAGAAATCTGCGAATTCTCAAAGCTTTGTGTATTCTTTTCCTGAAACTCTTGGGAAACTGTCCAGTCGATCGAAAAGAGACTTTTTGATTATCTCAGGTGCCGCATAGCATTCCTGGAGGTGTTCCCAGGCCTTTTTAAGCACCATGACTGGATTTGTCGCGTACGCTGACCGTAAGGTGTCTGACATGGTCGCTGGATTCTCTCCCGAGCCATTTTACTAATAAGTCCAGCTCCTCTGTAGCTGTGAGGTTCAGTCCTTGTGTCACATTAACATATGATGACTGCCAGGCACGATAATGTTCAGGCTTACCACCAAACTGATATAAAATTGAGCTGACCAGATCTTGTCGTGCTAAATACTGTTCTAAATGTCCAGTTGCTGGTGTGCTATGAGAGGCTTTTAACACATGGTGGGGATAAAAGGGCTGTGTCAACTTGTTCGAAGTGGGATGACACTCGTTTGGAATTCTTTGCTGGCTGGATTCTACATGTGCAGCCTGGTTTTCCATTTTAATTGCTGGTGTGACATGGACGTAGTCAGAATTATCATTCATTGGCGTATGGTGGTCAGTGATATTATTATATGGTGTCCGGCATTCTTGGTAAAAAGGGTTGTGAGGACTGAATGCAGGTTCGTTCTGGATGAGTTGACTTATTATCGTTTGAGGATTAACGGCTTCTTGGACTGTGTAGTCTGCATGAAGACCTTTTTTCTCTGTGTGTGAGTCAAAGTGGTCAGTAATATAATTACTTGTTCGCGCCATTTTATCTTCCTCTGATGGACCTGCTTTATCTAATAGCAAACTTCTTTATCAAATAGGGAACTGAAGCTATACAGCTAGCTAAACTCTGCTTGCAGATGATGGCTTGAGTCGTAGTAAGGTTTTAGTGCTGTTTACTGTGGCTCTCGTCATGCTGCTGCTATCATGTGCAATAACAATGTGATTCCAGTGCAACATCATGTGCTCATGTGCAATAATATATGTATATATGGTGCAATTTTTTCATTCTGGTAGACTAAGATTCACATCCCACTCACATTGCTGTTACACTGCTATATTGTCTATCTATTGTCTATTTATTGTACTGTTCTGTCATCCCTTGCATTCTGTTCAATGCTGCTAACTGCCTCCTGTGCAGTAATCATACCTACAGTGCAATACTCATCACTCCAGAAGCTTTATGTAATATCCACACCTATTGTTTGTCTATTGTATACTGTCTGCTGTAACCTGCACTCTGTTGACTGTTGAATGTTGTATGTTGCACTGTGGTCCATGGAGAAATGTTGGAGAAATCCATCTCATTATCTACGTGTACACAGGTGCTGATGACAATAAACTAACCTGGAACCTTGAAACATAGCAAGCAACTAGCAACACTCTGGCAACCACCATGTATACCATAGCAACTATCTAGAAACTTAATAGCAACCACCTTTTATACTGTAGCAACCACCAAAAAACTCCCTGGCAACCAGCTCCTACACCATAGCCACAGCCTAGAAAGTACTTAGCAACCAACTTCGACACCATAGCAACCACCTAGAAACTCCCTAGCAACCACCCCTACACCATAGCAACTGCTTTGAAACTAATTAGCAACCACCTCCTACACCATAGCAACCACCTAAAAACTCCCTAACAACCACCTCCTACACCATAGCAACTGCCTTGAAACTACTTTGCAACAACCTCCCACACCATAGCAACCACCTTTTATACCATAGCAACCACTCAGAAGCTCCATAGCAACCACCTCCTACACCATAGCAACTGCCGAGAAACTACTTAGCAACCACCTCCTACACTACAGTAAGCACCTATCAACACCCTAACAACCACCTTGTATCAACCAGTTAGAAACTCCATTGCAACCACCTACTACACATAACAACTGCATAGAAACTACTTAGCAAACAACTCCGACACCATAGTAACCACCTAACAATACCCTAGCAACCACCTTGTATACCATAACAAGCACCTAGATGTGAGCCTCCAACAATCAGTGGCAATGGAGAGGAAAAAGGGATGGATGAAAGGCAAGCAAAAGAGGAGTGTTGGTCATACCTGATATCATGTATGTGATGGATGAGTTGCCCTGAGGTGCCATATGAAGCTTTGTGGATGTATGGTGAAGTATTAATGAGCAGAAATCAATTCATTTAAATGTCAACAGAAATTGAATGGAAGTGTACTGAGGAAGAAAAGATGAATGAAAAGAAAGGAAAAGACGAGTGCAGGGCTTGGATGGGCAGGCCCATAACTAGAGAGAAAATTCATTTAAATGAAGCCAAAAATGTATTGGAAGTGTATTGAGGAAAAAGCAAAGCATGAAAACAAAGGAAAAAGATGAGTGCAGGGCTTGGATAAGGGGATGGATATGTGAAGGGGAAGTGGCCTGATTTTTCTTGTGAAGTTTCATTTCGTTTGGTCACTTTGGAGACTGAAAGTTTCATCTCCTGAAAATGCATTCATTTTAATGGGGTAAAAAATGAATAGAAGAGAATGGGGGGGGAAAGGATGAGACAAATGGTGGTCATAACCAGCCACATTTACGAGGCAGGGGAGTCGGTCTGAGGTATCGCAAGTTTGGTGGGTTTCGGACGAAGTGTGTATGAGCAGGAAGACCTGAAATTTGAGCGCCATTCATTCTCTATGGCATTTTTGCCATCTTTGTTGGTGAATAACGCCGCCACAGGAACTCAAAACGCCAAGAAATGTAGTAGCTCACCTTGCAGTGCAGAGCCGAATGTTTTGATATATAGGTTGCCTAAGTGCACACAAAGGTCCGCATTAAGTGCGACGAAAGAATAATAAATGTGGCTCCCATTTATTTTAATTGGCAGGTCCATAATAAAGAAACCGTTTAGAGGTGAAGAATAATCTGGGACTACTACTGAAATAACTAGGAGCCTTTAGCTCCAATTCATTTCAATGGGCAGGCCCAAAATTAAGTAGTTACCATCCTACCATGCTCCTTGTCACATATACAAATACTAAGCAGTCTTCAGTATCAGAATAATCGGACGGAACAAGAAAAAGATCTGGATATGAAAGCTGGCTCACTTGTGGGCCACAGAAGGCAGGAGCATCAGTCACAGAGACTAGTGTGACTCTACTGGCTAGTGTTTCAATAGAATCAGTTCCTAAAGTGAGATTTTCTTTTAAACCTGTGTGATGGACTGTGTAATAGGGTTTCAAATCGGGCTGGAAAGTGCAAATTCATTGACCATGAAAAAAAAAACACTTGGTGGTTAAGGTAAGCAGTATAACAGCTGAAGATTATTCCATTCACTGCACAGCGGTTTCAGTAACGGGGCATTTTTACACAATAGGGTTGTTAACGAGACTTTCAGAGATGTGCGTATGTATTTACAATGGGTTCCAGTGTGGCTCAGACAGTCAGATTTAAGGACGGGAACTAATAATTAGAGCTAGACATTTTTTGATAGTAATTTGTACAGAAACAGCTTTTGCGATCTGGAGCTTAGAAGAGTTTTTCCACGTAACCATTTCATGCAAATGCGCACAATCCTTCAGGAGGATGAGATGCTTTTAAGTTACCATTAAAAGGGGATATCTATGGGATAAATTATCTGCTTAGTAAATCTGGCATCTTTATGCACAAAAACGGAAGTTTGTTTCGCTTAAATAAAATGACAAACCAAATCAATATTGTCGCCCTGCAGTGGGCTGGCGCCCCACCCAGGGTGAGTCCCTGCTTCACGGCCATAGACCCCAGGATAGGCTTAAGTGGTTACAGGAAATTAATAAATGAATGAATCAATATTGTAAGGCAAAAAAATGGTCTTTTACATATTGTAAATTAGCAAACCTGGCATGAAAATTCTAAGAAAAAAACAATTTGTACATGAGAAAATGTGAAGGCCTTTAAAGGTCCCCTTTCAGGTTAAGTTTTCTCAAGATGCCCCAACCCTTTCAATGGTGTGCCTTTCGTTTTCACAAGGAGTATTAACGGAGCAGCCCTGGACGCAAAGTAATGACATCATGTGTTGTTGTGTGTGTATGGTTCTCACGTGCTTAGCCAGCCAGCTGATAGCCTTTAGCTCATTAGCTGGTTGCTAATGAGCTAAAGAGTCCAGAGATTCAGTGCGTGGTCACCAATATTCCTTCTATGCATGTATGGGGTTTGTACAGCTCATGTGTATGTTCATGCTCATGTCTATGTGTTTGTTTCAGTCAGCTGAAGCCCACTGAGATCTCTGGAGCGCTTTCGATTGAGGACTGTTTCCCTATTGGCAGTAGGGGAGCCTTCCCACTCTATCCACTTCAGCTTTGGACTGGTAACATGCTCCATGTGCTTTGCTCTACAGTTTAAAGTTACGCTACGCCTGTGTGTCCATTCCAGTAAGCAGACACTCATGAAGACCGCTGGTGCTATCTGCTCAGCATGAACACTCCTAGTGGCAGTAGGAGAGCATTCGAGCTAAGGACATCTAATCTAAAGGACTGGAAGCATTCACAGTGCACCTCGATCATCCATGCGGATGGTTTCAAGGACATCACGTCTCGACTACGGGCTTATGGACTTTGACCGATCCACTACGGTGAATTAGTGGAAGTTAAGACGGGCCTGAAGGCTCCAAACCGTATACCGGCCGTGTCGCCGTGTTTTCGCTTCTATGTGCTGGGCTATGTTTATGTAACATCTATGTCTAAACCCCTTCGCTAAAGCTACGTTTATAGTCTTATGTTTGAGAGCTCTCCGAGCTCGAATCTCTTCTTGATTTCATTAAAGAACTTGTGAGAATCTTCAATAGGTTTCCTGCAGTCTGCCCTCCTTGTGCACCCCGACATGACAGGTAGAACTAAAGCCGATTGTTACTGGTAGGATTGTTCTATCTAGGGACTAGCCAGAGCAAATCCTACTGTTGCGACTGTACTTGGTTAAAGATTGGTTAAAGATGCCACACATGTTTTTAAAGGGGAAATCTTATTAGAGTTCATAGAATTGCTCTATTTCTTTTATGTTTCAACACTGAGAAAATCATGAGGATTGAAGTCTTGGACTAGGAGATGCCATACATGGTATGAAATACCTCCTTGCTTCATGCTATCGATCAAGGTGTCAAAATAATGGTAAGTATATAATGATTGACACTTGCTGTGTCCTCTCTGAGTGCTGTTGACTTCTGTATTTCGAGAATCACCATGTTGTTTTAAATGTGATACAACAACACATAAAACTACACTGACACACACCATATACGTTTACGTTTACGGCATTTAGCAGACGCTCTTATCGAGAATGACGTACATCAGTGCTTTTGGAATCCACATCTGTTCTTCATACCTGTAAAGCTATACTTAAATCAACACCTGCTTTTAACCAATTTACTGCTAGCTAAGT
Source organism: Brycinus macrolepidotus (assembly GCA_037974445.1). Taxonomy (NCBI): domain Eukaryota; kingdom Metazoa; phylum Chordata; class Actinopteri; order Characiformes; family Alestidae; genus Brycinus; species Brycinus macrolepidotus. Next base: position 5,544,070 of record JBBPCZ010000023.1, on the reverse strand, counting down.
TGCACACCTTAACAAACCCTGTCAAAGAGAAAAAAACGAGTCAGAGGTTAATACACAAGTAAGAAAAAACAGTTAAGAGGGTAAGTGCCTGAGGGATTTTTTAAACATGTTATAAGCTAGCTTGAGTTACTAGTATACAGATATCTGCTTTTTTGTCATTCCACTGCTGGAACTATCGGCTGAACCAGTCATTTTCTTTTGAAGCTACTAAGCTTTAAAATTAGCTGTTTGTAACTGAAACATTTCTACAAATAGCTGGTTCAAAAAAGAGGAGAAACAGAAATATGACTTGTGTGTGCAAATATGTAAATGTAATATAAAAATATAATTGTAAATAGTTCCAAGCTATAGGTTTTAAAATAAAGGTTCCTAAATACTTCATGGCTTGGACATATGGTTATAGGAAAAAAAGTTTAATTGGTATGGAACCTTACCATTACGTTGAAAATCTTTTAAACTTTTAAAAGTTTCAGCACACTCAGAGCTAGTGGGTGTGTCTGTAGCTTGCTGTTCTCAGGCTGCATGTGGCTGCTCTTTTCACTTCACCGTTTCTCCTTCACTTTTTGTTACGTACATTGAAAGATTCTATAATATTTCAAGCTGTATTTCTTGCAGAATTGGACTTGATTGGCTTGTTCATTTCTCACTGACATCTACTGGTATCTGCCCGATACCTGATCTTGATATCAGATCAGTTTTCCTTTTGTGTTGTGGCAGTTTCAGCCTTGAACCCTGCTGAGTTTAATCAGCAACATCTATCGTTAAGACACTTCATTGGACCTCTGTCCTCTGAGCACTGCTGCTTGCTGAGGTGTGAAAGAGAAAAGCAGAGGGAGGAACAGATGTGGAAGGAAGACAAGGGGCAAACGTGTGATAGATCTGAAGAACAGCTCAGGCAAGCGTGAGGTCCAGTGCGAGCAGCAGGGGGTCAGAGTCCACTCATCTCTAAATGATGGGGGGTGGAGGGAATGCTGATTAAGGCACGTCCTCGAGCACTCATCCCAATCCTCCCATCCCCGTGGGTGGGTGTGTGGGCAGATGGGGCAGCTGCATGGGCGGACATTGTCTCCCACTGAACTGCAATGTCTTAAGAAATCAAGGCCTCTGTATACTGTGACCAAAGCAAGGGCCTGTGGGAAAATCACTGTTCTCTTTTCGCAAAACTTTAAATAACTTACAGTACTGGAGGAGAAAATAGGAAATGAAAAATGAAAATTCTGTGAAAATTTACATTTACTTTTTTACTTAAAAAATAAGAACCCCTAAAAGAACTTTCTATAACCTCAGGAAAGAACCAATTTTGTAAATGAGATCCATTAAAAATGTAAATAGACCTCTACAAAATGTAAAAGCTTTATTCCAGTTAAAAACATTTACTAAGCATTATTTATAAAGGGCCATTATCCTACTTTTTTTTTTTTTACCAGTATTGTACCCGTGGTAATTCATTTTACTTGATTATGTCATTGTCCTTATAAACAGACTGTACCCTTAAAGATATGTTTGTAAATGACTTGTGCTCAAATTTACGGCCCTATAAAGTCCGGGCCAAAACATATCTTATAACTTTACATGAATGGGAGGGGCTAAATAGAGCATATATAATTAAATGAGACATTGCAAAAACAGTGAACTCAAAATGTACTGTTTCTGTTGCTTAGTAGCTTAGTAGCTGTGTTGATTAGGGGAGTGAACGGTATGTCTTGGAATTTTAACACTGTTAGAAACATCATCAAATTGTTTTATTTTAAAGACGTGTGAAGAATTCATTTTTCCATGGTAGAGTGTATGTGGAAAAAAATGCTTCATCTATGTTGGGCAAATTACCTAAAACAGTATAGATGCTGTCAGGACATACCTACTTGTTGAAGCAATTTAGTTATGAAACACTCAGTCAACCTGAGTAACTGTTTAGCTGAATGACTATGCTCATGGTAAGAATGACTAAGAACCTTCTCACAACAGAGTGTGTGAGAGAAAGATTACATGACATTTGTGTAGAATCATAAGTAATCTTGCAAAATGATATAAAAGGACAAATTGAGTTTATATTGCATGCCCATTTATTTTAGTGCATATTTATTTGCATATTGGTAAAAATAAAACATAAAATATATGTGCCATAACTTTTTCACAGGCCACAAGTTGTATTTCCCCCCCAGCATGTTAAATTCAGCCAATGTGTTCTTATTAGTGTGATTGGGTCAGCAATTACACTATTGTTCTTAAGTTTTATTTTTAATATTACTATTCTTTTAATATCCAAAAAAGGTGCTGCTTCTTGTTGGAGCCGGTGCAGAATTTTGGAACGGCTCAAAACATCTGTTAATATCCGTAGTTGTGCACTTGTATATAACTTTGTGATCGATTGATCAGGAGCCAAGTATTGACCATTTAAAAAATGGTGGAGAGACCTCTGTAATATATGGGGAAAGACAGAAAATAGTCGAGTCACTTTTAAAATGTGTGTCAGAAAGAGAGTCTGTGATGTTACGGATAACGGTCCAGGGAACGGACAAAAAAACGAAAAACCCAAACGTGAAGAAACAAACGTGAAGAAAAACACACAGCATAGTCATAAACAGACTTCAAGACAACACAGCTCAGGTCAGGTATGTAAAAAAAGATGTGTGTCACTTTTGATGTGGTGTAATTAAAAGTAATCGGCCTATGAATGCTGCTACACACTGAGCATGAATGCCTGTGGCAATTTGAGGCCATATCATAACTCTTCTGGGTGAAGAATGTGTGTGAAGGATAGTAAAATGTGTTAGGGTGACAGGTTATCTTAACCAGTGAGGTTTTGTGCTGAACAGAGATTTTTCTTTGGTACCCTGAGCTGTTTTTCTGGTTCCCACATGTGTGTAGTGTCCTTCAGTAAAAAACAACCATTTATATTGGGGGTGGACTGAACAACACACCAGGCATTGCTTGGGGATTAAGGCTTTAATCAGACAGGCAGCTTAAAAAATGTTATTTCTGGTTTGAACAACAAAAAGTTTTCTGCTCTCAGAAAGGCAAACTAATTTTTATTTTCCACAACATGGCTCACAACAATCAGTGTTTGTTCAAAAGCGATTTCTTGATGTGCCTCAGTTTGACCACTCAGGTCAGACTTCATCTTTCTTGATGTGTGAAAATCATTACTTTGTCTTACTCTGACCTTGTCAGTGTACACACAGACCATGATCATTAATATAACAACCAATGTGGATATGCAAAAAATATGGTCTGACCATGCAGTCAGCTTTGGTCAGCTGTAACTTGCAATGTGGAGACACAGTTTTATTTACAAGTGCAATTTGGTTTTTTTTTGTGTGAACAAGCCAGCTGGTGGCCTAGTGGTTAGGGCTTTGCCCCTGCAATCAGAAGGTTGTGGGTTTGAATCCCAACTGCTAGTGTCATCACTGAGGTACCCTTGAGCAAGGTATCATCCCCACACACTGCCCCCTGGGTGCCTCTTGTTGGTGGCAGTCCATTGCTTCACTTGGTGAATGGATTAAATGCAGAGAAAGAATTTTACATTGTTCACACTGTGTGCTGTGGTGTGTTCATGCATGACTATAAGGGACCACTTTTCTTTACTTTATTAGGTGCCACTGCTAAAAAGGAGAAAATATCAGATGGAGTAAATTGGAGTGTGGAAAAAGAATCCAATTTAGATAACCACAAGCTTTTCTTCACTGGTGTCTTCAGTTAGTCATCATACTGTAGACTATCTTATGCTTGGAGCATAAGATAGTCTACATAGACATTGGTCTTGCTAATTTTAGAGGCTAAATGCTATCACTTACTATCTAACACGTCATTTGAATGGCCATCATACAGTAAAATCTGTATGGCTTTTTTTCATTTCACTGTTTGTACATATTTAATAGGTATTTGTTCATGTAATGTTTGTTTTTGCAGCTACTTGTGGACTGTATTTACACCCCCTCAGGTCTGATCAGCAATCCGTCCCTGAGCATTACCAGTCAATCACGGCTTTCCCACAACCCAAACTCTACAAATCGTGTCCAGCTCAAAGCACCCCGGCTGTTCTTATAGAAAATGACTGCATCCAGGCTAAACCATTCTAAAGAAAATGTAACTAAGCACTAAACACAAATTCTACAAGCACTCAGAAAATATGCTCGAAATGACATTTCAGCAGGCTGGATTAGTGTCTAGCTGCAGTTGGTAACTGGGTTAGTTATAAGTTACTTAAAGTTTCCCATAGTGTAGACACTTTAAAACCCCTCTTTTCACTTGTAACTCAACAAGAGGTAGACAGTCAGAAATGCAATATCATAATTAATGAGCATCAGTAAACTGAATGTAATTGTGATATAATTAATTACAATTAATTGCATTTAAGCACATTCTAAAAAATGAAAGCTGCTGGGTTTGCTTTGGTTAACAAGCCATTTTTTTCTGCTTCTCCTTCACAACACCACAAGAATGTTAAGCTAATCCATCGTGTGTTCTGTCCAGTAGTGACCTTTTTCATTTTCCTAAACAAACAAATGACCAATTTATTTACATTTTTGGATCATTTCTTTAATTGGATTCTCTTCATCTACTTTTAGGACTTGTGAGAAATATTCATAATTTATGTATTTAATAACAAATTTATTACATAATGCTATACATATTATACATTTGCTATTTATTGAATATATTAACATTATACAGCTACTTGTGGGGCATGTAATATATATTACACAAAAATGATTTACACACAGATTACAGAAAAAAATGTGACGAAATCAGACATAGTGTGTCCAATGCAGTTACACTATAATAATGGCAGTTACAGTGCAACAGGTTCATTCATTAATTATGAAGGGTTTGAAATGCACTCAAATGTAAAATGAAGATTTTAGATGATAAGTGAACATTTAACTTTTGAAATGTATTTGTTATTGGTGAAAAAAGAATGACACATCTGTGATTATGGCCTCCTGTTCACACCAGGTACCTTAGGGTATTTTTTAAAAAAAATTATTCATCTGAATCTGTTCTGCTCTACCAGTCCTTTTGCAATAGGGCTAGTTTCACATCCTGGAAAAAAAATATGTAATTTCAGTAAGTTTGTCATTAACTGCTGTTAATCATTGATCAATGGTTGCTTGTTCCTAAAATATATGAAAAGGGCAGACATTCAGTCTGAAATGCTATATCAGAATTACATCAGGATCAGTACCAAATCTAATGGAGGAGCTCCTCATAATAGACCTCCACATGTCTGTAAGCATTATAATTGACTAATTATCTTGCTCATTATCTTGCTCTGAATGATAATGATTTTTTTTTCTCTTTGACAGGGTTTATTAAGGTGTGCAACTTAGCTAGCAGTAACATAGTCAAAAGCAGATGTTGAT
>JBBPCZ010000023.1:5502859-5516094 GCA_037974445.1 Brycinus macrolepidotus | reverse complement strand
CCCTTGGGTACACTCTCCACTACTTCATCCAACACACTCCAGAATCCTTCTTTCTCATCCATCTCACACCCAACCTGTGGGGAAGATGCACTAACAACATTCAGCATTACACCTTCAATTTCTAACTTCACACTCACCAGTCATCACTCTTCACAACAACACCTACCCCAGTTCTCCTCCTGAAACCTCCTCCAGTACACCTTGCCTTAATTCCCTTCCCTCCTTTACCTGTCATACTACCAACATTCAAAGTCCCCACCCTCATTTCTACTCTCCTACCTTTCCTCCTCTCCTTTTGCCTCCAGACACACCTTCCCCCTCTTCTTCTTCGGCCAACAGTAGCCCAATTTTCACTCGCACTCTGTCGGCTAACCCTGTCCCAAGACTGCTATTGGCACCTCTGAGGTATCACTTTGGCGCCTCTTCTTGCCCAACCAATTATTGAATTTTGGCTAAATACCCACACTAAAAAGTAATTCCCGGTGTGTTCAGATTTTTGATTGGTTGATCAGGGGTTGAATATTGATTGTTTAAATAATCAGTTTTTGTAGTTGAGTCGCCGGTGTAATAAATGAGAAGAAAGAGTCTCAGAGCGACTATTATGACATCACGGCTATGGCAGCCTGGAAAGTGACAAAACATTAAGGAACAAATTAGTCTTGTGGAGCTAAACACACTCATAAAGCAGACTCATAAACAGACTTCAAGACACTAAAGCTCAGGTCAGTTATAAAAAAAGATGTGTTTCAGTGTTTTTGTGGTTCAATGAAAAATAATCAGCCTGTGAACTGTGCGCTTTTCCCACCCGTTTCTGGGTGGGAGTGGTTTGCTCCACCCATTTTCTGCTGTCCCTAAACACAAATGGCTTGGTAACAGACAGCCTCCATAGTTGAGTGGTAAAACACACTGCACTGAATGAAGAGAGTCAGAAGAGGCACAGGTTGTATACCATTCTGTGAGCAGAATTTTTTGGGCTGTAAAACCAATGTGTCTCCAAACATTGGTTGCAATCACGCAACTATGCAATCACGCATTGCATTTTCTTGCAGAAATGGAGTCTACTTTCAAATGTAGTTGCTGTTGTGTGTAAAGAAATGCACCTTTTAAACATGTTGTGTATATTTCAACAGTACTGTCATAGTACTAAAAACATTTTTCATATAATTCCCACTGTTAAACAGGTAATGAGGTCTCAGAACAAAGATCTTTCTAAGCCTTTGGATGGAATACTCTTCTTTGGAACCAGGACCCAAGAAGAGACAGCTGTTCACAGTGATGATGACAAAGAGATACAGTCAGAAGAAGAACAGGCTGCTGTCACTGAAAAACAAAAACATATTAGTGTGGGTGAATCATTCAGCAAACCAAAGAAGAAAAGGAAAGGAAATAAGGAAACTGATGGTAAGAGCCAGTCCTTATGACGATCCATGCAGGAACAGTTTTTATGCTCATGGCATGGTTCTTCATTTACAGTGTCCATTCTGTTGCTGTATAATCTTAAACTGAACGTAGTGCTGAAGACTTGATAATTTAGATCTTTATTTGCATATAATAAATAAATAAATGTTTCTTTCCGTTTTTTCATTTACTCCTATCTACTGCTATATAGGTGCAGAGAATGAAACCGATGGCAGTGATGAGAGAGAGATGGAGATGGGGGGGATCCAGTGGATGTCATCACTAAACAAGAAGACAAACGGGCCTAAGACCAAGGCCAAAGACAAGCCCTCACTGAAGAGATTAAAACAACTTCACCATGAGAAGGTAGGCAAAGCCCTGTCTAATGACATTTTAAGTTATTATAGCATTTATGTTATTAGTGATTTAATAAGAAGTTTTGAAGGTGTCATCAGATATCTTCAACAATATGTCAGACACAGTCTACATAAACACTAAACATAATTCACAGTTTTTTAAAATAACTTTTCATGTAATAAACAATTGTGCTGGTTTTAACTGAATGTTCATTTCAGGTCAATCAAATCAGGCACAGTAACAGAATAAATGTGCATGGCACAGATATCCCAGACCCTCTTGGCACATTTGAAGAGCTTCAAAAGGAATATAAGCTTGACCCAAGGATCATTCAGAACATCAAAGCAGCAGGCTTTCAAACACCCACGCCCATTCAGATGCAGGCTATACCACTCATGATGCATGTAGGTTAATACTGATGAAATGTACCTATATAAGTACATTTTTTACTTGTAAGAATTGGTTTGCATAATATAAAGCTTAGTTATGTTCTAAAATTCAGATAACATTCAAACACATGGCATTTTTATCTTTGTTTCAGAGGCGAGAGATCTTGGCATGTGCCCCCACTGGCTCTGGTAAAACCATGGCTTTCTGCTTGCCCTTGCTGGCCCACCTCCACCAGCCACTCAGCAAGGGCTTTAGGGCCCTGATTGTAGCCCCTACCAGAGAGTTGGCCAATCAGGCGAGATTTCCATACAGTACACTTCTGTTCAACTGCTTCTAGCTATCGGTGATGTTAGAAAACTGTGAAGCTGTTTTGTTTCCCAGGATAATCTGTATTTCAACTGATTGTGTACTTTCTTGTAGACACACAGAGAGCTATTGAAGCTATCAGACGGAGTGGGCTTCAGGATTCATATGATTAACAAAGGTGTGGATGCAGCCAAAAAATATGGTCCCAAGTCAGCTAAGAAGTTTGGTAAGTCAGTATTCCATATTCCTTCTAGAACTTCAGTGCAAGGATGTTTTAATTTTTGTTTATGTGAAAAATCTAACCTTTCTTTCTCAGATGTACTGGTGACTACTCCTAACAGGCTGATCTACCTGCTCAACCAGGATCCGCCAGCTGTTGATCTCAGCAGGTGAGTCTAATTTTGTAACTGGATCAAGTTGTTTTTGGATAGATGGATCAAGTTGTCTTTGCAAAAGGCAAGGCTCAGATAGCATTGAAATGCTCAATAGCATGGCTAATTAAATACTACAGCTCAGGCCTTGTATGTGTGTTGAAGCTGTATGTATAGTCTATGACCTCTATAAAGCTTTAAACTGTGAATGTAACTGTGCTCTCTCATGCTGGCTTGTGCAGTGTGGAGTGGTTTGTGGTGGATGAGTCTGATAAGCTTTTTGAGGACGGCAAAACTGGCTTCAGGGACCAGCTGGCCACTATCTTCCTGGCCTGTTCATTTCCTAAGATCCGCCGTGCTCTCTTCAGTGCCACCTTTACCACTGAGGTTGAGCAGTGGTGCAGACTCAATATGGACAACCTTGTCTCTGTTAATATTGGACCCAGGTATACAGGTTTTTAATATCACAATCACTGGACTGCTTGGTGTGTTTTGTTTATACATGCTGAATACTACCATTCAAATTTTGGATTCAATTGTAATATTAATGTATTTTTTATATTATAATAATTTGAAAATTGATTTTATTACTGCTTCCACTGCAACTATTAGTTGACAAAGTTGATTAACTGTTGATTATGAAAAAAGTTGATCCATTCATTCTTAAAAGAAAAGTCACTCGAATGCTCTGTAATGATCATGTAACACACATGGTCATTTTAACACGCATGCTAAAGACAGGTAGGGGGCGATATAGGTTATATTTTGTATTAAAATAAGAAACGACTTGTTGCATTGTTTAAACTTTGAACAATATCTGTGACAAGCAGAATGCATAATCAGTTAATCAGTAATAGAATAATGGTACATTCATAGAAACAAATTGAATTTTAACTTGACACTTTCTTAGGTACACTTTCTTGACATAGCTTTCTTAGGTATTGTAGAATCATTGTAATGTTGTTTCTTCATGACTTACATTACATTATATTACACTACATTAACTTGGAAGACACTTTTATCCAAAGTGACTTGCAATATGAGGAAACATTCAAGTTTCAGGACAGTGTGAGAACCAGAGGAGAGTACTTAGTGCTATGTAAGAGTAATCAAGAAGAGCTGTTTGGAAAGGAGATGCTCTGTGAACAGATGAGTCTTCAGGAGGTTTTTGAAGCTAGAGAAGGATTCTGCTGCTCTTGTTGGCTTGGGCGGCTCATTCCAGCAGCAGGGGACCACAAAAGAGAAGTGTCTGGACTGGGTTTGCCTTGTGCATAGGGATGGCAGAGCCAATGATGTTCCGTGGAGAAGCGTAAGGAGCGAGTAAGAACATAAGGCTGAATGATAGGCTTAAGGTTGCTGGGTGCCCACCCAGATGTCACTCGGTCGCCAAGAGTTAGTGACTTGAACTTAATTTGGGCAGCCATGGATAGCCAGCCATAGGTAGCCAGACTTCTTCCTAAGTCGCATTGAACCATCTTGGAATTGTACAAACTTGGCTGTATTATTATTGTGAACATTAATTCTTTATTTTTATATTGTGCCCCTGAACTTTTGAACAGTAGTAGATTAACCTTTTCAGGGTTAATGTTTTATGGGATTAACCGTATTGAAACATTCCTAAAGGAAACCATTGTGATTTATTTTCTAGTTTTATTGCTGATACCAATAAGCTAATTTACCTGCATTGTTTCTGTCTGTAGGAACTCTGCAGCAGAGACAGTAGAGCAGGAGCTTCTGTTTGTAGGAGCAGAAAATGGCAAGTTGCTTGCTATGAGGAATCTGATTAAAAAGGTTGGTATGATTTTGACATAAGAAACAAAGGAAAGAGTTAATTCTAGTAGATGCAAAAGCAGCGTCTAATGAACATAGAAAATCAAAGATTCGCACAAAAAAGGCTTGCTCTCAGATTTTTAGTCACATACACTACATGGCCAAAAGTATATGGACACTCTTTCTAATTAGTGTGCTTGGCTACTTCAGCCACACACAAAAGTAAATGCACACTCATGTCATGTAGAGTCACGTGACATTCAGTGTGGCATTGTCATAGGATAACACCTCTCCAACATTTTGCCTTGTCAAATTTCTGCCATAATAGTGCTACCTGGGTCAACTCTAAGTTATTGTTACGGTAAAATAAAAAACTTTAAGGAGCAACATCAACTCAACCCTGAAGCTGTAGGCCACTTAAGCTGCTGCACAACAGAGTTCTTCTGTAAGAAACATTAGAGTAAGAACTGATCACCAGGGGAATTTTTGTGACAGTAGTCACACATAAGCCTAAGATCATCTTGTTCAGTCACTAAATCTCAGCTGGAGTGGTGTAAAACACACTACTAAACTTTTGCATTTCTTGGTGTGACAATCATGCTCCATCATCTAGCAGTCTAATGAGTAGATTTGAGTGGGTTGTGTCATATACTGAATATATACTGAAGGAATTTATAAAAGAATGATATTTTTTATGGTTTTGACCCTTTAGTTCCAGTGATGGGTAATCTTAATGTTATTGCATACAGTGACATCCTATAGAATTGTGTCTTTCCGATATTGTGGCAGTAATAACCTTTCAAGTCAAGCAGTCTCTCAGGCCCATAGTGCAACAAAAAAAGCAGCCCATTACAATAGACTACATAAAGTGCAGATACACTGCAGTCTGAAGTGTAGAATTCACAATATACAATAAATATACTGATCGAAGAACACAGAAGACAATAAATATATAAGACCGGAGTGCTGGTATGACTATGCCCTTGTGCAAAACCTGAGATCCATAAAATAATGGGTTGTCCAATTTGATGGGAACTTGTCTGGCCTTTCCTGATCTCAAACTCATCAATCCTGCTCTCAGCCTCATCAAAAACATTTTGAAATGATTAGAAATGCTGACAGCAAGCCAGGCCTCATCACCCAACGTCAGTGCCCAACTTTTTTTTAATCCTCTTGCGGCTGAATGGAAGTAAATCCTTCCGGACACATTCAAAATCTGGTGGAAATTCTTTCCAGAAGGGTGGAAACTGTTATAGTAGCAAATAGGGAAACCAGCTCCATGCCTGTGGATTTGGACTGATGTATAAAATATGTGGCGTTTGGCTGTCCATATACTTTTGGTTAAATAGTGTACAGTGGTCTACTTAAGATGGCCAGCAGATTCTGGATTCCAACCTGTAACCCGTATACATTTTTGCAGGGTTTTATGCCGCCCGTGCTGGTGTTTGTACAGTCCATTGAGAGGGCCCGGGAGTTGTTCCATGAATTGGTTTATGAGGGCATTAATGTGGACGTAATCCATGCTGACCGCACACAACAACAGGTTTGTAAATGTTATTAGTTTAATTGTGATTGGCATTAGCTGGTTCAGAGTTTGTAATTTTTCCAGGATGTTCAGCCAGATTTATGTAGGGGTTATTGTGTGTTGCAGTCATTTGGCTTATCTGTCATAGTTTGGTTAGACTTAAGAAACTGAATGTAAAATTTCAAGAATGTTTGTGTTTGCCCCTGAAGCGTTTACAAAAGTGGCTAAAATAAAATATTTAAACCTTTTGTGACTTGAGTTAACTGTTTAATAATTTGTCTTGACAGTTTAGTTTTGAAATTTTTCTTGTGCTCAAATGTGTTGCATGATGATTTAAAAGCAAAATGGCTATCTTTGTTGATTCAGACACTTTTAATAAGAAACATTTAATAAGTACTCTGTATTTCAGTTGCATTATGATCACTGTTTTATGTCATCATTTTGGTAAACATTGGATTTTTATTTTAATGTAATTATTAGTTACAGTGTAATTATATAGTAATGAATCACATTTACTTTCAGTTTACAATTGAAGTCTCCTTTTTCTATTGCAAAAAAGTAAAAATAATAGTTGTGGGGGATTAAAACGCCAATGACAAATTTACAAAGGAATAAAAAATAATATTGATAATTTGTGTGTGTGCATGTTTGTGTGTTTATGTGAAGTATTTTGGTTTAATTATGATGCTGCTCTGTTCTTCACTCATGCATTAGCAGCAAAGACTCAAACAGTAATGAGTAATAGTCATTGAATTGCAGTGGGGGAAAAATACCTTGTGGTAAGGTTTTTGACTGTATCTTGCTGTACAATTATAATATCTTGTTCTATATTTTATCATGTAAAATAAGCTCTCTAAATGATCATCTCTATAGGTCTTACAATGCATATTTTGTTGTCAGAGTGTAGAATAAGATCTTATTCTCTCTTTCTGTGTTTAGAGGGATAACGTGGTAAGCAGTTTCCGCTCCGGTAAGATCTGGGTGCTGATCTGCACGGCTCTAATGGCCCGAGGTATCGACTTTAAAGGAGTCAATTTGGTTGTCAACTATGACTTTCCGTCCAGTGCCGTGGAGTACATCCATCGGATAGGTCAGTCTGTACAAGTTGTTCTTCATGTACACTAGTTTTTTTTATCAGCTGCAGTACATTAGACATACAGTCCAGGCTGAGTACTTCTTCTCTTTTGGGAAAGGATGTAGTTAACTTTATTTTTCGATTGACTTCACCCTTCTGCAGGCCGTACAGGAAGAGCTGGCCATAAGGGGAAAGCAATTACATTTTTCACTGAAGCTGACAAACCTCTTCTTCGCAGGTATCAACATGACTCAGACTAGCAGAGTGTAATTTACTGTATACCCTGACTGATGGTGTTGATGCAGAGCTCCTTACCTGTATGTTTTTTCCCCCTCTGTTCTTGTCCTTAGCATTGCCACAGTGATAAAACAAGCTGGATGTCCTGTGCCTGATTACATGACTGGGTTCAAGAAAATGAAAAGGTACAGTCAGAGATTACCCCCCTCCCCCCATATATATATATATATATATATATATATATAATTTTTCTTTTTCTTTTTTTTTTTTAACTGTTTCTCGAATCCCCCTCACCTTCCTTCTCTTTTTTGCTGATTCAGAATACCAAGAAGTCTGGTATCTCTTCTTCTAAACATTGTTTCTAAAGAGAAGCAAACGTTGTGACTGACGTGAAGTTTCTATGATGTGACATTATTTTTTCCACAGCAAAGTAAAAAGGCAACTTGAGAAGAAACCACCAAGGAGGTCTACAATTCGCACAACACCTCGCTTTCTCCTGAAAAAGAAACTTGGTAAAGGGAGAAGGTACAGCTCTGACTAAGTTGCACAGTGTTAGTTTGTGAGCTGATTACTGGCCTTGGGGAGTAGCATCTGACTGCAAAATAAGTTTTTTGTTAAGATTTTACTTCTTTTTCTTAACTAGTAGATAGTTACAAATTGTCACAAATGGATTATAAATTCTACTGAAATTTGAAATCCCTTTCTTTTTTTTTTCAGAAAAAATGGAAAAGTTTAGGCAAACCTGAAAACAGATGGAGGAAAAACCTGAAGTACACATTCCTGAGATATGTGCAGAATTATATTGTAGAACTGAATTTTTTTCTGTTGGTCTTGGATTTCTAATAAAACCTGACAACTGTTTCATTTTATACTTGTTTTTGTAGGGATTGTAGCGGGGCTTGCACTGCAAGTAAAAGTAGTTGAAACACACTTACAGGCTACATTAATAACATCATCTTACTTTTTGGTTTTCATGCATTTTGCAAAGAAGGCCTGGTTCCATGCAAATTTGTAGTCGTAGTGTCCCGTTGATGCAACTTTTATATTCTTATAAGTAATGTATCATTTTTATTCTTCTGGAGACTTAAAATGTTTGTAATCCCCACCTCTTAAAGGAAGGGGCTGTAGGAAACAATTTTCCAAATGATCAATAGAAGGTTTGTATGTTTGGGTGTCGGGTCTTGTTGATCAGACTTAAAGATGGCTGAAGAGAACCTCATCTGGCATAAGGCTGACGACAAGTAATTTTCATGACTAATTTAATTATTCATTAGTTTTGAGATGAGCATAAGAATCTTGGTTTATATCTGCTGAGTAAACAATACATTGAAACCTTGATTGAAAAAGTGTTCCTCTACAGTTTGAAGGTAATTTTTGAGAGTTAAAAAGTTTGCTAGGACAATTCTAATGATCCTGAACATTGTTAGAGATTATGTTAATTGTGTATAACTTGTTTGTATAATTTCAAAGATTAAATGTGTTTAGTATCTGTATCATGAATGCCAGTTTCAATTCATAACATTAATGTAGTCTTAATACTTGGGCTTACGTCATGCAGTTGGTGTAGTGATGGTCAGTATGTGCAATTGTCAGGCCTTTTTTTAAGCTGAAAAGGTTGAAATAGAGGTTATTTTTTTATTATGCAGGTGCATAACAATTGTGAAGTTACTGTCAGTGACGTTGCTGAGAACATCTGCCAGCTGATGTGCACATCCAGGAATGTTGTCTGGTCCAGCAGCTTTCTGTGGGTTGACACTGAGCAGAGTTTTTCTTCTTATCAGCCATAGTCAAACAGAACACCTGGATGTTGGGGGGTTGGGGTGGCCTTCCTCATTGCCTTGTCATTTTGGGCTTCAAACCATGCTTAGAAGTGATTCAGGGCATCTGGAAGGGAGGCCTCAGAGGCAGGTGGAGGTGGAGATGTCCTGTAGATGTGCACATGTGGATGCCCTGCCACGTGCCATACATCCCCAGTATCCTGGAAGGGGCTGTGGATTTTCTGGGCATGTGCAGGCTTCGCATGTACGTCATCGATGCACTGACTGATGTAGCCTCTTACCAACATCGTGTACTCCTCCAGGCTGGCAGAGCCACCACAGGTTGCAGACTCCCTAAACATGTCCCAGTCAGTGTGGTCAAAGCAGGGCAGAGGTGGCGCCTGGGTGCCATATCTTCGTTTGCTTACGAACAGTCTTGGCACGTCCGATGAGCAGTCTGTGCGATGGGATCGCTATGACAGACACATGATATGTGTCAGTGATATTTGTATTAACACAGTTTTCTGTGTATTCACCGATACCCATGTCATATAAGAAATCCTGTATGACAAAAAAGACCACTATGCTGCTTTGGGCTGCTTTGGACAACAATGTTCTTTTTTTGACAGCAGCGGCTTCCTTCTTGGTGTCCTGCCATGGACTCCTTTCTTGTTCAATGGTTTGCGCATTGTTAAACTGAGATGTTTGCCAGTTCTAATGACTTCTTCAAGTTGTTCGCTGTCACTCTAGCGTTCTTCTTTACCTCATTGATGACTTTGCGTTGTGCTCTTGGGGTCATCTTGGCGGGGCACCCACTTCGAGGCAGAGTAGCAACAATACCAATTTGTCTCCATTTATAGACAATTTTCCTAACAGTAGACTGATGAATATCTAAGATCTTTGAGATGACTTTGTAACCTTTTCGAGCCTTATGTAAATTAACAATTCTTGATCATGGCTCTTCAGACAGCTCTTTTGTGCAATGCATGATTTCCTTCTGGATATCCTTCTTGTCAAAAGCTAAAACTCAAACTTTTCAGTGTTTATCAATCAAAGTAATTCTAGGCCACACCTCTGAACTCGTTTCATTAAATGGACTCCAGGTGTGCTAAATTCTTGACTGCAATGAGCTTTTTAAAAAGTCATTACCTCAGGGTTCACTTACTTTTTCCAACCTTCAGTTTCACAGTCTGAATGATGTATTCAATTTGGTCAAAAATTCTCTGAAGATCTGTGTATCTAGTCATAGGAGACTGTTGCTTAATTATTGTGACTTACATGAAGATACAACCATGTTTTATATGGGAATCGGATATAAATATGGAATATTCCAAGGGGTTCACATACTTTTTACTTTTACTGTAATTGCTTTTCTTGCAATAATTTCTAGGATGTACCTTTTGGATTCATTAACAAAAACTTTCTATGAATGTTATTGTCTTAACCAGTATGCAGTAAAACAGGTTAAGGTCTATAGACACGATCTCACACCTTCAGCCTAGATCCATAAAGCCAGTGCTGTTGATTTAGCTCTCCTTCATAAATGAAATCAATCAAGGTGATTTGATCACACAGGGCATTACTGAAAAGTAAGGCAGGAATGCAAACAGGGATTCAGAATATTTGGGTAATTGGTTGCTTGGTGGTACTGGGTTATCACATAGCAACCACACAACCACAGGATAGACTCAGCAGCCCTCTCAGCATACTGATGCATTTATCAAAATCCATTGGTACAACCCACCTTGTTAGAAAATTTGCAACTTTTGGACAACCAGGTCAACCAAATGAATCTACCTTTTAAAATGACAGAGTCAGATTCATTTTTGAATAATCATTGTTAGTCAGACATTTATTCTAATAGTTGTATTTCATTGTCATGGCTGATAAACTTGACACAAGGTAATTTGATACAGAGAATCCAATATGAGCAATCATGTTACTGTGAATAGACTGCAAACCTGAGAGTATCCAAGAGAAAAGTTGCTAGATGTGAGAGCTGCATAGAAACTTTCAGTTTAGTGTGCAGAACATGTATATTTTACTGTTGCTTGCTGTCACAGTTTGATGGGCTTGCTTCTCATAACCCTTTTGTCCCCACAGAGGAGAAAGTGAGAATGTAGAATGTATCAGACTGAATGCTTTCTCTAGTAGTGATTTTGGGAAACTTCCGCCTTTTGGAAAACTGGGCCCTGAATAGTTAGAGGACACTGGTGGCTGGATCAAGAAAAAGGTGTGTTCAATACTTATGAAAAAAAACATACAAGACTACATGGGTAATGTAAAACCTGTCTGTGTCTGATTGCCCACAGAAGTAAAAGGACTTGGATAAGGCTCATGTACATACCGAGAGTGTGAAATAAACATACCTTGTTGTTTTTTTGATGCAGACACCAATGTTCTCTGTCCAGGGCCCAGTCTCCAAAAAGCATCACAGTGCTAAAAGCATCAATAGAGAGAGTGTTCAGTGTGCATCATACCTGTACATTAAAGTGCTTTCTCTGCTTTTACCCTCCCATTTCAACCCAGGAAAGAGTTGTTAATTAGTTGATTAGTTAGATTAGATGTGATGGTATCATGGAAACTCAAAGTGCAAAGCAGGGTTGGAATCCACTGCCCTAGATGAAGCAAATTTCAACACCAATTTGACGTGTATGACTTTTTCCTCTGCGTAATCATCATAAAACTTTGGTAGCCTCTGGACTGATATCATTGTATTCTGATTACTTTTGCTTAGAATGATCTAGGTGTAATAGTGACAGAACCTTGATGTCCTCAGATGTTGTTCTCAGATGCTGCTGAAAATTTCAGTTTCATATGGCATACATCTCAGACATTTTCCTCCCTCATCATATCCATAAACCTCCTACTAGGCCTTCCTCTTTTTCTCTTCCCTGGCAGCTCCATCCTCAGCATCCTTCTCCCAACATACTCAGAGTCTCTCCTCAGCACGTGTCCAAACCAAAACAATCTCATTTCTGATTTTTCCTCGCAAAGGTCCAACTCGAGCTGTCCCTCTAATAAATTCATTCATGATCCTATCTATCCTCGTCACTCCCTATGCAAATCTTAACATTTTCAACTCTGCCAACTCCTGCTCTGCTTCCTGTCTTCATCAGTGCCACTGTTTCCAAACCATACAACATAGCTGATCTCACTACCGTCTTGTACACCTTCTCTTTCATTCTTGCTGGTACCTGCCTGTCACAAATCACTCCTGCCACTCTTCGCCACCCATTCCACCCTGCCTGTCCCCAAGTATTTAAACTCCCCTACCTTTGCCTACTCCCTGCAATCCTCACCATTCCACTGTCCTCTCTCTCATTCACGCAGAGGTTTTCTATTTTAGTCCTACTGACCTTCATTACTCTCCTTTTCAGAGCATATCTCCATCTCTCCAGGGTCTCCTCAACCTGCTCTCTATTCTCATTACAGATCACAATGTCATCTGCAAACATCATAGGCCACGGGGATTCCTGTCTCATCTCGTCTGTCAACCTGTCCATCACTATAGCAAACAAGAAAGGGCCCATAGCTGATTTTTGGTGAAAACCCACCGCCACCTTGAACGCATCAGTCACTCCTACCACAGACCTCACTGCTGTCACACTGCCCTCATACATATCCTGTTCCACTTTCACATATTTCTCTGCCGTTCCTGGCTTCCTCATACAACTCCTCCCCAGGCACATTGTCATATGCTTTCTCCAAGTCCACAAAGACATAGTGCAACTCCTTCTGACCTTCTCTGAACTTTTCCATCAGCACTTTCAGGGCAAACTTTGCATCTGTAATGCTCTTTCCTGGCATGAAACCATACTGCCCTTCCTGACGTAAGCCTCCCCATTTACCCAGGCTTGGGATACACTGAGAAATACACTGGCTTATACAGTGGCGGGTTGAAGGATATCAGTATTTGAATTAATTTGAATTATTTGAGTTAGCCTTTTCTGTTTGAAAACAGTTTTAAAATTAGCATCCTTTGCAATTTACTCAAGTTATGATTGTTATAAATTGGAGGTAAAATATGTGGATGTTTGCTGACAGAT
>JBBPCZ010000023.1:5482820-5502759 GCA_037974445.1 Brycinus macrolepidotus | reverse complement strand
TATGTGGCAACATCAAAAAGACCACTCATCCCTGAATAAATAAACAAACACACACACACCTGCAGCTTTAAAACAGGCATATAGCACAACCTGTATCTTTATAAAATTTGGCTGCTTGACCTCCTCTCATGTAACCTTTAACAATCTTTAACACATCAGTCTGAATGATATGCTGATTCACGGCTTTGGCAGGCATATGAAATTATCTCTATAGTAAAAGCTGAACACACGTCACATACAAGCATGTGCACAGACACACACACATGAGAAAAATGTCAGATTAGCATACACTGTTATTCCTGGTCCTAACACATACCTATAGCTGCACACTTCCCAAATCAGACTCCTCCAACATACTCTGGCACCCTGCCTAAACAAAAACCTCACAAAGCAAGCAAAGAACAGACCAAAAATTCCCCATTAAGAAAGACCTATTGGGCATTTTGAAAAGTGACCACCTACCTACCATACACAGATTAAATTATAAGGGCACACTGGAATTAACAGCAATTGTTCAAGATTTGTTCCATTTGACCCCATTTAGTGTCCAAGAGCTTAATATGAGACCCAACTGCACCTCATTATTTATCCCCACACACAAGCATGCACATGTGCATAAACACCCACACACCCAGGCAATGAATGAGGATCTGCCATCTAGGTGACTTTGTCTCTTCGACCTGTTCTGCCCCACTGCTCCCCTTATCTAGTGATTCATCCTCAAGACCTCTGCCAGTATTTGTTCTGACATTTTAATTAAAATACTACTAGCTCATTTCTGCGATAAAATGGGTATGTGTTGAGCACGGCACTGCTACATACCCCCGTTACACTGGCCACACACCTGAGCACATCACAGATACACGCTCACACATACCAACACTGGCCTAATTTTTACATACTTTACAATCACTTAATATGGCAAAGATTGTGAAATCAAAATTGACACATCTGAAATATAAGAAAAGCGTGTGTTTGTGTGTGGGTGAGAGAGACAGAGAGAGTGAGTGCAGGAGAAAGAAACATAAAAGACACGAAGGATCAAAGATAAGATTATGATGATGATGATGATGATGATGCTCATGATAGAAAAGGAGCTGATGGCAAAGAGTAAATAAGGATGCATGCAGGTCTCAATCTGGCTCTCTTCTGACGACCTTGTCTCACTGCCAAGGAGAAGTAGTCATAAAACAAAACGATGACCATTACCACCTCCCTTATTCAGACATATCTGTGGTCGGTGTGGCTGGAGTTGTCATTTCTAACTAACTCTATCATTTAAAAACATTTTGGAGACATTTCTGGGAAAAATAACTGTATTGAGGAAAGAAAAAAAAAACTCCAAGCACCTTAAGCTATGGAAACAAGAATTCAACAAACAGACTGCATTTATCTTCCTTTAACCACATTTACATGCACACCAAGAGAGAAACACATGTCTGGGCTGTTAAGATGCTACTAATGTACATTAATAAACAAATGTCCCTTCGATCAGCTCTCATCCCTACCATTTGATTGTAATGTGAGGTCATATGTGAGGTCATGCTCCAATTTACAGTCAAGGAGCCAGGCAGACCCTGACAGAGTGTAATGGGAATCAATGGGATGGGTGGCTGGCCCTAGCCTGCCACACTACCATTAATATCCATCACCATTATTGCTGATAATGTCTCAGCACAAGCCCCTCTGTGAATGTCACAGGATCTTTCTTCTTTAAAGAGAAGAAATGGATGATCTCGACCCACTGTGAACAGCAGACAGGGATAAGGACTGTCGGCAGGACACATATCACAGAGGTTTGTGTGTCTTAAGTAAGGGGCAGCAGTCGAAGGTCAAAAATGTGGAGAAAGACAGAAGAAGTGGGGGTTTGGCTTTAGATGGCAAGGGATGATAAAAAGTGATTAAGCTGACAGGCTCACCTTGCACATGTTCCTCCCCAGCGCTGCCAGGAACATGGAAAAGCCTGGAAATAACTGGTGCCAGGTCTTCATGAGATGAGCCTGAGGATGAACAGGTTAGGTGGACCAAATCTGTTGAAGGAGAATACAATTACACTGCTTAGCAAGAAAACTTGCTTATTTCTACAAACCATCTGTACAGTAACCAGAATTAAAAATCTGGCAGCGTCTGACAAGTTTACTAGTTTTTAGATGGCTGTAATAAAAATAATAATAATGAACATTTGCACTGAAATATGAAGAAAGTGCCATGTGACGTCTGTGGACAAAAGTTAATGAAGCATCAGCAGTCCTTACTGTTCTCCTTTAAATGTTTTGAGGAGCCGATTGTAGTCTTCATCACAGTCTCAGCAGGCATGGCCATGAGACAGGGTAAAAACCTACTACAGCTGACTGGCTTTGGAGTTGAATGCAGTAATGAAACTGCAGTTAAAAGTAGTGAGTTTCAAGCCTGCAGGTGCAGTTTCAGCACCTCTAATGGAATCAGTGGTGGACCTATGACAGTATCATTGCAGTTTCAAGTGTTCAAAGGCTACTCCAAGGCTGCTCACAATCACTTTTTCCCCTTCTTATTCTCTTCACAAATTTGGTGTAAAACACCGTGTGCAAGTTTCAAAGAGTGTGTCGCTGTTAGGAAGGATCAAAGAGAACAATAGCTGTGAGGGAAGCACAATCTGTATGTAGGTATATGGGGCTGGATGGGAGCACAGATGCCTTTCTTTCCAGTGGGACAGGTGGTGTGTCTTTGCTAAAGGCTCTGTGGGCTCAGGAGGCATCAATGAGTTTTGACAAAGACTTCTCCTCCACCAGAGACTCTAAAAACTCAGATACACAGTATAGATGTGGGGTGGATATAAGGCTGGTGCAGTACAATAACATTTAGGATGTATTTAAAGTATAGACATAAAAACAACGTCTTTGATCTAGCAAATCTAGTTTGTTTAAATATGTTTATGTTCACTATGTTAAATAGTCTGTATTTCAAAAAAAATCTTTTTGAAGAGAAATGCTTGGACCATTTCTACAAACCATTATAATTTCAACAGGTTGATAAATTGTGGGTAAACTGATCTTTTATTACCGTTTTCCAAATTGGTCAATTATTCAAAAACCAATTAAAATCAAAATTGCTTTTGTTCTTTCCCCAAAATGTGCTCTTTGAGGGCTAAATTAACACACCTATAGGACATATATATGCACAGTTCAATTGTATTGTGTACTTAACTCACATGATTTATGTGCCAATTGTCAATCACTGATCATGTGTTTCAATCCCGCTCATTTGTGCAACCCTAAATCTTTTTTCATTTATGTCCACAACATCTATAGTCTTTGGTAAACAAAGACACACACACACACACACACACACACACACACACATATATATATATAAAATGAATAAATGTCACTTCTTCACATCTTCTCAAAGCATGTGACTATCACATTGATCATCATCCCAGTGATCATGAGCAATGTGCCAAAGCAGAAGTGTATTACTTAAAGGAAGAGTGACTCCTATATATCTCCCTCTTGGAAGCTGGGAACTAGGGGGGTTCTAGCTCTGTCACCCCCTCCCCTCACCCTCAAGTCAATTCCAAGCGAAGGGGAAGTCAAGTTCCGCTGATTAAGCTTCTCATTCCCCATCAAGACGAAGTGAGCCGCTGGGGCTGGTGCCAAGATTGGCGATCCATTTCCACCTGATCCACCTCTTCTCCGCCAATTTGATTGATAACAAAATAATGTCAGTGTAACAAAAAGAATAACTTCCATAAATAACAATGGAGTTAATGACAGAGTTGTCAGTGGGGTGGGCAGGGAAGACACACAGAACAACGGAAGCAGTGGCACGCTTGGTGTCTGTGAGAGGACAACCGCTCTAAGCACCACTAGGTGCCAAAGATTATTGGCGATGTTTCAGACTGACTTATAAAACCTATAACACCTAAAAAACAAATTCTCAATGATATCACTTACTTGCATATTGACGCCTCCAAACATTTGGCCACCCTGGTTGTTTTTGTTGTTTAATAATACGTATATATTCGATATGTTAAATTTAGCATGTAAACAGAAATTTTGTACTGCAGTTTGTCAGAAGAGTGTCATTTAAGTTGAGGTAGAGGATGTGTCCTTATTCACATTTAGAAAATTAAGGAAAAAAAATGTAATTTGACAGTGGGGATTTAAAATGTTGCATACAACTGTGGGCACTCAAAAGGGTAATCTCAGAATGAGGTCACAAAGCAGGTTTAAGCCTGGGTTTAAATGCCAAATGGGAAAACCAAGCATGACAGAGACAAAAAAAGCTCCGTATCAGAACTCAAATGAGGAATCATAACGCTCAACAGCAAAACAATAACAATGACTTATGACAGTTACAGAAAAAGAAACAAGGTGAGCACTGGTATCAACCAATGAAAAATTACTAGGCCTGGCCTTAATCATTACATACTTAAATATTTTTTCATTTCATGGGTACTCACTTCTGTATTTAGTATTTGAAAACTTCCCCTTTTTAGCTTCAAAAAGGTAGCCTAAAAGAAATTTATTCTGCTAAACCATTTCTATAAAACACTGACTGCGAATATATGGAAAATGTTAAAAACATAACTTGGAGAACATTTATTTCAGGCACCCATGACAATCGCTTCAGGTAGTGGCTATTAAGATTACATTAAATTAAATTAAGGTTACATGTGGGAGCACCAGTTGATACTACCATGCGTCCAATCCATGTCATGTAATCACTCCAGTTCTTTCTTCTCCTTTTCTTTGGTAATGAAACACACAATAGGTATAAAACTTCACAGCACAAACAGCAGCTCTGGCCACTGTGATGAAACCATAAACAGGTTTATACTGCTGTATC
Source organism: Brycinus macrolepidotus (assembly GCA_037974445.1). Taxonomy (NCBI): domain Eukaryota; kingdom Metazoa; phylum Chordata; class Actinopteri; order Characiformes; family Alestidae; genus Brycinus; species Brycinus macrolepidotus. Next base: position 5,497,932 of record JBBPCZ010000023.1, on the reverse strand, counting down.
CATGTACCCTTTCCACTCAGATGTTAATGACACTTATTTCTGCACCTTATCCTAACTGTATGTAAGATCTGGGAGAGCAAAGAGGGCTTACAAGTGCCAGGCATGCAGGTCATGGAGGAAGAGCTGAGCTCCACCATTCTCACAGCCGGGGAGGAGGGTTCAACTGGAGGTAGAGTGACCAACGAGATCTGCAGACAAGCGGGTAAATTATATTAAATATACGGAGCATGGACACACACAGACACACACAGACACACACAGACACACACAGACACACACAGACACACAAAAGATATACTGGGAGACAGGAAGAAATGTAAGGGAAAACAAGACCAATTGATGGAAATGGGAATCTGAACCACAAACACACCTACCAGTAACTACAATACATGGCCCAACAAAACGTACACATACACGGTGAGCGCGCATGAATAATGAAGTGGGTAAGACAGAACAAAATCCTATTAGCTAAACTCTGTGCAAACCAAATGGGATCCCTGTAATCCTGTTATATTAATCCAGACAGTGTTTTTCGTAATGTTCTTCTAGACTAAAACCACAACTTTTCAAATCAAGCCAACAGACCATGGACCACACACGTTTTTTTTTTTCCAGAAAGAAAAGGAGAGTCTCTTTTCACTAATGCCATTGTGAAGGATGAGCAGCTAATTAAAAGCAGCCTGAATATTTAATTACATTTTGTCACACACAGTCATGTAATATTCCATTTCCACACTGTGTCAAGACAGACTTTCTGCCGAGTCTAATGAGCAGAAATGACACACAATTTTCTTGTGGTCTTGTGGTGATCTGTTCTGTTCTTTTGTTGCACCATGGTCCTAAAGGCAAGTTGTTTCGTTTCACAGTGTACTTTGTGCGTATGGCTGAAATGACAACAAAACCTTCTTGACTTGACGTGTGTGTGTTCAGATACTAAAGATAGAGTTTTGATGGAGACCAAATGGTGCCAGATTGGGAGTCAACTGAATGGATTTAGGAACCTACAGAAACCCTCTTTCAAATGCTAATTCTGTACTGGATTTATGAGTGATTCCTTTAAGGCCTAAATGCTCCCCACATACAGCCAGCACTCAAATGAGCCTCGGTGGAAACTAGCAAGTCACCTTCCAATCTCTTGACACTGCGATTAATTCATCAAACTTCGAAGCTGTTACGACAAGCAGCATTACACTCCTTTCAGTGAACCACTTTTCTTTCTCCTCATAATTCACTTTGGAATGTAATGCTCGAAAGTTGGACATCAAAACTACTGCAACAATCCCACAAATAGGTTATGATGTTTTGTTGTTTCTTTGCCTGCTGACTCTTGGATGCATCCCAAAAATCCATACAAATGTGATAGGCAGCATAAAATGATGTAATGCAAACAAGTTGTGCAGCGAAAGTGCAAGATTGGCAAGACTCACAATACATAGATGCAGGTGCATGCGCACCCACACAGCCGTGATGAGGACTACTGAATTTAAATGTGCATATGGATATGCAAGCAGGGCTTTTAGTTCTGATGGATCTTATTTTGTTTGTTTGTGATTGAGAGAGAGAGAGAGAGAGAGAGAGAGAGAGAGAGAGAGAGAGAGAGAGAGAGAGAGAGAGCTAGTTAAACAGAGATAGACAGGACTTCACTCAAATAATTAAGTACCTGCTGATCTGACTCGGAGGGTAAAACCGACCGATCTGTGATAACCACTGCTCTGGATATCTGCCTGAGATCAAAGGGAAAAAAAAGGGATTAACTGCGGGACAAAAAAGGACAAAAAAAAAAACGTAATGTAAAAACATTTCTGTTATTAACTTGCTCATCTCATATTGAAAATATAAGAGAAAACCTAGGCCTTAAAAAGTAAACCTATCAAAAATGAGCAAAAATATATTTTTAACCAAATCACGTTATATGACTGTCACCCACTTTCTCTTAGATTGTCTCTTTTGGAAGAGAGCCTCTTCAGCTCAGCCCTCAAGTTTTCGACTGGGCTCAACCCAGAGGACTGGCCCGACCATATAAAATAATCAGACTGAACCATTTTTGTGTGGATTTAGACAAATTGAAAAACTTATTGAAAAATTAGACCAAAACACAGTGTACATTTTTAGGCAGGAAGCCACTTGGTACTTGGTATGAAGTCCATGATGACATGTGTCCTAACAGTTTCCTGGGCCTTTAGAAAAAAAACAGCCCCAAAACATGACAGATTCTTCACCATAATTAACTTTGGGGACAGAGCTCTTTATAACCATACTTCGTTCACCTCTCCAAAAAACTCTGTTTTTGTTTCGTCTTATTATAGGACTCAAAGTTTCAGAAGTGCTTAACTGCCAAGTGCTAATGTTTGTGGTCAGATAAAAGAAAAATCTTTTGAGTGCCACACCTTGCAAATACTTTGTTAGTATGGACATGGTATCTATTTGTAGGCATGTGGAATTGGTAGCCCCAAATGGTACCATCTTATGCAAAATTCCAACTTGTGATTCTTGGATAACTTCTTGCATCTCTAATCCTCTCTGCTGTTTGAAAGGGCAAAATATTGCATCCTCTTCCCGACAGGTTTATTACACCTATCGCTGTTAATAAAATAGCAAATGAGGGCGTTTTCAGGTGAGTAAGTATTTTATAGCTATTGCTTGATTTATGAAAACAAACACACTTTTTCTTGTTTTCTGTATGTTCCACTGCTCTCCATGTAAATGAAGGACTAAAGAAATTTGGACTCATTTATACTCCAGTGGAACAGGAAGTCATGAATGCTAAAGAGATCCTAACCACTCTAGATGGAATATGCATTTATATTAGATTTCTCTCATATTGTCAGTACGAGCTTGAGCTAGTCAGTCACAGACATTTTCATGATCTTTTTTTAAAACCCATTTTTACCTAGAGTGCCAATAATTATGGATCTGACAATAAACCAGTACCTAAATGTTAACTAAAACATTTTCTTGGTAAGTCAGAGAAAGAGTGTAAGATAAGAGATAAGATAAGATAAACCTTTATTATCTTATAAAACCTTTATAAAGTGGGAAATTTGCATTGTTACATATATATGTATGAACAATGTGGATATATATAGATATATACAGATACACATTGGAGTGTCCTCAGCAGGCATTGGCAAAACAGTAATACTGTAACAGACAGTTACACATTGTTCACAGTAATATTATATCCCTACTGTGAACAACTGTCTGTTACAGTATTACTGTTTTGCAGTGTAACAATTTGCTGTAGGTACAGTTTTACAAAACCTTGAAGCCAAAAAGGCTTTGGTCGTTTTACGCCCACCCACAATTCACCTGTTTACTGCTCTCGTTCTCTGCTCATTTCGGATGTAGCCATCTTCCACCACAAAACGACTGCAGCTGATTCGCTGGCCATGTGAGTCGATCACAGCTTTACACCTGTGAACAGGAAAAAGGCATGGCTATTTGGACAGGACTTGTTTAAAAATGTAATTTAAATTGGATATCTAACATACATGACAGATTCAAATAAATTACAAAGATGGGAGTGTCCACACAATTTACACATTACGCTAAGTTCAAGCTTCATATGCTACACATCCGACTGCTTACCAGTAGAAAATATATCCAATCGCTGATGAACATATTTGCTTATTACAGCTAGGTGGATTTTGTAAATGGAATAGGTCATTTACAATGACAATGTTACTGACATGGGGATTTATGGCAAAAAAAAATCAACTATTGCATTCAGTGAAACTTTTTTCCCCTATAATTTTACACATTTTAATGCTTGGAGCATACTTGAGCTGGGATAATACTGCCGTGTTGGGGGCCACAAACAGTTATCAGCTGTTGGAATCTTTACCGACAGAGGAAAATTCATAAAAATGACAGCACATTTGCATGGTTCTAAAATCACTGAGAAACAAATGGTAACACCTGCATTACCTAACCCCTCAATGTAAAACTAATCCATTCCCTTCCCTTGAACTTCAACAGTGGGTGAATTTTTAAGCACAATATTTAAAGAATGTGTGAAAGAGCAACCATTCAAAACGGGTAAAAGTGAAGATCTGTGTTGGTCTGAAGTTTTGCTAAAAAGTGTGTTAACCCAGATCCAGACCAGAGTGTGTGACCCTCTCAACACATTAAGAGAGTGAAAGAGAAATAGAGAAAGGCAGAAGAGAGAGCACGAGAGAGAGAAGAAGAAATACAGAGAGAACAAGTGAGGGGGACAAGTGAGAGTGGAAGAAGGGGGAAGGAAGGCGATTTTGTCAGCTTGTTATGTCAAGAGTTATAAATGTGCTTTATAGGGCTCATTATCCAAACTAATGGGCTAGGGGTGACATCCTTGAAATGGACTTTCACAGCACAATAAAGGTCCAGGTGAGTGACTCGCTCCTCCAATAAAAAGTGTGGCCCTCAGAACAATCCTCTCCATCCAAGACTGACTGCAAGACAGATCTGTTTATGTAAATGAAGATTTATTCACGACGTGGAACTGGCAGCAGAAGCTGAGGGCTTCCAATCAATCGCCATCCAGTGGGCTGACAACAGGTGGTATTTGAAACTTCACATCCCTGATGGACCCGAGAGGAAGTCTCAGCAAGGTATATGCAATGTCCGACCACACGCAAACATCCAGCCTTAACTTTCAGGCTAATTTCTACATCTATACCTTCATTCAAGAAAACTAGGAATTGATTCTCTTCATACACTGCCAATGTTCGACTTTCAGCAGTGAGCCTGCAGTCAGTGATTAGCTAATAGTAGTATTAAGGAATCAATTGTGTTTTATTATGTACCTTATCATTCTGATCACTTCCCCTTTTTCTTCCTTCTCCATTACTGCATAATGTACACAGATCTCTATCACAAGATAAGCCTCATTTACAGTGCATACGTAAAGTTTTCAGACCCCTTCAAGCTGTCCTCATTTTAAGTCTCATCCTAAAATGGATTATATTCATATTTATCAGTCTACATACAATACTCCACAATGAGAAAGCAAAAACAGGTGTTTCCAGTGTTTTGTTAATTTATTTAAAAAAAAAACCCAAATATCCCATTTACATAAGTGTTCAGATCCTTCACTTAATTCTTGGCAGCAATGACAGCCTGATGTATTTTTGGGAATTAACCTACAAGGTTGCCATACGTTTCTTTTGGAATTTTCTGCCAAGCTTCTTGGCAGAATCTTTAATGCTCAACCAGGTTGGATGGGGAGCGTCGGGGCACAGCCATTTTCAAGTCTTTCCAGAGATACTCTGTAGGGTTCAGGTCTGGGCTACTCCAGGTCTTTCACAGAGTTTTCCCTAAAGCTATTCCTTTGTTTTTCTGGTGGGTCATTGTCCTGTTGGAATGTAAACCTTTGCCCCAGCCTGAGATCCAGAGCACTCTGGAAAAAGATGTTCCCTGAGGACTGCTGTATATTTTTCAGCATCCATCTCTCAATCTGTCCTGACTAGTCTCCCAGTCCCTGTTGCAGCAAAACATCCCAACAAGATGATGTTGCAGCTAACGATTTTGACTGTAGGGATGGTATTAATTAGGTTATGCTCAGTCCCTGCTTGCCTCCACACACGTCATTGGGAATTGTGGGAATCTTTGTTTCAGAAGAGTTTGCTTATCATAGTCTGAGAATCCTTAAGGTGCTGTTTGGCAAACTCCCAGCAGGTGGTCATGGGCCTTTTAGTGAAAACTGGTATCTGGCCACTCTACCACACAGGCCTGATTGGTAGAGTGCTGCACCGATGGTTATCCTTCTGTACAGTTCTCCCATCAGCACAAAGAATTTCTGGATCTCACTCAGAGTGACCATTGGTTTCTTGGTTAGCTGCCTGACCAAGGCCCTTTGCCCCTGATCACTCAGTTTATGTGGGCAGCCAGATCTATGAAGACTGGTGGTGATTTCAAATCTCGTCTACTTGAGAATGACAGAGGGTACTGTGCTCTTGGGAATCTTTAATGCTGCAGAAATTTTCTTCCCTAGATCTCAGTCTCACCCCAATCCTGTCTCGGGACCTCATGGCTTTTTTTTTTTCCCACTGTGACATACCCCATCAACTGTGGGACCTTATATAGGTAAGTGTGTGCCTTTCTTAATTATGTCTAATGAATTCAGTTTGGCACAGGTGGAGTCCAATCAAGTTGTAGAAGCTTCTCAAGGATCACTGAAAGAAATAGGATGCACCAGAGTGACAGAGGTCTGAATACTTAAGTAAATCGAATATTTCAGGGTTTTTAAATTTTTTTTTAACAAAACACTGGAAACACATATTTTTGCTTTATTAATGTGGAGTACTGTATGTAGACTGATATGCCTTTAATCCATTTTATGATGAGTAATAAGTTTGCAGTGCAAACTTTCCGTATGCACTGCATAAGTGCAGAAGTTTTTTCTGTCAGCATTCATAAAGTGTTCCTATAGAGCTAATGAATGGGTTTCACTTGGCCGCAAAGCCAGGTTCTGCTTTCTAGATCATCATAACTGTTCATAAATGCCCCTCATAAAGTCCTTGTAGCTCCTGAACCAGTCAGAATGTTAACCTTGCTCCCATAAACATGCAGTTCAGAACCCATGTAACATTTATATATCCTGCAGTTTAGTTTAGGCTAAGCAGATGATGGGCAATGTGCTACATGTCATGACAGATTTTACAACCAAGGTAGAGAGCTTTTTTTTGGGTTAATAATACACAAAATTTTAGACCTTCAATTCAAAATAAGGTTTAATAATTTTGACATCTGTTAAGTCTAATCTCCAAATTGAGTTTAGGGTACAAACTAGCAACAAACAGCAGAGCTATAGAATTTCTATGAAGGTCAACCCTAGATCGACAGATTGTTTTGAGCTGACTGCCATGCAAGGCAGAGCAACAAAGCCAATCAGTGAGTGAGTCATGCGAGACAAGAGTGGTGGGACAAATGGGCTCGGATGTGTGATTGAGATGACTCTCCGTCGTGCTAACAAGTCAGGCTGCTGTTGAACCCACCTCCGCATCATGTGACAGGTGGGCTCTGAGGGCCCATAATCCTCTTCTGCATTATTAATCTAACTCTACCCTTTTCAGCTTTATGTCTGTAATAAGAGAAGACATAGGGCAGTAATTTATGATGCTTGGGAAATTAAAATCATTGTTCAGCCTGCCAGACACCTCACCAACTCCTCACCTTGCGCCCCCCTCCCCCCCCGCCGCCCCCTACCCCCTACCTCTTCACCTTCATGGAACTTTTGTCTAACCACTGATGTATGGCACGAACAGGGTTGAGTCGACACCTGGGTGCCTCTGGCAGAGACCAGTGATTACACATGCTACTCCCTCTAAGGGAGTTTTGTGGACTGGATTCCAGGGACTGATTGACACTTCTGTTTGGAACCTGTCCAGCGTTCACCCTAGGCCCTCATGGTGCATATGGAGAGCTCAGACTACTGAAGCGTGGTCCTCAGCCAGAAGTTTAGACTTTTGAGTTCACCTTTGGAAAACTTGGGAGGCCTTGAGTACCTCTCCTACACTTTCTGGTATTGATGAGAAGTTGAGGGACTCCATCTATTTGTCATGGTCATCTTTGCTTGGTTTTTGTAAGCTGTGTTAAGTTTAGAAGCCCACATAACTGCAACAATGCTCAAGTATAGCTGGCAGTGGAGGCACAGAGGGTGACCAAACTGCCTCTTTCCATGGTCAGGTCATATATATCAAGAAGGATTTCTGTCAAATGAAACTAGGGAAGTAAACAGTCACCTATGAGCTTTAGAGCTCTTTACACTGTCTAAGGAAGCAATGATAATTCAAAGGCAAATGACTCAGTGCAGTGGTTCGCCTGTTGTTCTCAGCAATTCTTGGACTAAACATCTTAGTCTCAAGAGGTTTTATCCTAGCTAGGTAAAGCTACCACCCCTCTCAGCAATTCACACCCACAGGAATTCAATCCCCAGCAGTCACCCACCACAAAGATGAAAGAAACTCACTATATTGCCGAAGATACAGGCCAGGCAACTAGCAGGAACGAAAGAGATAGCAAAGAGAGGGGGTGAAAAAACCTGATCTAACCTAGTTTATGACAACAATCCACCTTTGAAACTCATTAAAGGCCTTTCTGGTGAGGCCTGACGCACATTATCAGCACAGATTAATCAAGGGAGACTGAAGATGAACTCTCATTTTTTAAGAGGCAGCAACAGAGGGCTTTTTTGTCTTCAGATGAAAATCAATTAGTGGAGGTAAGGCCACAAGGAAAAAGCAGCATCACTCTTCACAGCCCAAGTGGCAGGGCCTGTGATTTGTCTTCCGAGCTTGGCTGCTTCAGGGGGGCTGTGCGCTGCTGTCCCCCAGAAAATTAATTCCGTATCTGTAATCCCCACCCCATCCCCCAACCAACTCACTCTATTGTACTTTCTCTTTGTTTTGAAGAGATATGTTTACTAAAGAGATCGGGTCAATCTAGATTGGATAGCCATCTCCCCGTGCTAATGTTTTCTTTTTTTAGTACATGTTTTGTTGTTTTTTTGTTTTGCTATTTGTGTCAGAGCACAGTCAGAGTAGTGTTGGTGTACTACTTACTTTCCCAACTCCTTGTCCACAACCAGACACTGCACAGAATGTCGCAGGCAATAAATCCCCCCAAAGACTGCACACATTCTAGAAAAGAGACACACACACACACACACACACACACACACACACACACACACCCCTATTTAGATACAGACACATTACATTTGATGCGAATAGATCCAGCAAACACCCATAATTACAACTGATAGCATGACATTAAAGGCAACAAAGAGTCTGATCACACCTTGTCTACACCAAAAGACCAAATTCCAATTCACTTGACAGGGCAAAAATGTCACCAAGAATGGCATATTTCACAAGAACCACTTTTGTCATGGCTATCTCACTTTGTAGGAAGAGAGTTATTATGGCAGTTCAAATTGCAGTCTTTTTCATCAGAGTAACAATCTCAGCCCTGTCAAACCAGCAAAATCACTGGAATGAACTCACAACTCACTGGTTTAAACACTACAACACCCCGTTCACTGTATCAGGCTCGGTGAGTATGAAAAACTGGAGTCAAACAAGGCCCTTGTATACACAGGAGAGCGATGTATGTAAAAGGAAGGAATTGTGTGTCCATGGGTACAAAGACTAATTTTGTTCTCTCCCCATCCCATTCAGAATTTCTAAGAAAAAGATACATGGATGAAGAAAAAAAAAACTAATATCCCCCTGTCTCCACAAATTAATCTAGAAACATGGTATTTAACAAAGCACGAAGGGGGAAGGCAAAAAGAGCTGAAACCTGCCAGCAGTCATCTCGGCCCATCTCATGTCCCACACAGAAGCCCACAGAAGTGGAGAGGAGGAGGGGGGTTATTTGATGTCATTAACCCTAACTGACAGACATTTAAGCTTATATTACTCTAATTAACTGTCCACTGTCGACTGCGATGATGCTGCTGGGGCAGACCGCACAGGAGCCACCATATTTTTCTCTCTTCCTCCGTGCCCTGGCACTCGTCTCTTCAACATTACCCGCCATCAGGCTAAATTAACAGTTGTGAAAATTCGAGATCCTCAAACAGGCCCCCAGTCTTTATAGCTTCTAAATGGCTTTTCAGTTCCTATCAAGGCGGGAATCTAGGGACTTGAATTTTTAATACTCTAGCAAAACAATGGGGGCCATTAATAGCTAGACACGGTGACAGCGCGCTCACCGATGATTTATGAGTTTGTGTATAATTTGATTATGCTATTAATTCCACTGATTACAGCTGCAGCAAGTGTGGAGAAGGTCACATCCAAAATAAATCTTTGACAACTCCCCCTTTCTCATCAGCTACCCCCCCCCCACCACCCAAACTCCACAAAATAACTGCCTCCAACTAGTTATTTCTGTAATTAAAAGGTAATGTAACAAGAAGCACAAATAAGCTGCAGGCTTCTCCAGCGACACCACACTCCAGCCCAAAATAAATTGAACAGAGTCTTATAACGACAGAGGCTGGCTGGGTTTTTAATCTTCAAAATATGATGGCTTGGTGATGATAAAATATTTTAAACTGATGATTGTGAAGCAACACCCACAGGGTGTAATCCAGTACAAATATTATTTTCCCACCAGTTTTCTCTCAATGTCAGTCAAAATCTTCCACCTGGGAGGATGGGAGGGCGACGGTAAAGACCAGTTTTGTCTAACACCTGGTCATGAAATTATTCCAAGTTACTGATAAAGAGATCTTAGCTGCTTGATCTACTCTGGCCCTTGGATACACTGTATTCCAAAATTAGCTGACCATATAACCTTGCAAAGGCTGGATCATCAGTACTACTGTAAGCTCCATTAATTATTGGCAATCACGGTAAAAACTGAATAAAAAGGTGAAAAAAATGTCTTTGTGGTGATCTAGCTCAATCTCATACTGAAAATATGAGGAAAAATCAGTAACACTTACGGTCAGTATTTGCAAGGCTACATGACATCTACATAAGCCTTTCATGGCAGCTACAGAGACAAAACTATATTGACATTTACTAAGGCTTATTCAAACGAGCATTAGTTGTCTTAAATTCTTCTGAGAAATAACATTAAAACCAACATAGTAGCATTATCAAAGTCATTAAGAATTGATAAAATGTTTATGTAGGTTTATGTCAGTTGTCATGAAAGCATGAAAAATGTAGATGTTATGTAGCCTTACGAATACTGACCTTCAGTGAAAGGTTACTGAAAATTTAATTAACCTTGACCTTTTATTAAACTTCATCAAAAACTAATATTGAAAAAAATCACAAAAGTCACAATTATTGGCACCCCCAAAAATGACTATGGATAAAATGTAGCAGAACAATGTCCCATTTATGTTTCATTTATGTTTGGCTGGAAATTTGCAAAAGGTGGTAGCAGTTTGAGGTACTACTTTTTTTTTCACCTTTTAACTAAGTAGACCTCTCCAGAAATTACCTCAAACTGAATGTCAATAATACAGTAGCTTTCATTCAGCATGATTAATTACCTGCAGATCCTGAATGCATCAGGACATTACCCAGAGCCTATTTAGTAAAGGTATGAATGGTCTGCCTCATTATTAAGCCTTCACAAAAGTCACTGTACATTTTGTGATGTCCCTCATGGAGTGGGAGCAGTCTTGGGGGAGCGATCTTGGAGGACCCAACCCCACCCCCTCAACCCCCCCTTGTGCGCATTAACAATAAATCCTCTCTCCACTGATGCTAAGCAAACAGAATTAGCACACACAGCAAAGACTGCTCACCTGTCAGTTTCGCCTCTTGCAAAAATGTGCTTGTAATCTGGGGTGTAGAGTGGGGGGCTAATGGCTGGCCAATAATTAAAAGAAAACAAAGCACCATGCTGCCAGGTGAGCTGCTGTCGCCGAAAATTAAATCCCTACTCCGACTGGAATAAATTTGATGTTTATTGTGCCCCGAAAAGACGAGGTCGTGGTGGAAGTGTGGGCAGGTGGGGGGCACGTCAACTAATGACAGAGTGGAAATATGATCTGTGAGTCAACGTTGGAAAAGACAATCACTGGCATAATTATTGCACCTCCCCATCCTCTAAATCTACGACTGTTGCCTTACTGGAGCGAGGTGCTACAGTGGATGCAATCAAAAGCTGTCACAGCCAAAAGTGTTTACTGGGCTAGATGAATCATGTTGAACTATCCTGGCCCCATCCAAAACTGCTCGAGACGAGGCAAAGAATCCAGTCGTAGTGGGCAAGATGGAGAGCAGCAGTGAGAGCGCCAAAGGTTATTTAGAAATTAAAAAGAGTCTCCGCTGTCAAAACTTGAGAGATAATGCAGGCAAGGACAGCAAAGCATTTCATCACTTTATTAGCGGCGCTGCTCGCTGATCTGTGAATAACCCGAGAGAGTGAGCATTATTGAGTTTGCGCCGCCGTCCATCCATCCATCACCTGCGAGCAGGTATCAGCATGATGGATGACCCCGCCTCCTCGCCACCTCTCACGCCGACTTTTGTCTCTCTTTCCCTCGCTCGGGTCTTCTCTTGAGGTGCCTGCCTTTTCATTTTCCAGCCCCTTTTCATCATTCACCTCTTTTTCATCTCCTCGTCAATTTTCTTTAGTCTTTCTTTCTCCCTCATGTTCTTTCTTGTAGCTTTATTTCTCCATCGCCTTGGCCTTTCCTGTAGCCGAGTGACTGAAAAGTCAGACACAGGCAAAGTCAGAGTAACTAATAATTTTCTTTCTCCATTTGACTGTTTTAGCATCCTAAATCTGATGATAATATGCTAGGCTAATATTTGTGGGTTAATGCTGACTGACAAAAATAATACCAAGGGCCTTTTTTGCACACATGGTCATAATGTATGTATTTCAGGCGAAGTCGAAGGTGGAACAATGGAGAGATAGCCTGCAGGTGAGATAGCAGCTCAGACGTTATATGAACGTCAGCAAGGGTGATTAGTGGAAAAGGATGGAATAAAAAATGCTAATGAACCTGCTACATTAGTATTCAAGAATCCAAGAGAGCATACATCTGGAAATTTCACTCTGCTAGAAGGTTAAGGTAGGTATATATTGCAAATAGAGATTAGAAATTTTGCACATTAATTTATGCAATAGTACTTCAAATTCATAATCACTTATTGTATTTAAAGGTAAGTTTGTGAGTGCATTTCTTCAGACTTCAGGCAATAGCAGTACAATACTGCCTAGATTCACAAAAGTACCCTTGTGGAATAATCAGTTCTTCTTGAAAGAAAACAGTCTTATTTTGTAGTGAACCCCACTAAGAAGATACCTTGCAAGTGATAACTAGGGCTGGCATGATACCACTTTCATGTCCGATACTGAAACTAATACGACTATCTACTGATGACAATATCAATTTGATACTCTTTTTCCTCCTCTCTTTAACACCTAAGCTGTTAATGATACATTTGTTTGGATGCACTTTGAATCTAACCTGGCTCTCTACTTTCTCTATTGTGTGCTATGTAAGTTATAAAATTCCAGTTTCTATAGCCATGTAGTGCAAAATTTGTCCATTATAGAATTCTGCACACATGGTTGAATCTCCAGTGCCTTTTTGTTTAGACATTTTATACACTGTGCATGAACTTGTATTTTAATTATTACATGTGCACTGTGTAGGGATTAAAAAGCTATTTGAGACACAGCCTTGTGTTATGACTAACTAGCTGTCCCTGCTTGAATTCTTCTTCGTTTTTGATTATTACTAGGATGTGCCAATAAGATACTCAGTATCTTCATCTGCCTCTCTCTCTCTACAGCATTTTGCTCAAAGTTTAGTTAAGCATTTATGTGATGGATCTGAGTATCTTATCAGCACACCCCTCCTATTACTCAAAAACGAAGGTTAATTCAAACAGGTAGTAAGTCATAACACAATCCACAAGTCTACAAGACAAAGATTTTCTGTCAAAAACTTAAATTACATCAGTGCTCTGAAGAGGAGATATTAATTACACATTTTTAAATAATATCAAATTATGTTTTCAGAAATTGTTTTGTAAAAACTGAAACCAGGCTGTTTTCACTTCAACACCTAAATAAACGTCTTAACACTGATTCCAGTCTTTTTGTACAGAATGCCGCTGAAATGTAAACGTTATTCCACTACTGGACAGCTATGTTAGAAAGGTTGTGTGTGTGTGTGTGTGTGTGTGTGTGTGTGTGTGTGTGTGTGTGTGTTGCACACATCAGATATTTTAAACAAACAAAAGAATAAACATGGTCCTGTTTTCTTTTTTTGGGACCATCGATAAGTAAGGTACACATTCTGCACAAAAAAAAAAAAAAGAAAACAGATGGACAACAGATGGTCTATAACGTAGAACTAAAAATGGAGATTCGCCGGCTCTTACCAAGCTATTTATGGGTGATAACGCCTGACTGCGCAGCAGCATTTACAAGCTGATTTTTTTTAATGAAACCACAACAAACAGTCACACACGTCTTTTTTATATATTTTTTATATAACTGACCTGAGCTGTAGTGTGTTGAATTCCGTATGCTGTGTATGCTGTGTGTTTTGCCATGTGTTGTCATGTTTGTTTCTCTGAGTTTGTTTTCCTTGCCTTTTTGTCCATCCCCGGCATCCTTACTCGTGATGTCACCTACTTTCTCTCTGTCAGACATTTTAAAGGGAGCTCGACCATTTTCTCTCTCTCCCAATAAGTCACAGAGGTCTCTCAACTATTTTTAAACTATCAATACTTGGCCCTTGATCAACCAATCACAAAGTTATATACAAGCACACAACTACGGATATTAATGGACGTTTTGACGTTGAAGCAGTTCCGAAATTCAGCACGAGAAGCCGCGCCTTTTTTGACTATAAAAAGAATAATAAAAATAAAACTTAAGAACAGTAGTGTGATTGCTGATCCAATCACACTAATTAAAAGCCCAGAGAGTGTATGGGTACTACTTTTTCAAGTCAGTTTAATGGACTGCAAACCACCCATAACAGATGTCAGCTTATAACGGTGTATACACACACACACATACATATATATACATATAGACTAGGGCCGGGCAAGTTAACTCGTTATTATAGCATTAACACATTATTTACTTAACGGCAACAATTATTTTATCGTGCATTAAGGCAGTCATTTTTATTACTATTATTTTGAAAGTTCGTTGCTTTTTCTCATTTCACCTCACTCTAACAGGGACAATTGCTACTGAACACAGACTGTTTATGCTGCTCAATGATAAAAGAAAAATGTTTCTGCTGGCACCTGTTCAGAAAAAAAAAGAAAACAGATTTATAAATGTTAACTTGCCGTTGCTCAGAAGGAGCCTGTTATAATGTTATGATCGTGGCTCTGGACTCTGAGGGTAACTTGTTTTTCTGTAACATTAATGTTTAAGTTGAGATTTACAAGAAATATTTTAACTGCAGCTGTTTAAAGGGAGTACTGCTGTTAAAAAGCACCTTATTTGTTTAAAGTGTTTGCAAAACCAAATGTTACACTTTTGTTCATATAGCAGTACTTTTAAAATAAAAGTGCGCAATACACTACTTTTGAATATATGTACACACAAACACACACACACACACACACATACACACACACTCACACACACACACACACACACACACACACACACACAC
>JBBPCZ010000023.1:5469327-5479945 GCA_037974445.1 Brycinus macrolepidotus | reverse complement strand
TGGTCTCCCACTTCAGGTCCTGGGAAATGGTGGTACCCAGGAACTTGAAGGACTCCACAGTAGACACCGGGCTGTCTCATATGGTGAGGGGGAGCAGTGTTGACGGATGTCTCCTGAAGTCCACTGTCATCTCTACAGTCTTGAGCGTGTTCAACTCCAGGCTGTGCTGAATGCACCAGAGTACCAGCCGCTCAACTTCCTACCGGTATGCAGACTCATCATCATCCTGAATGAGTACCGAGGCTTCCATCCGCTGCGCCATCTTGAATCTCATCAACCAATCAACATCTTGAATCTCATCTCAATCAACCAAATTATAGCAGAGCTGAAAGAAAAATACCTTAGCCACAAAGTAAAATGCAATATTATTTGGCCCAAAAACATCAGTACACAGAGTACCTAACTACGGTGACCGGCTCCAAACTGAGAACCACACTGACAAGGTACAGTCTCAGTCAGCACAGCCTGGCTGTGGAGACCGGCAGGCACAAGAGGTCCTGGCTCCAGAGAAAAGAATATCCCAGCAGTGCAAACTAAATGGACCTGAAACAGAGCTGCGTTTCCCGACAGAATGCCCAAAATTCACAGAGATTTGAAAATAATTCTTTACCAAAAATAAGTAACGAACGCCCCCCTTTCACCCTCCTCTCTAACACAGAGAGACTGCAGTATTTACTGGGGGAACATAGAGAGAGCTGCACACTCACAGGGCCAGTCATGGACGTGCTGGGCTATAAGAGGGACAGTGAGTGACCACACACACACACACACACAAACACACGTACAAGTGAATTTAATGTTGAAAACCCTGGTATGGGGTTAATCTAAGGAGAGTTAGAAAGAACTGCATGTTTTCATACATATAATATGCTTCATCTTATTTTGTACAACAGTGCCACAAATACAGATTTGCCTCAGAAAAGATTCGTCACAGTCTGAGGTGTAACTTCAACGAAAAGACACCATGTGTAGCTTTATCTATGCACATATCTATGCACATGTCTCTGCGGACATGACAGTGATTCATTTCTTTTGAAGTAATAAAACACTGCTGTCCGGGACGCCGTGAGCCCACATCTGTGTAGACTATAGGACACATTGAGTTTGCACTGCTGTCAGACAAACACCCCATGGATGAGGGGATGATGAGTGGAGACACATCAGGTCCAAATGACAAAAATGTTAACATCAATTTCTCTCTTGATTACCTGTATCTCTTCATCAGCTCTTCTGACCAGTCTGGGCGACCAGTGAGCAGGTATTATTCGGGTGACGGATTATTCTCAGCACACCAGTTACACAGACACGGTAGCAGGATGCTGGCATGCTGCAGGCATGCTGCACAGAATGGATCACACAGCAGTAGTGTCACCGCATCACTGCAGAGCTGAGAATAGTCCACAAACCAAAAATAACCAGTCAACAGTGTTCTGTGGCAAGAAGCTGACCACCGACAACAGACTAGAAGATGATGCAAGCTGTGCAACATCAGATGAACTATCATCAACAACTTTACATCTGCTGGTGGACAGGCAGGTTAGTGTTTAAAAACTCCAAAGAGCACTGTTGTGTCATCCACTCTGTACACATGCGCACACACGCACACAACTACCATGTGAGTGTCACTGCTGTGCTCAGAATGATTCACCACCCAAATAATACCTGCTCACTGATGGTCCCCTGGGGGTCCTGATCATTGATGAATATGGTCAAGGTCACTAACAAATGATGTGGCAGACAGATCGTCAGTCTGCAACTACAAAGTGCATCTATATGGTAAATGGAACTGATAAAATAGACAATAAGAAGAAACAAGGTAGGTGCCTAATGCAGTAGCTTGTTTGTTTACACGTATGCACAAACATGCTCACCACTTGTTTCTGAAATGAGTACTCACATCTCACCTATACTCCATATGCATCAAGCTTTGCCTTATGTGAAGAGAAACAACAGTAAAACCAACCACAGACTGTTTGTATAAAAACAACTTGCTGTAGACTATTCACATACCTGCTCCACCTTGCCACTCCGACAAGTGAGGATGCGACTGACGTTCTTGAACTCGGCATAGCGGCTGACATTGGACTTGATGAGCAAGTCTACAAGTAATCCCCGGGAATACAGCAGCTTTAAAGTAAGAATAAAGGAGTTTTATACACCCAACACCTTGGCTTTTTACAGTTTATGATGTTAGTTGTGAGGTCAGTGCCTCTTGTGAGCAACTAACTGGATCAAAATGTTAATAATATTATATTAAATTACAATATTACAATACTTTTAATAGAATTTCTTTACTCGTAAATATGTACTTGTAAGTACATATTTCTCATTATCTGAGCATTAATCTTTTGTAATACCCTAGCTGGGGACCCGGATGGTATTTACTCTAACATGGGTCTATAAAACAAAGAAGCTGAATGCCATATCTTTAACCTAACTACATGAAGGTGCACAGTTTCACATTTTTTATACTGGCAGAAGCTGACTGCAAGTGTACAAAACATGCCCTAACAGGACAATCCTAACAGCTGAGGCAGTTTTAATATACACAGCTGCCAAAGCACAATTAAATAAACACAGATCTAGTATGTATTAAAAATAATAGAAACTTTCAAGTTTAAAAGGATGAATTTTATATCAGATAAGCCCCAGAAATGACTGACAAATTAGTATTTGCCTAATAAATATCATACGAGAAAGAGTTTCCATATCTTTACTGCTTCATGCAGAAATGTTAAGAAAGGTTTGACAATGTTGATGATGACTATCAGCATAAATTTCTATTACTTAATAAAGACATATAACAAATATATGCCGAATGTCTGAAAATAAGTGTATGAGACATTTATTTATGAACATTACATGAAAAAAGGTAGAATGCATAAGACCTGAACTGAGCTGAACTAGACTAAACAGATATAGAGCAAATGTCTAAATACTTCATTGTTCATCAACTCACCTTAGACACAAGGTCAATGTTGAATCTACGTCCTTCCTTCACCAGCTTAGCATAGGTGATCTTCCTTTTCACCTCTACAGGTGCTTCTGCTTGGGTGTTTATTGGTGGCTCTTCTTTGTTACATTCCTCTAATTGGCTAAATTCTGGGGTCTCAGATATCTGCTCATTTTCCCACTCTGTATGCTGTGGCTCAACCAAAGCTGGTGTTCTGTTGTCAGGACTAACTGGGCCTTGGGCTTCAGTAGGGTTACCAAGGGTCTTTTTGGCTTGTGCATCAGAGTCTTTGGGCAAACCGTTCACAGTAGCAACCTTCACCACCTCTTCGTTCTTAGGTTCCTCACTATGGGTGATAAGAAGTCTAGAATGTGGTACTATTTTAAAATGGAATTCTGCCATATGGACTGTTTGAAGCAGTTGCCTTTTGTGTAAACACGTACATTAAAAAAAAGTAAACATAAGGATATTATGCATGAAGTCTACTTCATGTCATTTACCACAAGCTACATGACACCACACAAACAGGTGAAAAAACAAAAGTATCATAGAAATATTCTGCTTTACCAGTGGCAAAGTGCCATTTGCTGCATCTAGCCTAAAACAATTCCACAAAAAAATGACAATGTGCATTTTAACTGGCAGCAAAACTGTCAGGGATATCAATGAAACTGGATCACAATCAACATTAAACAATCATTGTAAACTATAACACTATAAAACGGTCATTTAAAAAAAGTGGGCCAAATCACAACTCATTTAAATTCAAAATATCACATTATGCACATTTTAAAAATAAAGTGACTTCACTGTAATAACACTTTGTAAATCACTTATCTTACCTAAATTATGAGACTGTATTATCTAAGAAAATATGGAGAATGAATCAGTTTGGTATTGGATTGATTACTTGGTACTTTGATCTGACTGGTATAGGGATAAACAATTCTTTCTGAAGTCAAATATACACTTACACACTACCTACCTTGCTTCCACGCCCTGAAAGCTTAAACAATAATACGGTAACAAGAAAAAGAAGGGAAATCTATACCTGGAATAACAGAATACTTCTAAGTTAGAGATGGAGGAGTCTACAGGGCTGAGAGACAGCACTTCCTCTCCTTCCTCAATCTTATCTCTCCATACTTGCTCCAATTCAGTGTTTGGAATCTCTTGCTGAGTCTGAAAACTCACCACCAAAAACACCATTAGCAGTTGGTTCCCAACCTTAAACTGATGTAAAATATAAAAAGTATTAAAAAAATACAAAAGTAGAAACCTTGTAGTCATGGATCCATGACAACAGGCCATTGAAAGTGAAGCTAGCCCAGTTTCCAGCATAGTAGTTTCTCCTATAATGTAAAAAAATGTTCACATTTAACAGGGAAAGTGAGTATTTGTGTAGTGATCATCTGTGAAGCTCCAAACTAAGCCTTCTTTAGTGATGCAAATTATAATACAGATTAATGTAGATGGCCTTGTGTTTCACATGTATATACTGCACACATGAGAGGCAATCTGAAGCTTATGATTTGATTTAGTGATCTATCTTTATGGCTGAGGTATATGAGATCACCTACACATACAATTTGCATTGCAAACTAATGTATTCAAAACCTTTAAAATGAGTAGTGTACACACAGCACACAGCTCCAACTCCATCATCAAATCTGCTGATGACACAGTAGTGCTGGGCTTCATCTTCAACAATGACGAAACAGGAGGGAATGGAGAACCTGACATCATGGTGTCCAAGAATTGCTTCCAAATGAATATCAGCAAAACCAAGGAGCTGGTGGTGGACTTCAGGAGACAGCAGTTCACATCTCAGAGGATCTGACATGAACATTTTCAAGCCCAGTCTCAAAAGGCAAAGCAGCATCTTTACCACCTGAGAGAGCTGAGAAAGTGTTGGGTCTCACCAGTGATCCTCTTGGTTTCAGAACAGCTCTATACACACATTAATGGACTAGAGAGAGTGATCTTGGCAGCTCATCACTGCACCAGATCAGCTCTACTGTCTCTGAAGGACATTTATACCAGGAGATGCAAAACCAGAGCAACTAGGATCATCAGCGCCTCTTCTTACCCCAGTTATTGTCTGTTTGACTTGCTGAATGCACTGTACTTATATAACTATGCATGTGACAAAATCTTGAATATTAAAGATAGAGAGAAAAATATGATTTAATACAGAAAATCATCGGTACCTGTCCAAGTGCAGAACCCTCTGTCCCACTCGAGAACAGGCAGCAGCAATGACAGACTCTGTGAGACCTGGGAATTAACAGAGACAGCAAGCATTGTCAATGACTGCCATTAAATCATCTAGCTCACTCTTGTCCCTGACCCCTTTCCACATGAAATGCTTCATTCTATTTGTGAATCGCTTCACATTTTCAACGTTAAGTCAGCTGCACAGCAAGGCTGGCCAATATTACATTTCCAATCATAAAAAAAAAAAAAAAAATACTGCCCACTTGAGCTCCATTCAACATAACAGTGGTAAAAATGACCACAGGATAGCTGACAGACAGCACCCGAAAGCAGAGGCTAATGGCATCACGATAAAGTAAACAACTAAAAGGGGAATGGTCACACACAATCTTAGAATGAAAAGTGCCCGATATGGTTCTTTGCATGACACCACTGAAGACGCGAAACCACTAAACGTTTCAATTGACAATTCTTTAGAGAACCTTTTTTTGAAATTTAAGAGTGTCAAGATCCACATTTTAAAAGTCCATGATCCATTGTGGCCCAAGCTCAATGTCAAAGCAAATTAAATAACTGTCATTTGAATTTCATTCACGACTGCTAAGTTTTTCAAAGTGTAAATTAGTGTAGAATGCCATTCAAAAGAAAAATCGGCTAAATTGATTAGCTAGTCCTTGGTCATCACCTTTCCGGTTCCTTACCTGAATGTGGCTCAAAATGTATATTTAAAGCATATTTTGCCCTTTTTCTTTCTTTCTTTTTTTTTTTTTTTTTTTTTTTTACATTTTTTGCCAGTCTTTCAGAGAAAAGTGGTGTCTTGTGAAATTGTAGGGGGACGAGCAGCAGTGTTCAGAAACGTTACCTGGGTATGACATGACTCTTTATAGTCAAACACCTCATCCATCATACACTAATTCAACTACTGCTTTTATGAAAAAAATCTAAAATAGTTCTCTAACTCTGAAAATTGTAAGGAATCTACAAAAACGTTTTAGAGTACTGGTGTGGCAAACAAAAGACAAAGCTTCTGAAAATTATGTGAGGAACCAAATACCAACATAACCAACAAACCCTCAATCATTCAAATTGTTTAGAGCAACTATATAGTCTACTAGCAATTGCTAAGAATTTACTAATCTAGTAAATCAGTATTTCTTAATCTCAATCCTATGAAATGTAACTACAGCTTTGGCTTCCAACCCTTTGAAGTCCAGAGATTTTTACCAGCCTAAAAAACACCTTCAGAGTTTTAATGACATCATTGTGACCAGCAGGCAGCTGGTCAA
This sequence comes from Brycinus macrolepidotus, assembly GCA_037974445.1. Lineage (NCBI taxonomy): Eukaryota > Metazoa > Chordata > Actinopteri > Characiformes > Alestidae > Brycinus > Brycinus macrolepidotus. The sequence goes on along the minus strand of JBBPCZ010000023.1, from coordinate 5,473,489 downwards.
CACCAACTCCTACCACTGAGCAAAACTGTTCAGCTAGATCGGAGCACCTTAGATACTGTGTTTCATTTTCCTTGGTATAGAAGGTAATATTGCATTATTTTTGTTAAATGTTCACTTTAAACTTAAATAAATTATTAAATGCAAATAAACCTAAGCATTCCGACGTTTTGGTGTACTAGCCTTTGGGGTCGAGTGGTGTCTACCAAATTGGCATATGACTATGTCTACAGAGAAACATCACGACAGAAGATAACATGAGCAGAGTTACTAACGCCAGAAGGTGGCGGTAATGCACCTAAAAGCTTTTTCCAACCAGCAAAAACAAAAAAAAGAAGAACACTACTACCAGGTGTGTGTGGTACTGTGAGACTGAGATTAGATGCTACTGTTTAAACAGAAGAAACATTAAACTGTTTTCCTTCAAAAAAGTGGTACAGTGTGTGTGTGTGTGTGTGTGTGTGAAATTTACAGCTCCCCGCTGTTACTGTGGACTGGGTGGTGAGCTATTCATAATGCTGGGCTCAACACTGATGTCAGTCAACCATCGGCCCAATCCTATTACTTATAGTATTTACATACGGTAAAAAGTAGAAATAAAAAGGTACATGGAATATGTGGGATCCAGAACAGCAAGACTGAGCAGTGCTAGAGTTGAAAACAACTCCATTAAGTCACTGAAGCGTGTCTGTCCCTCCATCTTTCTTCTTCCTCATCTGGCCTTGCAACGTTCCATCTCACACATACAATGGATAAGTGATTTATTCCGAGCAGACCTACTGACCCACTCCATCTTCCTCAGCCCCAGTCATTTAACTGATGGAGAATCCTCCAGCAGCAGGTTACAGCCATGCAGACACATACCATTTTGTACAGGGCTGAATAACCACATCTGGGATGTGAAGGAAAACAGTTTTCACTTCTGACTTCTACTATTAACAGCTGCAACACTGGTGGCTCAAAAGTAGGCAAGAGTTGTTCCACTTTTAGTTCAGTTTAAACATGAACTGCTATGAAGAGACTATTCAGAAATTTTCAAGAACAGATTAGCTCCAGAAGAACTAGTACATATACTAAATGGACAACTATCTTAAAGACGATCTAGCCTTTCAGTTTGCTTCAATACGACAGAAACTTCAAATGTATTCTGTAAGACTACAAACATAATTTAGATCAATGGAGGAAAGATATTTATTAATTTCTATTCATTTGCCCTTTCCAACGGGAAACATCCAAACAACCTACTTGGAAATGCAATAGGCTGGGCTGCTTCTGTCTGTCAAGGCAATACTAAAGATGTTTTTAAAAAGTGTAAATAACCTCTTGCCGCCATCTTTAAATGCCATTTATCCTACCCAGTATCGATTTTTCCACATCATGTTTGCTAAAGACAAACATTACCTGCCATAAAGCACTGGTGCCACATAGACATGCTCAATGATAAATAATAGATTGGGGTTGGCAGAACTTTGATGACCAAGCAAAGCCTGAAATGCTTTCAGCGGGATTTGTATGAAATCATTAATCACTCTTCATTTCAGAGAGCATTCCAAAATGGATTCTATCTCTGCACCTTGAAAGTCCTTTTATGTTATATTTATAGTTAGTGCTGAAAGAGAGGAAGGACAGGGAGAGAGAGAAGAGCATTGGAAGCTACTTCCCTAACACTCCTCCTCTTTCTGTCACCCGTCCCCCTATCCATCTCCCTCACACACAGTCAGCAGTCTCCACTATTCCTTTCCTCAGATTTGTGGGTGGCAGAGGTCAGCTTCAGAACACCCTAAAATGAGGTCCATGAAGAAGTAGAATGGTCTATGGTCCAAGTTACTGCTTAGCAAAAATACTAGACATAAATAATCAAGACACATGTACATCCTGATGTATCATCAACATATGCACATGAAGGAAGGCCCTCAGTAGCGGAAGATATGGTGATTTTCAAGCTATTAAGCAAGCGGCTCTGCAATAATGCTCAGAAATACTATGAGAAATCAGTTACCTGAAAAAGAGCCCAGCAAAGAGCAGCCTATCTATAAGAGTACTCCATAACTGTACTATTGCTTATAGAGGCTATTCAAGTCACTAGCACTAGAGGTCCAGTTGAGATGAATAGTTACATTAACCTGACTGCTGCATTGCCTCGTGAAACAGCTGGCTTGTTTTTGCCATTGTGGCTCAATTAGTAGTAAGAGAGAGTACAGCTCTCTTCATGAGAAACTCCAATTGTGCATCTTAGTCATGCGTGTGTCAGGCAACCCAACAGCCAGGCAGTAACAATATTCTACTGCCAAGAAAGGCATGCAGTACCACTATATACTATGCACAGGGGAAACTTCAGAATATTTCTGTGTGGTATCTAGGTAGATACAGCTAAGTGAGCTCTTCCAAGTCCTACCACGTCAGATTAACCACCAACATAATTAAAAGAGTGACTTCCAATGGGTAGAAATAATGTTGCAAATGGCACTCTAGGTCTTCTCGAAGTCCTAAGTACATCACGGACTGTGAATACAACCCACAGCCCAATGGGGTTCCATCAGATGGTGAACAGCTGTAGCTCTGTACCATTCTTTACCAAGTGCTACATACAAAGCAAAGCATATGTTAATATGTCTGTTACAAGTTTCAGATGTTCATGTGCTACAACATACTACTAGATTGCCATAAGGTGCTTCCTGTGGATCAAGCTGTTTGGTGTGGAGGTGGGCAAATAGTTTTTTGTTTTGTCAACCAAGAATGTTTCAGTGCAGACATATCTTGTAGGAACAACTAGAATCATTATACTAGTGTCATTGTATGGATCAAGGGGTTAAATCGAGCATTTATGAAATGCTTCAGTGCATTTTTCAAAATAGAGATGTATCGTGTATCACGATAGTGTCTGAAAGCATTGTATTTATAGGCCATTTTGCCCAGCCCTAGTAAAATATATGGGTAGTTGTACAGATGTAAGTATCTACTAAGCATTAGAAATATTTGGTAGTTTATATTTAATATTTAGTAATAACTGCTCTTTCACCATGTTAAATCCATTAGCTGCCTACACAAAACTGGTTAATTATCTTAAAGTACAACTCATTCCTCTCATTGAAAGTGTGGTTTACTACATTGTACAAAACAACCTATTGGGACAAAATCTGGAATATGGTAAACTTCATAGGAGAAAGGCGGCATTTTGGTGGGAAAAAAAGATATAAGGTTCTGCCCTTTCAGTGACATTATGCTGACTATATGAAAACTCAAGCAGTTTAAGGTTAAACCATTAAACCTAAAAGCATTTTAGAAATTAGACGGCTTTTAGCTCCTTACTGGCAGTTTCTGTAAGGCAGAGATACCTCGAAGTGAGATTGGGTAACCTTGTTCCGGAGAATTAGATCAGTAGGTCCTTGAAATGTAATTCATATCCAAGCTTAATCTAACAAACTCCATCCAACCTTGACTATCTGGATCAAGGTGTAGTTGAATATACATCATGAAACACCATGAAACTTGGTGGAGAAAAAAAGTGAAGTAAAGAGCCAAGAATATCAAGGGACTAGAAATGTTCTGCATGAAGGAGTGGTCCAAGATCCCTTAACAAGTGTCCTCTGAATTTGTTAAGCATTACAGAAAACAACTCAGTGCTGTTATTCTCACAATGCATTGTCATATCTCCGAGATGCACACTGACACATTTGTGCATTGAGATAATCACATATCACAGGTTCAAACACCAGATATAACATACATATTACAAAATGTTTAAAAAGCAAACAGAGAATAGCCTGTAGACACCTACTTTGCACCATCCTAACTCAAAATTTTAAACATTGTGTGACAAAATGAGATCTAGATGTAGTAGTTAGTCTTGAAAAGGGCAAAAGTGAACACAGTGTTTTAACTGGATGAATCAATCACTCCTAAAGCATTTCAACCCTGTGGTTCACCAAATATTTTCCAAATCTGATTTTCCAACATGCTCAGGAATTCAGTACTTGTTACTTCCCCTGTGGGCCTCTCAGAAATCAAGACACCCACAGAAACAGCAATAAGATGCCTTTCATTACGCTACTCATCAACAACCTTTGAGATTCTCAGATGTGGGCATGTACTAGGGCTGCACGATATTAGGAAATCATGCGATATGCGATAATGTTGTTGAGTGTTGCGATGGCGATATCACATG
>JBBPCZ010000023.1:5444978-5466667 GCA_037974445.1 Brycinus macrolepidotus | reverse complement strand
GCCACCATTCTCCTGTCACTCACAGCCTCCACTGGGTCCAGAGGGCATCCTAGAACAGAGCTGGCCCTCTGGATCAGAATGTTTACTAGACTCATTGTTCTCAAAATGGGATGATGTACAGCCAGGTGGTCCAGATTTTTTTCTTGGCCAAAACCTGACATGAGCAAATATCCCACACTCGTTATTGGCTGTCATTTGAATGCGAGGTGGGAAATATTCCAGAAATATGGCATCTTTGTTGTTCAATAACTTAATTCACTTAACTATAACTAATTATGCTCTCTTTGTAATGAAACTAGCATCTGCTCAGTGCAGACAATATTCATGATATTCTCAGAAAAAAGCATATTGTGACAGTTTATTTTGATAATAATCAAATTTCATCACATTGTCCATTAACTTAAATGTTAAGGCATCTGCTTATTCTAACAAAACAACTACAGACAATAATTTTAAACATTTACATATTTTTCTAGATGTTAATAAAAAAAAATAGAGTAAAGAAGTCCGCACGGTCTTCTGCCTTTAACACCATTAAAGGTTTTTTGGGTTCCTCAGACATATCAAGAGAATGTAACACTGAGGTTGTTTGATTTAAGTACATACATCCATAACTTTACAAACTGCCATATTCAGTGATATGAAGTGAATATTTAGACAAAAATGTATTCATTTTTCCAGTATCCAGTGCATATATCCATTTCAAATTTACACACAATGACTTTTGAGTTTTTACTTATAAATAGAAACAAAACAGTGTTTTCATTAGCATAAACAATTCTATGTTAAATCTCTAAATGCATCTTGACACCACTAGTGAATACCGACAGCACTTTTTTTGCAAATATGTTGTCAGCAACTACAGCTTAAAGATATGTACAACAAGCAGCACTTAGCTTTTCGCAGCACTGTGATTACATTTTGGGCCCATTCCTTTTGGCAACTATCTTCACTCCACCAAGGTTACAAAGGTCCCTCTTGTAGTTTCAAAACCCTCCATAAAGTCAGGAGATTGATTAAGTCATGTCAGCACCTTATGAGCTATATTTTATATGTGCTATATGCAAATGCTATATTTCATACATGTTATGTTCTTCTAATATAGTGTCCCACTAAGTCAGGGAGGATATCGGCCACATCAGGATAGGAGAAGGATATCGTCCAGGAAGACTTTTTGCTCCTGTTTCTGGGAGTTTTGGACGGCTGCTGTGTGCACTTGTTGGTGAAGCGGTGAGCGGAGTGAAAGGGTTGTGGGACTCAAGTCCGCTTGATGTTCAGTGCTATGACTATGCTATTGGCTATCTGTTGCTTTGCTGCTTTGTATATCATTCTACAAGTAAACCTGTTAATGGTTTCTGAAGAGAAAGGGTTTTAGGGGCACAGAAAAATAATCACAGCTCGAAAGGAATTCCAGCTTGTCTGTGTTTACTAAATCACCTGTTGACAGAGTTACTGTCTAAAATATCTTTGTATGCTGTAGCTTCAACTTTACTCTTTACAGGAACAAATGGCCTTTGTGAAGCCCAACAAAACAGCCCTACACTATTATGTCACTTCCAACACAGTTTACTTTTGGCAATATTCAATAACATTCCCATGGCCTCCAACAAATCCAGATTTGTCCTTCACACTGCCAAATAGCGAAGCGGGATTCATCACTCCAGAGAACACATCTCCACTGCTCCTGTGGTGGCATGCTTTACACCACTCTAGCTGACGCAAAGGGATCTTAGCTGTTCGACCAGGGAAGTCAATTTCATAAAGCTCCTGGCACACAGTTCAGAACGCTGTAGTGAGTGATGCAATAGAAGAACACTATGTGCTTCAGCACACAAAGGTCCCACTTTGTGAGGCTGAGTGGTCTGCTGTTGCTCCTAAATGATTCACAATAATACTACTTACTTACATTTGACTGGGGGAGATCAAGCAGGGCGGAGTTTTCATGAACCAACTTGTGGCAAAGGTGGCATCCTATGACAATGCCACATTTAAAGTCACTAGACACTTTAGTACTCCCCATTTTACTGCCAGTATTTGTCTGTATTGCTATGTACCAGATAGCAATGTGTGAAGCTGACACTTCTGAACTTAATAATTAGCAGGGTATCCACATAGTTTGGGCCATATAGCATATGTTTGCATTTATAAGGTCCTGTTTAAAGATAAAATGCTCAAAAAATGGATGGATGGATGAATGGATGAATGGATGGATGGACTGAAATTAATTTGACCAGTTACAAGAAGAAAACTAGAATTACAATAGCTGACTAAAAGGAACAATTACTATATTTATCATGAGTTGTTGTAGTGAGAGAGTATTGATGGTAATCCAATCAGCTTCTAGTGGTCAGGTCTTTTGGTTATGGGGTTCTATAGTTAACTACTTATTCAAGACTGTTTGCTTTTAACTAACAAAGAGGTCCATACCCAGCAAGCTTATCATTTATGGGGTTATATGGCCTATACTATATATTTTTCAAAGGCTTTCTCATGTCCTAATATTCCAAAGATAATGTATTTAAAAGCTCCTCTCCTTATTTTTAAATTTCTATTTACATACTCCAGATGTTTCTTGTGCTTTTTTCATATGTCTTTTAAAGGTTTTAAATAACCAGCTTAGGAGTGCCCTTTTTATCATTTGTGCACATTCTGGAGCACTAGAAAGTTTTTTTTCTTGGGTTAGTTAATTGCCAAGCACAGAAAGAAGCATGTGTCTGCTTAAATAATAAGAGGCACTGCAATATGACCCCATGATCCTGTGTTTTCTGCAGTCCCTCTTTTCTTTGACATCCCAGCCTTTGTTTTCCACTCTCCATTCCTGAGCCAAAATGCAGACAGGTGTTTATTGGTACAAGTAAAATCGGACGGGTGACATTTGATCTCCTTTGGTCTCTGTTTTTTTTTTAAGCCCATCTTGTTCTCACTTAAAACAACACTAGTAAACAAGACAGATGGCTTACAATAAGAGAATCCTTATCCTACCCCCACCCCTCCCCTTGCGTGCCATTTTATTCTCTCATATTTAACACACCAGGGATGCTTTCAACAAGAGAGTTTGCCTCAGCATTTGAGATACACTGCGTGTCTTCATGTCACTGGTTCATTCTCTGGGGGGGATGCAGCCCCCTTTTTCAGAGGGAGAAATGAAAAGCAAAACCTGCACACACACTGAAAAGGTTTCTTGCGAGAAGTTTTCATCTCATGCCATCTCCAGGCACACTCAGAAGCAGCTTTCCCTGGCCAGGTTTTAAAGTGGCTTCAAGGCGACGCGCGCCATGGTGCTTTCTGTAAGAATCAAGCTGTCTTTATCTTCCAAATGCCCACACCTTTAGCTGCAGTCTTCTGTGAGTTCCTCCAGCTTTGATCTGCACTTCTAAGAACTGAGAGAGATAGGGCCCTCACTCGTGGCTTCCGTGTTTGGAGAGTATTTCTAGTGTAGTGTTTTATTGCCTGCTGGTACTTCTGGGTGGACGGGAGCCCCAAAAGCTGGTTGTTCCTCCTGGTTCTGTCATTCTGTCTTCATGAACATCATCTCCATGTCGTACAAAAAAAAACACAATAAATATCCCAACATTAGACAGTTTCCTTCATAACAGCCAAGGAACAAATGTGATGTGTAACGAAAAGAGCTGTGTTCAAAGGTTTGGCTCGCTTTCAAATGCTAAATGAGTTTTTTTTCCTGCACTCAACTAAAACTTTTGAAGTGGAATTCAAGGAGACTTCACAGTTCCATTTTGTTTCTCAATCAACTCTTTTCTCGAGAGCGGCCATCTTTGGTGGGTAGAGGTAAGCAGTGGCGGAACGATGCAGAATGACACCATCTGTCAGGGCTTCCCATAAACACTCCAAATGAAACATCCACTATGACATTATTACGTTATAAATCCCGCCATAAACATAAATTAAAATCTGATATTAGTTATCAAAGTGTAATTACGCTTAAACACACAGACCACTGAATTAAAATAGACAGTGAAAAACATATTTACGTACTTCCTCAATTGGGTAGAGTCACACAGGATTGCTTGCATGGCTTAATATCAAATAATGCTGGTTGAGACATTATCCCATAGACTAATACGACTATAAGTCAATTCTATTAGAGGAACTGGGTCACCTTGTGAGCTAGGCTATTTGTAACATTCCAGACTGTGAGAAAACAGCCATCTCCTTCGTAACACTTGCCATTATTGTAAGTCTCCATCACTCTTGCAGTATGAGCTGAGCACAGCACAAATAAAAAAGATGAAAAATGAAATGGCACAGAGGTGGCAAAAGAGGTTCACCTCTGTCTGTCAGTCTCTTAGCCTAATTCCTACTGATGGACAGTGCTGTGCCAGTGGTGATTCTTGCCACTATGGGGGCCAAGTCACTCCTTATTTGGCAGCGAATACAACGAGACTGTTATTAAATCATCTGCGGTGGCTTTATTAGAGGATTTAGAGTACACCAAGCGTACTCAAGTAACAAGCTTGTTCATTCTTGAGTAGTATTAAAGGGCAATATTTTATCCTAAATTAAGAGTCCAGTAGCGCTTTTTTGGCACATGTCACAACCCAAATGGATTGCCCGACTGCTGATGTACGTAACATGTCACAGAGGGAAAAGTGTAATGAATTTAAAGCCCTGTATATGCGTATGCATATTTATTATGAGCAAGAGAGAAATTAAGAAAAAAAAACATTTGATTACAATCAGCCATGATTTAATTTGTTACTGATTTGTGTGAAGCAAACCTTAATAAAGAAACATTTTATTACATCAAAGGGGAATCGATGATCTGTGCCTGCCTGTGCTGTTATTTTATAGTCCACTAACACTAGGAAGCTCTAATAATGTTAAAACACAGCCAGGTATTCTGTCAGCACTTTGTCACTCCTGTCTCACTTTCTCTGCCCTTTTTACTTTACTTCCCTTCCTTACCCTCCTGCTGAAGCTCAATGTCCAGCTATCTATCTATGTATGTCTTTTCAATAATTCATTATCTGGGGGTGCTGGACATTATCCAAGGGCATAAGGCAAAGAAACACCTTGGACAGATTGTCAGTACATCCCAGCCTGTGTACACCTATACCTACTTTAAAAGCAATCACTGACATGTAAAAACCTGTACTGACAACAATACTTGCACATCAATTTTAAAAAAGTCACTATTTGGGTTCTTGTTGAAGATGCCAAATTAATGTTGAGCCTCAAATATATTTGACATGACTTGACTGAATAAGAAAGGCATGATGGTGCAGTGATTAGATCATCAGCCAGAAGGTCTTTTATTCATGGCTGAGACAGTGAAGGTTCTTTCTGCCTGCAATGGACTGGTGACCTGTCTTTTGTCCTATGAGTGCTGGGATAGGCTCCAGCACCCCCTGCAACCCTGGTTAAGGATAAGTGGTTCAGAAAATAGATGAATGGATGGATTACTGAATTAAGGAGGGTATGGTGGAACAGTGATTTGATCGTCCCACAGCCAGAAGGTCCTTGGTTCAAATCCCTGCCAGAATGGCCAAGGTTTTTTCTGTGTGTAATTCCTTGTGTCTGGTTTCCTCCCCCAGTCCAAAGACATGCATTTCAGGTGAACAGGAAATGTTGAATTGCCCCTAAGTGTAACTGAGTCTGTTTGTCTGTGTGTCTGCCCTGCAATGGACTGGCAACCTGTCCAGGATGTTTCTCCATCTTTTGCCTTATGACTGTTGGGAGAGACTCCAGCACCCCCCATGACCCAGGGTTAAGGATAAACGTTCAGATAATGAATGGATGGATGGATGGATGACTGAATTGGTGGTGCAGCAGTTAGATCGTCCCACAGCCAGGAGGTTCAGTTCCCGGCTGGGACAACCAAGGTCCTTTCGGTGTGGAGTTCTTTGTGTCTGGGTGTTCCTTCACCTTTTGCCCTATGAGCGCTAGGATAGACTCCTGCAACCCTGGTTAAAATAAATAGCTCAGATAATGAATGAATTAATGAATTCATGTGCAGAATTGATATTCTACAACTTCTATAAACATTTTACAGAGCCGCTGAAAAAAATGATATCGCCTACAAGCACATGCATCAAAAATAACTGCATATGCATGGAGGAGGACCACATATAGAAACTTTAGGGTGGTGCTTTAGGCATCAGTGGAGAAGGCAGCGCATATGTTTGCCTGCAGGGATGGATATGGTAATCAGCAAGCCATTACGATTAAATATGAGGCTAAAGGGGCAAGGTTCAATTGAAGTCCAGGTAAAAAATGTTTCTAATTTTCCAGATTGCCATATCACCTTTTAATTTCAGCAGGTTCCTGGAAGAAATCTGCACGGTATTTAGGTTCTCATTACAATATTAATCTTCCCCCCAAGAAGTTGCTGGAGCTCAAAGGTTAAGTATGATTCCTATATTAGATTTGGCATCAACTTTTTTGCTCCTGCGTAAAGATGCTCATTTGAAAGCTGCTAATTCGCTTGACTAAGTGATCTTCAGATCTACGCTGAAGAGCCCAAATATTATATATAAATACACCAAGCAGGTTTTGTTCCTGTTCAGTGAAATTCAGGTGATTCAGGTGATTATGTAACACTCTTTCAGCACTATTCATAATTATATACAGTGGGGTGCAAAGTCTGGGAAAACTAAAAATAATCCTTCCATTTCTTTCAGTCTTTCTATGTTAACAGCACATTTTAAATCACTTCAGCAAAAAAGGAGTAAAAGATTTTTGCTCATTTTTATTTTAAAATGTCTTACTTTAATGATGTTATGCACTTGGTGGCACAGTGGGAAGCCTGGTGCCTCACATTGAAATAGTTCTGCATTCAATTCCTGGGGTGGCTGGAGGTGGCCAAGATTTCTCAATTTCATCCACTAGACATGTACATTAGATGGATTGGAGATGCTAAATTGCCCCTAGGTGTGAGTGTACTAGCCTTGTGGTGTATTGGCAACCTGTCCAAAGTGTTTCTCTGTCTTTTGTCCAGTGAAGACTGAGACAGACCACAGCACCCTCTGTTATCCTGGTTAAAAATAAACACCTTGGATAATGGATGGATGGTGTGCACTCAACATGGCATGGTTTCCACAGGTTTGTCTGGAAGTGTGCTTCAAAAGAAGGTATAAAATAGTCTTTTGGGTAAAGGCTTAAATATAGTCGATTATATGGCATCAGTTTTGAATATTGTTATGAATAGTGTCACTCCCAATAACACAACTACATGACAGTTAGAACGGTTTCATAAAGTTTTGGTGAAGAATCATCTAGGAATGATACAGACCCACACCAAAATGTTCTATGCAAACTCTTTTTGCGTGATTTCTTGTATGTTGTGTCATTTTTTTCTGTCTTAGATGTTGCAGTAAAGTGGGCAGAAATCTTAGTGTTCAGGTGTCTAATGTTTCAAGGGGTTTTAACATGCAACATTGATGGATGTTATGTACTGCCACTTCACACCAAAACATCTGTAAGAAACTGTATTGTGATGTGCTTTGGATTGTGATGAAGTATGGAAGGCCCTTCAAGAGCATACCTCAGATTGTGTCTGAGGTTAGTACAACGCTTCTGCTGTACCTTCTTGCTGAACCTCATATCTAACATATCACACTCATAGACTCTTCCTGTGTTGTATTTGGAAAGGGGATGGAGGAATAATTTCATATCTTTGCTGAGGTCATGTTGTTTGATCACCCCTTGGACAACTGAACCAAATTGTTGCTGTATGTAAAGTTCTTATCTGTTTTAATATCATTTCAAGTACACAGTAACACATTTTCACTACCTCAGAAAAGACTACAACCATGTTTTCATGACTGCAATTATGCCATTCATGCTTTCATGCAAGCTTTATGAAGCATAGATGGTGCTAGAGGTCAAGAGTCTATATGAGTTTGATTCTCTGGTTGAAAATGAGGACAAGTTTATACTTTATCCACTTGTGTTTTGTTCAAGTAGTGAATAACTGCCAGTATCTTCAATAGGTAATTGGCCGAATTGCACTCCTTCAGAACATTCCAAGAACCGAGCATCCCAGTAAAGCAGCAATCACTGATATCTTATCATATCATGAATTTAAGTAAATTATACTCCAAATGTTCAAATGACATTACTAGCTTACAGTTATGGATTCTGTTTATTAGTGGAAATAGAACTGATACTGATTAATATATCTGACAAGAATTTAGATGATGTTCTAATTTTAAATGGTCCCTGCTACAGCCCCACAACCCCACTTTAGTATATAATTAAAGACTTAAAATGTGTTGTCTGTTGTAGTATGTAGAAAACTCTGTAAAGGCCTCTGTATTTTATTCATTTACAGAGTTGTCTGTTGTAGTATACAGAGGCCTTTATGGAGTTTTCCACATACTACAACAGACAACACATTTTCCCTGCATAATCCAAGACCTTGTCTAACAAAGGGCTTGTTAAAGTGAAATATGTTCATGTGTAATAATGAAGTAAAATATGTATTTAAAAAGATTAGGCACAGTGGAGTATGAACCCCTTGATGGCTTTCACTATCCCTTTTTACTGTAATGTTTTCCCTCTGTAATGTTAATGATAATGATATTTAATGAACCATGTTATTGTCTTAAATTACTGTGTACTCTCGATTTTTGCTATGGATTTGGGGACCTGAAATCCATTCTCAAAACGCAATGTGAGGAAACTAGAGATTGCATCAAACTGTACACATGAAAAAGAGACGACTTGAGGGCCTAGTTTTAACTATCATAGCTCAAATAACGTGTTGCAGATATATTTTTGATCTTTATGTGACCTGGTGTTAACATACAGCGGCAAAATGAGCAAAGGGGCGGGACTAGAACGTATACGCGATCATACATACTTGAGGATGCAATGCGATGTCGTAAGAATTCTTCCCTAACACCACTGTAATCATGTTCTAAAAAGTTAAGGTCAGCATTATGTAATGATCTTTCTTTTACTTACCCACAATACTGTTCAAATAGTCTATTTGTAACTGGATAATCACATCAGAACTTATTAATGAAGTCAAAAGAGAAAAACAGCCTGATGGGATGTAAGAATCGGTTTCAGAGCTGAAATAAGTAATGCACTGATTCAAAAGTGTTACGTGAATAAAACACATTATTTACACCTTTATTCCTATGGAAGTGATAGGGACAGGCAAATCTGTGTCGAGGGAATGCAGTTTTTTCGGAAATGAAGTAAAGTCTGGGTATTACTTTTTTCAGGCTCCGTGGAAAAGTTGGAACGATCCTGCCTACCGAAACTTCTGCTCAATCATGATCAGAGAGAGCCCTCGTTCTGGCTGATGAAGCGCCAATGGGATAGCAGGGCGTGCGCCACCCAGTCTTGCTGTTGGAGGAGAGACTTGCCACTCCACCGCGAGGTGGGCGGACTGATTAAAGCGCTGAGCGCAACGCCGCTTATTGTAACCATCCCGCGCGCGAGCACGGTAGATGCCCATTGCCCACCGCGCCCCGAGCTTGCAGCGCGATCGCATGATCAGCGCCGAGTGAAGAGCACGTGCAGCAGTGAGAGTGGCAAGCCGAGTGCGAAGGAAGACAGAGAGAAAAAAGAAAGAGAAAGAAAGAAAGGAGGAGGAAACTTGAAGAGAGAAGCATGGCCGTGTCCGCGACTCCGCCGGTGCTTTCGCCGACCTCGACTCCAGGCGCGGGCAGCCTCTTCCGTCCCGACCCGCTCTACTCAAGCCAGGCCGAGTCCCCGCGCCTGACCGGCAGCATGATCAGCTCTTTCATCAGCGGCGGCGGTGGGGCAGGCGGAGGAGGAGGCTCCGGCAGCAGCAACAACGAGTGCAAAATGGTGGATGTCCACGGGGTCAAGGTGGCCTCGTTCACCGTGGACGGCCAAGAGCTGATCTGTCTACCGCAGGTCTTCGACCTCTTCCTCAAGCACCTGGTCGGCGGGCTGCACACCGTGTACACCAAGTTGAAGCGGCTGGATATATGCCCCGTGGTGTGCACGGTGGAGCAGGTCCGGATCCTGCGTGGACTCGGCGCCATCCAGCCCGGGGTGAACCGGTGCAAGCTCATCAGCCGCAAAGACTTCGAGGCACTCTACAACGACTGCACCAACGCCAGGCAAGTGTATTCCGCCGTCGCGCACACTCCTCTCTCAGGCAAACACACACACACACCGGACGCTGATGGGACAAAGTTCTACCGGCAGTCTGCTCTCTCAGCACCTAATACTCGTGTAGGCACGGATGTTTTAGGACGTAACTCCCGCACTGGCCAGTTCATTTGAACTAGCTGTCCAGTGTCCATAAAAACAAACAAGCATACAAACAATTAAATCTCACGACCACCAGCTTTACCAGCCAGCCAGTTTAAAACAGTGCTTTACACTCTTGTCCAGTTTAAACTTCTTACAGCACTTAAAAATCGTGTCCTAATGCGCATGGCCCACTTTTCGCCACCATTTAAAAATACGAAATTGTTTAGAACTAAAAAAATAAACACGCGCACCGACCACCCTACCTTGTTTTTATTTTCCTCGTGTGTGTTCACCTAGCATTGACCCTCCAAGCATCATGTCAAATTTGACGAACGAAGATCTGCAAGAAACAGGGAGATCATGCTTAGAAATCAACAAAAGTTTTTTTTTAATATATTAAAATCAGGCACTTTCCAACTTTCTAGAGCTGAAACTCTTGCTTAACAGTCTTCACTCTGATTAAAAGAAACTCTGTCTCTCAGCAGCTTATAGGAGTAAAATACTTCTAAAAAATATAACTGGGACTTTTTAAAATTTAAAATGTCTCAAATGGAAACTTGGGACTGTTTGGAAGCCCCTCATGTCAAATTTTGCTACATTTTACCAGGCGTGCTGTCTTGCGTTTGAGGCGCAAATGGACGCTGATCGACAGCAGTAAAGAAAAGTTTTGAGGGAAATTCTCGTGCTCTGTTGCCTGGGATGTGAGATGTCCAGCTCGCGCGCACGTGTCTGTGTTTTTAAATAAATCAATGTGGGTCGATGAATCACTTCGGCCGACTCTCTCGCCTCTGCTCGGTGTGATGTTATTCTTAGCTTGTTATCATGACAGATGCATTAGTGTCCCCGTGCTCCGCCAACAATGTCAGCGGGAGAGAGAGAAATAAAGAGAGGTAGAGGCTGTTAAAGAGAAGCAGTGTGTCTTTTCCATTTTCATCCCAGAAGTTTGCCTTTCTGTGATTCTTTAACAAACTTTTCTTATCACCCTAGTGTTTTTTTTAGACATATGCACGCGGACACACCGTGACCGAGACACAGCTGTCCAGGTCAACTGAAATCCGTTTTGATCACGAATATCTAAGCAATAGTAATCACGTTAAAATAAACATAATTTAAATACCATCACTACCACCAACAACAATATTACTACTACTAATAGCAACAATAATAATAACAATAATAAGAAGAATACTTTAAAAAGCAAATCATAGGATAGACATCTTAACGAAAACCATTAATTAAAATGTACCCGAGAGTGCATCTTAACAGAAAATAAACCGTAAGCCTTAAGAATATTTTTTCCTTGTTTTTGGTGCTCTCGTGTTTCCAGTATTACACCGTCAGACATCTACAGTGATGAAGTGTTTTAAACTTACATTTGAAATAATAATAAAAAGAATAAAATATATCGTTTTTCCTTGGCCTTTGAGTGATGAGTGTCCTGTGTGGTTCAAATGTGTGTGATACGTTATCTCTGTGGTTTAAAAAGTGATGGGGTGCAGGACAGTGAAAACAAAGGTGTGTATAATACTCTATAAACATGAGAAAGTGGAAAACAAACCAAAACGTGTGTTTGACCATGGATTCAACCAGCATAAGACATAAGCAAAGATTTTAAGATCAGTGAAATTTTAAAAAGAAAGAAAAGGAAAAATAAGAAAAGGGAGCAGTCTTAAATAAAAGCAACGAAATATTTTTATGTGGTTCTTGAAGTTACATACTAATTACTGAGGCAGCCTAACAGAGGAAATACCCCACAAAGACAGATATACAAAAGTGCGTGTGTGTGAAAGAGAAAGAGAGAGAGAGAGAGAGAGAGAGAGAGAGAGAGATAGGGAGAGAGAGAGAGAGAGCCCATCCAGATGGCCATTTCGGGCTGGTGTCTGTAATTAACCTTTTAGCACGCCCCTCATCTTCTTCACCACAACCTTCAGCATTTAAGCGCTACTTTATTGGTTTTCGCTTCGCGCTTGATCAATCCAGCCCAGACACCTGATCAGCACAGATAGAGAGAGAGAGAGGGAGAGAGAGTCAAGTAGCCTTACTTGAGTCAGAGTTTTGAATTATGTTTTTAACGGGACTTTAGCAGTGCGGCCTTGAAGCCAATGTGTGTGTGTGGGTGTGCGTTCTACAGCTCACCTTCGCTCGCCCGCACGTCCCAGCCTAGTTTTTATAGTCCGATTTAAACATCATCCACCTGCCCACCGCCATATGGTTGCAACTAATGTGCTTTCTCTCTCTCTACGGGAAACTTATGTGTGTGTGTTAGGGGGTGACGGGGACAGGAGCCCCGCACACTTCGCCAGAGTGCTGCAAAACGCCACGATCAGCAGAGTGCACACACCTTTCTGATTCTCGGATTGCCATTGATCCGCAGGTTTTACTGCGTTAATTATTTATTAACGCAAACGGAGCGAAGCGGATGAATAATGTGCAAGCTAAACACATCGCTAAACTCGTTTGCACTTCCGGGGGCGGCACTTAGCAGATTAAATAGGAATCACATTAGAAGATCCGTGCGCATCTGTGCCGCCGCCCCGCGGCTTGGACAGGAGAGAAGTGACAGGACAGCGTCTGGACTAAAGTGACTCTCTCCGCTCGGGTCGCACACATTCACTGTTTCGCTCCAGAGCGCATTGTTCCAAAAAATGTTCAAAAAATCTCCCTCCTCTTTTTTGGAGTTTGTCGAGTTTACTTTTTAAGCGACTAAAGCGGGCCTGATTCCCCTCTTTTTGCCTCGCGGTGCGATGTAATTTGCACATTTTGACAGGTTTTAAAGTGGCTGATTGAAGTAAAACAGCGCTAATATAGAAGGAATTGGGATTAATTTTTAGATCAGTCCTGGTGGAGATTGTTTTATTTTCTTGGCATTTTATTAATAATAATAATAATAGTGCGATATATATAGATGCGCAAAATGCTATATGTTTACTTTGTTGTGTAATTACAGAATATGTATTTATAGCAATATAGTAATGTGTTTTTTTCCGCTTGGCTGCAGCGCGAACTCACTAGTACGCCGATCCTCTGCGCGCGCGCATTTCCGTGTTGCAGTTGCAGTTTGCAACTTGTAGCTGGATGGATGAAGAAATTTTTTGCACATGCCTTCATGGAAGCGCACGCGTGTGTGTGCCCCGTGAGGGCGCAATTTTTGCCTCTTGGCTTAGCCTGGGGCCAGCATCACACCCCGCCACCTTTTCTGGCCTCATCCTTCTTCCACCGCGCAGCTTCCCCCACGCGCTAACTCGCCTCATGAATGTCACCTATCAATTATACATCCGCCTTCTTTTCTCGTTCTTTTTGCGCTCTTTCTGCCCCCCACCTTTCTGGCCTTTAAATTATACATTAAGCACACCAAGTGGCCCAAGGGCCCAAACTTTAGGACAGAGTCCAACAGAGAGCTGTGCTTTTCTGCTTGTATATGTGTTTGTGTGTGTGTGCAGAACTGTCCTGCTGTATCTGTTGCTGTATGAGATGAGAACATTTTCTCAAGTTTAAAGAAGGTTCTGTACCAGTTCTAGACCCCATCCCCCTTAAACTGTGTGTCCAAGCTGAGAGCAGCCCCTCCAGGGCACATAGGGATTATTCCTTAATGTCCATTACAGGACACCCCAGACAGCACCCTCCTATATTCCCCCATGCAGTAGCTTTTAATTGAACAGTTTACAATCAAATGGTTTTGTATAATAAGACCAAAATCCCCGTGCCCTCTTTTTGAAGTTAACATTCCAGTATCCGTGACCTTTCTGCGTGTCAGATTTATGGTGCTCCATTGTAAAAGCAAAGGTTGAAATACTTTGATATTTTTATGGCTGGGGGTAGCTTGCTCTGCGAAGTGTCCCCTTTCTTTCTCTCTCTGTCTCCCTCTCTCTCTTTTTCTCTCTTTCTCTCTGCGTTTTTCTCTAATAAAGCAACTTGTGGCCATGGAATCGCTCCTTCATTTTAGAGAGACTTTTGCTATTTGCACTAAGCTGCAGCACTTTACTAGCCAGTGCCATGAAGATACAATGAATTACACTCCGAGCTGAGACACATGTGGTCAATTAGCAACAGAAAGGCACTACCTGCATCTCCACACAGTTAATGTGTATGGGATCTTCAGCGTTGCCCAAATGTACTCTATGGGCTGGGTAGTGGGATTAGGTAAGAGTGGGTTGCTGGGTGCTGTGCTGTGTCAGGCTGGGTCGGTGGTGGTTGGGGTGTCTTTGTGGGTATTAAAGTGTGTTAAGTTGGCTTGGTGGCTGTCAGGGGAATTTGGAGGGCTGTGTTGATGGGATGAGCATAGATTCTGTTAGGGTGGGCTATCTCTAACATTCTGTGAATGAGATGTGAGAGGGTGAGGATTTTTGAAATTCAAATAACTTCCAAATTACTTCAAGGGTCTATTTCAATTAGAAAATCCTCTTAAATTAATGCGCCCCAAACCAAGAACAATTTAGGGACCTTAATTTTAAAAGTTCTCAAGATGATGTAGGCTGCTAGGGTTTCTGTAATTTAGTGTACTTTAGAGTACACTGGTGGGGTGGTAGACAGAGGGGGTGGGTGGTGTTGATGAATTAGTGGAGTTAGTGTATGTTGGTGGGGAGGTTTGGTAATGTTGGGGGAAGTTGGTGTGGATATTTTAGTGCTGGAGGAGATTTTGGTGGGGGTGTTTGTGTGGTTTAGGGGTTGGGGGGTGTTGGAGCCATTGGTGTCATTTTGACTTTGGGAAAATCTCCTTTCTGAGCTTAATGACACATCTGCAGCTGGGCTATATTTATTACAGTCATGTAGAATAAAATTGATTGTCTCCTAAAATTAATTTTTGGTTTGCCTCTAGCAGTGCTTTAATGGAGGACACTCGGCTTCATGCAAGAGTATTGTTTAATCACATTAATATCACAGCCCTCAGGACAGCCGAGATAATTGTACAAACGAACACCGAAATATGTATCTCTAACTTTTTATGATTGAATTATGCAAATGACTTATCTCCTGCCCTTCCAAGCACTAATCATCTAATTAGGACTGATGGTTTAAATGGTTGTTTTTGGATGGGGATGCGGGGAGAAGCAGGGAGCAGAAAATTGAAGATGACAACAAAATCAGCAAAGTACTTCATGCCGGAAGAGCTGGTGTTTTCTCCTACTCTCTCGACGCAGCAGGGAGTGAGAAGATGATTAGAGGAGTTTAAGGGACTTTAGATGTAAAGCTCCCTTTAATCCGTAATCACCCCTACGCCAGTTTTCTTCTTTCTCTCGCCTCCTTTTTTGAGGATTCATAATTTCGTTCGTCACTTAGTTTGACACTAAGCTCTGGTATGTGTTGAGGGGCAGAACTCAATGCAGGTGACGAAAAGTTAATGAGCTCCCAATTATATGAATGAATTTTTTATGGCACCGTCTGTATGTTCCAGTGCACAAAGCTACCAGCTGTTGACACACTGGGCCTGAGAGTATAGGTTACAGCAATAAGGGCATGGCTTGAGCACGGTTTGTGATGGTGTTTTCATGGGAGAAATTTCCCTTGGCATGGTGAGCGTGTAGCTGTCTCCTACATGTGCAGGCAATCACTCGCACCTCTGCCTCCCACGCTTTGCCAGCCAGCTTCACCTGAACAGCGGCCGAGGGAGCGTGCAGCTGTCTGCCCCACTGAAGTCATATACTTGCATTTGTGTGCTGAGGCTTGGCTAAACTGAATTACAGATATGTCTTGTGTTTGTTACCTGTTTATTTATTCATATTTGTCTTGGCCTGTTGTTAGCTACACATTTTGGCTTGGATGTATGGTTCTAGGACTGCCGGAACTCAGTCATGGCTTGAGCATGCATGTTGTTGGGGGAAGCACATCCACACAGCAAATACTGAAAAAAAACCCCCACTGTAGAAGCCTTATTGGGTCATGATGTTTTGGTTTGGGATATAGCCCTACAATCCTGACCTTTACATTATATGAATATTCTTTTAAACTTTAAAAAACCCTCTACTTATAGGTTCTCCAAGGAACCAAAATTTGTTCTTTTATTGCATAGATCTGAATAGCCCCTTTTAGTTAGAAGTGTATAGTAGTGTGCAGGACAGTGTAAGAGCAAAGTCAGCAAAACTCAATCTCATAACAATACACAGGCAATGAAATGACCCCTCATACTATGTGTATTAATATGTTTGCACAGGACATGGGTCAGGATGACCGACAGTTTAAGAGGACATTTAGGTGCAGTGATTCTAGTGATTGCTCTGCAAGTGTAAGGGTGTGTAACAGAAGATAACTTCCATAACAAGGAGCACAGTTGTTTCTTAAAGAGATAAAAGATTAATCAGAAAGATGGTTAATCTCTGCATAAGAAGTTGTAAGGCACGTTATTGACCACAACGCTTGGCCTGGAGTCTCAAAAGGAGGGTTAAAATGAAAGGAGGGTGAAAATGAAAAAGTGTCAAAATGAAGGGCGAAAAGAAAGAGAACAGGACAGTGCAAGAAAAATGTGTGTGTGTGTTGGTGTGTGCATGAGGTGCACCATGACTGGGTTAAATCAAGAGACTCCCTGGGTATGTGATGACATCATGGTCAGTTCTGGTGCTCTCGCTGGGTCTGCAAAGGATTCATTCTGTCTGTGCTTGCCCTGGGCAACCTGGGTCCAATTACATGCACAGACGCACAGACACACACACTCATACACACACGCACGCGCGCGCACACACACACACACACACACACACACACACACACACACACTCGCACAAAAATTAGTGAAAATATAAAAGTATGTGCTGCTCTGCCTTCACATTTGAGGCTTTGACTTCCTGCCTCTTCCTTGCATGTGATAGTGATGAGTTTGAGCATGTGTGTTTGTGTGTGTGTGTGTGTGAGGGAGAGAGTGAGAGAGAGAGATAGACACTATACGTTATATTGTTAGACCCTGGGCTGCTATAAAATCAGCACTGTATTTCAAACATACATACACTCCCTATGTACACATGAACAGATTCTAAAAAATAAAAAGTGCCAGAACAGGTTCTTTGTGCGATGCCACAGAAGAACCATTTTTACCTCCCTAAAGAACGTTTCAAAGCAAGGGAGATGCGTTCTTTTTAGTTCATTTTGTTCCTTAGCAGAGGACACACCAGGGCACCTTTTTTTGTTTTTTGGGGGGAACTTTAGCAAAATATGAAATATTTTGAATTATTTCCTTTAGTCTGTCAATTGCACAATTGTTATATGACATTTATATGAGATATTTCTGGGATTGATGGTATGATATGGTATGGTGCTCATAATAATTAATACCTAACCCACACAAGTAATATTAACCTGAAGCTGCAATGTTATTTTTTTTTAAAGGTTACAACAAAGAACTAAATACATAGCTGTGTGCTTTGTGTTTCTGCCTGTTTTGTTTTAAAAGAGTGTTTTGGGGAGGATCTGGGCAGCTTACTGGAGGAAAGCAGTCTTGCCAGCCTTTTTACCAAGGCCATTCATCTTCTCACTCCCCCCTCTCATCTTCACTCTCTTTGAGTCCATTACAATGTAGTTTCCATTTGCCTACAGTAAATAGACTGTCAGTGTGGATCGGCGGGAAATAAATTTGTTGGACAGCCAATTTTTACCCCAAAAGTTGGCCCTTTAAAGCCTTAAAACAGCATGGGTTGACTAATTGTTGATGTAATGGCCGCAGATGCGTCTGTGCTATGCTCTATGATGCGTTGATAAGGCCACCCTGCCCACTGCCTGCCAGCAGGAATGTGTAACTGCATCTGACCGTTAATTTCTGACCAAGCAAAGTGTCAATCTGTCTACCTAATTTTTTTTTTCAAATTGAGATCCTGGCCATGGTTAATCAATGTACATTTCTCACTTTTTGACACAAAAAGCAAAAGGCTTTTGGTTATAGCAAAGTTGGAAAGATTTGCTCAAAAGAATGCCTCTCGCAAGACAACACTCACAGTGACTGTTTGGTTTATGTGTTTTCCAATCCCCTTGTCTCACCCCTCATAAGTATGAAGATAGCTCTCTTTAATAGAAGGCCCTGGGCTTGATTGGAAACATGGTAACTGTGTATAGCACTGTAAATTGGAACCACACCATGAGGCACGTTGTTTATTCCCATTTTGATGAGTGTCTCTGAACTACACTTCAGTTACACTGGGGTTAGGGATGGACCTCCGGCCAATCAGAGCCTTGCATGGGGGCACTCCCACACCACACCTCTTTAATAGCATTTTATGACATTTTTGATGTTTGTGTAAAAGTCTGGCCACCCATGCATGTAGGGAGGCACACACACACACACACACACACACACACACACAGTTTACTGCACATACAACCTCCTGCTTATTTAGTGATGCAGTATGCAAAATCGGACAGGATTTCTTTTGCAATCTCTGCCTTCTTTACTCTTTTTAATGTCTCTCTGTGTCTTTTTCTTTCTCCACTAACCCACCGAGATCAACACACACACACGTCTGGATGCGTTTGGAAAATGAGAGGAAAAGTGAGAGTGTGTTTGGAGAGATTGGGGGGGTGGCGTGTGGGGTCGGTGATGAGTATTTACTATTTATTAAATGGTAATCAATTAAAAACAAATAAGATATTTGAGCAATTAGGTAAATAATGTAATAAATATGTGAAAATAATAAATAAATAGTTATTATAAACATAGCCTCTGTTGCCTTTATGTGACCAGTTGCTTTCTATTGCAACCCATGTGTCACAAATAATTTATCCTAGTATAGAATTACATATACAGTAATTTTTCATTTTTACAGTAATGAATTTGTGTTGTCTGCAGAGGATGTGTTTTATATAGAGTATTAGTATCAGTATTATATATTAAGTATTAAAACACACTTGAGCATATCAGTGTGGCAACAATTACTATTACTATAACTATTACCGTTACTATTACTATTACTCATTACTATTACCATTGTTAATTACTATTACTACTACTTTTATGCTGTAAGTTATAACAAAATCATTATAAAAATTAACAAGTACAAGCTTCTCGGGGCTGTCCTCTAACACGTTTTGCCGCTGGTGTTACTATACAATGCACAATGTTTTAATTGCATTAACAGTTTGACTGATGCTTTAGTGGTTTAATTGCTTCATAGCCTAGCTGAAAATACTGCTGAATGAATATCTCTGTAGAACTGAGCCCACACTACTTTTCTCCTGCTGCAGTCCAGAGCTTTCCCAAGGATCCTCGGCATGAGATTGGAGTATGAGCGATGGCAGGCTTGCTTGACCTCCTGTTTCTGCTGGGCCTTGTGGGTAATGAATGGGTCAGAGGCTTTTTTTGATGTTTTATTGAAAGATCACCATGGCTGTCCTGGGTTTCGCCCGCCTGTAAATCAGGGTCCTCTGTGGCAGGCTGGAGTGTATGGAGCATGCTTTATGTCGGGCAGCAGCAGGAGGAGCCCCCCAAAAGCCATCACTCCTATCTGTCTCTTGTTGTTCCTCTCTCTCTTTCTCTCTCTCTCCCTCTCTCTCTCTCTCTTTCTCTATTCCCCTTCCCCATTATCTCTATACAGGCTAAGACAGATACAGTTTGATGCAATTCCATGTTTTACTTATTCAGTTCACTTAAGCGTTAATAATCCTACAGGGCAATTTTGAGGTACACTTGAAAAAACAGGAGACATGAAAGCCATACACATACATAAGGAAGTCATATGAAACATTTGGGTGCCCCAGGTCACATTATTTATACATTACTTATTGTCTAAGTAAAATTAAGTACACAATCACTGCACATTTCAATACACAATTACTGTTTATATTTTTCATATTGAAAAAATTATAGAATGAGGCCTTTGCAAAAGTTATGGCACATCTTATTTTTTGTTGTTTTCCTCATTGGTTACCTCAGCAAATTAATAGACAATGTGCATCGCAATTAGCACAAAAATGCCATTTTTGTATGTTCTCTAGAGAGTGTTATGTTCACTTATTTAAAAACTTTTGCATAGGTCAGTGTAAGTAGACCTATCCTGTGGCTCTCATATGGTCACTTTAAAACCACACCCACACACACTTACGTTTGTGCTTTCATGAGTCTGACCTCATGGGTTTTTTGTGTGAGTGTGTTTGTGCTAAGTTTTGTTGCGTGTAGTGTTATTTGCCTTTCACTGTGAGCACGCGCACGCGCAGGTAAAAGCTGTTATCCATTTCAGCAAAATAAAGCACCCCCCACTCACCCTCACTTACTTTGTTGCGTCCGAACTGCCGAGGCAGCACAAACCACCTTTTTTCCCCACCGCCCGCGCTCAATGCAGCAGTTAATGAGTGAGTTGATGTAGTTGAACGTTTAGTTAATAAATATGTCAGACTTTTACCACTCTCTTCCCTCTCGTCTTCCCTCCCTCCCTCTTTCACCTCTATCTCACAGCTTCTCCAGGCTCGCTGAGAAATTGCAATTAGTTTTAGATTTACGCTACGATGACAGACAGTGGTATATAAATAGAGGTTAAACACACAATTTACATATTAATTTCATGATTCATTTAATCAATGATTTATGTGGATATAGATTGCTTTTAATCCACGTCTCTGAGGCACCATTCACTCTCTCTCTCTCTCTCTTACACACACACACCCTCACACTCACACTGTACACACACACTAACGCTCTTCCACTCTTCTGCTCTTCACCAAGCATGACAGAATAGAGTGCCGTGTTGAAACGCTCGCTCCCCCTTCCCCTCTTCTTCTCTATCTCTCTCTCTCTCTCCCCCTCTGCTCTCTCTCTTCCCTCTCAGCTGTTCAGTGGCTCAGAGACGAATGCGAGCTGAGGGATTCCAAACGGCACACCTAATTGGTTTAATTTTTCAGTGCGTGCACCGATCTTGACACTCGTTTACCGCGCACCACCATATCTCCTATTGCTCTGCGATCCCTCTCCATGTCTCCCTCTCTCCCTCTCTCTCTTCCTCCATTAATAATGGGGTAATAATCGGGCTGGTTAAAGGCATGGTAATGAGAGCAGTGGTAATAGTGATTGGTGGTGTCGCTCAGGTATTCATAACAGATCTCTCATATGGATGGCTGTAATTGAGGTGCGATTGAGCCGCATTCTCTCCTCTTTCACGGCTCATTGCCGGAGGGACTGAGGAGACGAGTGCATCAGGGAAAACCACGAGAAAGCCTCGGTGGCAGCATTCGGAAAGGCTGTCCATCGGAGGTTGTAATTTCTATGTGTGTAATATGCATCCAGCGTTTGTCCAACTCAGTCACGCAAATGTGATGGAGAGAATTCAGTTGAGAAGGTTGTGTTCGCCGGCCTATTTATCAGAGGACATAAGCAGACATATTTAACACTAATGTATACACTCTCGTGGTTTTGCGTTGGTTTGGACATGTGCCGAGGAGAGACTCTGAGCGTGTTGGGAGAAGGATTCCGAGGAGAGACTCTGAGTGTGTTGGGAAAAGGATGCTGATGAGAGACTCTGAGTGTGTTGGGTGAAGGATGCTGAGGAGAGACTCTGAGTGTGTTGGGAGAAGGATGCTGAGGAGAG
>JBBPCZ010000023.1:5421323-5436692 GCA_037974445.1 Brycinus macrolepidotus | reverse complement strand
ACACTGCTCCCTGGGCGCTGTGTTCCTGGCTGCCCGCTGCTTCACTTGGTGAATGGGTTAAATGCAGAGAATAATTTTGTGCTGTTCACACTGTGTGCTGCGGTGTGTTCACGTATGACAAAAATGGACACTTTACACACACTTTACTTTATTATTCATATTCCTTAGAATTAAATCAATGTGTGACCCATACATACAAACTGAGTATCATAATAATTATATGTTTTTGGTAGTTTTATTAATGCTGTGAGGATCAGCTATGTGTTGAAGATGTTAAGGTGCATTCTTGTCAAAGTCATGACAGGTCAAGGATATATGTGTGTGTGTGTGTGACAGAGAGCCTCAGTTAAAGTCTCATCAAGCTATGTGACGCTGACATTCTAATCTCAGGCAGCCTGTCAGGCAGTGCACAAACATAGATCCCTCAACACACACACGTACTTTATGTCTGTAACCATGAAAAAATAAGCAAATCACACATAAGACACATTACATACTCTTCTGCGTTCTCTTTATCTGTGTGTCAGTTTCTCTTTCTTTATTCTCACTCTCTCCACACACACACACACACACATTCATTCTTCCTCCATGTTCACTGGGAACCAATGCCTTGTGTTTATCAAAGGAGCTGCACACACATGCATATATATTTTAACTATATATTTAATAATATATATTTAACCATTTACTTTACACTACAAACCTGTGCCACCACTTTCACCTTTCAAATCACCAGTGTGCTCCTAATTTTCTCTGAGCTCCCATGTTTAAACCTACAGCCACGGAAGTCACGGAAGAAACCATTAATTTAGTTTCTTGAATAAATCTCTGGATTTAGCAGGAAAGTGCACCCGTGCTGCTATCAGCGTGCACACAATATGAAAGTGACTTTTGTTTGACGTGGCAAAGGGTGTTATTAAATTGATAAACCACTTTTATGCTCGATGCTCTTTTCTCTCTGCTCCCCCTGTCTTCAGTGTGGAGCCACACACAAACACACAAGTGCACACACACACACACACACACACGCACACACACACGCACACACACACACTCACAAAGTATGATCCTCATGATGAAAGCAAAACCACAGTCTGACTTGTTCAGCCATCTCGACCATCTCAATAAAATCTCCAACAGTTGAAAGTTCTTCATTTTTTAATGTCCTGTTTATTTATGTAAAACATTATACTACATTTAACTTATGCTTTATGTATGTTTATGTAACAATTATATTCTGTTATGCTTACATTAAGCATAACAGTTGATTTGTATTTAATGTGTTTGCAAAATCTTTTTCTGAAAGGCAAATACCGTGAATGAGATTTTATCAAAATGCTGATTTTCTCTATAGCAGTAAATATGTATATTTCATGCCACAGTCTAATACTTACTTATTCCTCTTTTCCATGTGACCACCGGTCTCATATTCTGCTGTTCAGGTAAGTGGAGCTATTTTTTGAACTCCACTTCACACTGGGTCAGAAACTTTGCATGCCCTCATGCATACTATGATATTTGGTCCGCCTTAATATACCTCTTTGTCACCATTGCAGCTGTAATTGTCTTCTGCGGAGCGCCGTGATTTTAATTAAATTAAAGTGAGTGGTAGACTCTGACAGAAATGATTTATTTCACGCACTCTGCCACCAGGTCATGCATGCGCTCACGCACACACCTCTGACTGTGTGTCTACACACAGGGCAAATTAATTACACCAAATCAAATTAAACAGCAGCACCAAATCATGCTGTCTGTGTGCATGTGTGGTGGCAGCCTCAACAAGAAGTTTATTAAAAGAGGGAGGAAAAAAGAGCAAGAGACACAGAGAGAAACAGATAGAGAGAGGGAGGAAGCCTAGCAAAGGAGTGGTTAGAAGAAGAGAGTGACTTCATTAGAGAATTGAGTGGGTAAAGTATGTGAATGTATGTGTTGTTTCAAGGGTTACTATGTCTAATCATAATTTCATAATTTTCATATTTTCATATTTATTATGCCACTCTTTTAAACAGCCTTGTCTCTGCATCAATATGACCAAAAACCTGAGCGAACCTCCAAACCATTAACCTCCACTCACACACTTTGTGTGTAAACTTGACTTCTGAGTAGTAAAAAATTCTTTCCTCGATTTCATTACTAAACAATTAATAAGATTGATTCAACGCCCTGATCCAGAGTGGCCAAGCTGGATGCCAGCACCAAATAGTTTAATTGTGTTAAGTGACCTAAATTAGCCTGATTCCTTCCCTTTGCCCCGTCTTTTATCGATGACAGAGAACAGAAACAAAAAGAACCCTCTTTGCCGAGTTTGTTCCTTTGGGCTTAAATGTACCTATTTCTTGTCATCTCGATTCCACAGTAGAACATTTGTGCTCTTGAACAATAGCCCCCCTCTTTTATTTCGCTCCAACAATATAGCCTGTGAAAACATCCTGTTTTTCCCTCCCAATGTTATAAAAGTTAATTAATCGTCCCATCCTGTCTGCTCGGGAGGTAAGGCACAAACGTTGGACCTGGAAAAAATGATTAAAGCGGTGACGGAAAAACAAGCAGCACTCTCTGATTTCACCCACTGTTTTAACCCACATGGGTTCTTTGTGGTTACTTAGATGGGACATCATTGATAATGACTAATTTCAAGACTTGTATAGTCTCACATTTTTGAAGATGGTTGGTGGTGAAAAGACCATTTTTAATAATTAAACAATAAATAACAGCATTTGTAATAATTAAAGTAATTATAGTAATAGTGCTAAAAAAATGAAGCCAAATTAACAAATGAAATATAATGAACTATAATGAACTATAATAAATAAAATTATTTTACTTTATTTTGGACCTTTTACTGTTATATAGTTCAGAACTTTCCACACAAAGTCATTTACAGCTGAGATTTTCATGTCATAAAAAAATGAAAAATGAAATTTGAGGTTTTGATACGACAGTGTCATAAAATATACCGTCCCATGAAACGATCATTAAAGTGGTCAGCTATGTTTCATGTTAAAGCTGAATATGCTTTCGTCTTCCCCACTCAGAGTTTCTGTGTCCTTTCTTGTTGGTGCTCTGTGTGCACAAAATGAAAGATACACTCTTTTGGGCCACTCCTGTGATTTTAATTAAATAGGGGTCATCTGTACAGTTCACCTCCCACGTTTACAGGAATTTAATCTGGAGTCAAAGCACAAGTGTGTGTGTGTGTGTGTGTGTGTGTGTGTGTGTGTGTGTGTGTGTGTGCGTGTGCGTTTGTGCGTTTGTGTGCGAGCACACGCATGTCACTCACAGCCATTATCCACCACGGCAGTGTGTATCTGAGAAACAAAGCTAGAAGCTGGTGTGTGAGTTAGAGAGAAAGAGAGAGAGAGAGAGAGATTAAAAGTGTGTGTGTGTGTGAGAGAGAGAGAGAGAGAATGAAAGTGAGACAAATTTGTACCTGCACCCCCGCCCCCCCAATACACACACACTTTTACACATATAAACACACACACACACTTGTGATGATTTTATTCTGAGGTTTTATACCAAAAAAACTTCTCTGAAAGTTGCCTTTTCACTGAACAACTCATTTTCCACAACAGGTTTCAGTTTTTATTTCCATCTGATGTCCATGTTCTTTGCGGTTGACTATTTGTTTGCCTCACTTGTGGCTTTGGACGTGTAGGATTCATTAAAAACAAGAGATGACTAGATGAATGCAACTCAAAGAGGATAATTATTTCAGCTTTGTGATGACTCCATCAACACAGAGACTCCAAGAGTAGTGTTCAATTCTCTCTCTGCCTCAAGTATACTTCATTTACTTGTTCTCTAGTTTAGTGCCTAGCAATTACTGCTTATGGTGGAGCACCTTTTTTAGAGAGGGAGAGAGAGGGAGATTTACTGAAAACTCCTGAACAAATACAATGTAATTTGCTCGGGCCAGCAGGTTAATTGGGCTGTTCAAAGCTGGGGTGGAGTCGTGGAGTGTGAAGAAAGAGAAAAAGAGAAGAAAGTAGGGGGAACTGTTAATATTGCACTATTGGTTAAAAATTATGATGACATCATTCGGAGCATAGGCAAGAAGAGAGTGCATGAAAGAGAGAGAGAGAGAGAGAGAGAGAGAGAGAGAGAGAGAGAGAGAGAGAGATGGATTTGGACAGCAGAAAGTAAATAAACATATCATTATCAGAAGATTGCTAGCATGTATTTCTCTCATGTGCTAATGTATTCAAAGAGGTGAGGGTGTGGGAGAGGGGCAAAAAAAAGTGTTTTTGCTCTTAAGTGTCACTTTTGAAGGAAAGGAGAGGAGAGGGATAAAGGACTAAAAAATATCCAGCTGAATATGAGCTTCTTCTTGCTGCGGAGGTCAGTGGCTCCCTGGTGGCTCAGTGGGTGAAGGGGGGCGGGGGTGCTATGGGCTGTGCCACGAAATAATTACCTAACACTGGGTAAACAAAAAGAGATGTGAAGCTTCACACACATACACATACCAGTCATAGTGTATATTGGAACATTCAAAATACACTGATATAATTTTAGTGTATCTTTTTGAAAAAGCTCCATATAGGACTCTTAGACAACCACAGTGGTATGTTCTTATGTACTTATTGGACAGTGTATAACATTAGAGAGAACCTCATTTGCTTATCATAAATGCTGATTTTTCTATTTGATTTTTATACTTTCTGATCTCTGTTCTAACATATACACACATTGTCCACTTCATTCTGTTCTGTGGCAATACACACCGAAGCACAGACACATACAGACATGTGTGCTCAGAAAAAGCCTTGTATGTCTGAAATTATAACTTTCATTGGACATTGTTAATTTGAATATATGTTAACGTAATGAGAAGTTTATAGTCATATACCACAATGAAAAGGGTGGAAAGGGCAGCCAATGCTATCAAATAAAAAAGACATTAAATGCTCTTGTTCGCTTGGGCACACGCACGCACAAGCGTCCCCCAGTCACACATCTCCACATAGCAAAGATTAGGTATAAAAGAGACAGAGAGATAGAAGTAAGTGAAATAATATCGTCAGAGGTGGAGGTGGGGGAGAAAGAGAGAGAGATGAAGAGGAGGCTGTATTAGTTTTGACCTCCTCTGGGTGAGCTGAGAAAAAGGAAGATTTGATTAAATGGGTGCCCAGGGGTTGTGACCCTGTCTAAACACACTGCAGCTCCCAGCATTAATCAAATAATACTTCAGAAATTTTCACCAGGCTGCCACTCCCCACCTCGTCTATGCACACATACATGACCTGTTAGGGATTTTGTGTGTGTGTGTATTTGTGTGTGTATGTATGTGTTTTTTAAGGGTAAGAGTGAGACATTAACTTTGCCACCTAACTCAACTTAAGTCAAGTAGTGAGTTCACTGAACTTTTAAGTTTTAAAAATCCATCATAATAGAATTTTTGCCACAGAAATAAAGAAAAAAAAGACTAATTTAGGCTTTGACTTCATTGTCCAGTAATGACAGGTCTCCTTTCATGTTCCTTTCGAGGCACGCACTAATAGTTTCTGACTCTGGTTTCAGAGTTGGATTTTGGTGTCTTCTGAAGTAATATTATTTTTAGTTGAAAAGAAATAATTAATCCATTAAGTGTCTTTCTTCAGTGTCCTGTTCCAATATAAATAGTCATTTACATTGAATATTAACCAGACCACCATAAAACCAATGTTTTAAAGCGTTCCCCACAGTTCTCAACAGATCATGCATTGTTTAAAATGAGAGCAAATGTTAGACCAGATATGTTGAACAAGAGATGGGCAGGCAGCGTCTCGTATTTGACTGAACAAAATGGAGTCAGCCAGGCAGTC
The DNA here is from genome assembly GCA_037974445.1 of Brycinus macrolepidotus. Taxonomy (NCBI): domain Eukaryota; kingdom Metazoa; phylum Chordata; class Actinopteri; order Characiformes; family Alestidae; genus Brycinus; species Brycinus macrolepidotus. The sequence continues at coordinate 5,430,885 of JBBPCZ010000023.1, read as the reverse complement.
CACAAATGCAGTCTGGTTGGTTCTCACCACATAAGCTGCTGTCTTACTGCCCCGGGGCAAGCAGGAATTAGAGCACCACTAGCACTTTCAATTGTCAGAGCCTAAGAGCCAGGTCATCTGTGATGTTTCCAGCTAAATCATGTCACTTCTCTGAGATATAAGATTTATCAGTAATTATTTGGCCACTGCTCATTGCACACAAACCTAAGTCTTTTGAAGGGAAACAGGGGTGGGGGAGATTCCCCCTTTTACATTTGATTGCTTCTGCATTGCTGCAGTGAACAAACCAGGGAGGGTCGCACAATAGAGAAATTATGGATTTGAAAAGTGCCCAGTTGTTTTTGTTTTGAAGTATAAGTTTTGCACCCTGACCCAGCATGTTGTGGGCTCAATCCCTTTTTATTTGGGTGCTGAAGTAAAGAAGAGGGAGCAGTGGAATTTTGAGCAACTAATGTGGGTGAATTATGACAGAAAGGTAAAAAGACCTATAGAACTGTGCAGTGGAGAGTGAATGCAAGTGAACCCGGAAGGATAATTGCTGGTATGAGAGTCACGCCTGGGGAAGTTTCACCTGACTTTCTAGCTTTCAGTTCACTAAACAGTTAAAGATTCCCAGGAGGGAGAAGAGTGTTTGTGTGTGTATATGGGAGTGCAGCTCTCTGGGCTATAGGAGCAGAGACATTGCTGGAACAACAAGGTTATTCTTCAAAATGTTATTATGACATCTGTGGGCTAGTTAAACAGCTTGTGAATATGCTGATAAAAAATGGCGGCTAATTTATTGCACCATAAAACCAACTTCACCTTCAGTTATTATCTGAAAATATTTATTACAGAGTTAAAAAGTCCAAAACTACATGGTTTATGGCTATTTATACACAAACGTAAAGTAAACAGGGAGAGCACTGGGGCTTATTGCAAATCTGCTGTTTGCTAAAAAATAAACTGGAATAATAGAGATAAGAGGCACGGTAGGGGAGAAGGGAAATTTCTGTGCTCCTTGGTAAACATGGTAGCTGAATCAATTTGCTAATCTGTCTGTTCACCCTGATTGAGACCTAGTACAGGAAAGCTGTGTGTTCATTCTTTACCTTCTCTCTTTTTCTCTTTTCTCTTCCCTGCTTTTTGAAATATACAGTACTGTGCAAAAGTCTTAGGCATCTGTGAAAGTACGTGTTTTTTCACCTTAATATTACTATATATACTAAAGAAAACTAAAAAGAATAAATACAAATAATATACAGATTTTATGTATGTCAATGTATTCCTTGTTATGGCCTAGTATTACTTGTAGTTACCATCAGAAACCTGGTTTGAGTCAGTAATTCCTTATGGAATTTCACAAACCCAAGCAATGACTGGAGGCATTGAGAAGAACCAAACCTGTGTTCACCTTACCAGCTCACAAAATACCTTTCTTTTTTCCACACAAAAGAAATCTTGATACATACTTTAATGCTTTCTTTTTGTTTGCATTTATTGTAAGAAAAATGGCATTAAAACAGTTTGCATTGGTGCTAAAACCTTTTGCACAGTACTGTAAGAGTTATATCTCATGCCTGTGTGGAGAATTTCTTAGTTTTTAGGTAGACCTACCTACTGTTTTGGTCTCTGTTACTAGAAATATGTCTTTACCTGCAATTCAGCCTAAAGTTAATGCATCATGAACTAGATGTGACAGTTCTACATGTACGCCTATCATATATTTTGTGTCTGCTTACAGACCTGAACAACTGCTAGCCTACTTGTATCCCAGACTGAAAATAGTTTGTATATGCCTGTGAGGGAGAGATACGGAGAAAGTGAAAGAGAGAGTGGGAGAGATATTATGCTAATCAGAGCTTTTTTTGATTCCATGTCCCTGGGGGTTACTCCAGCGATGGTTATTTACTTATCGCACCATCCAGATAACTGGGCAAGATAATGGCCCCTCTATATATCACTGGCTTCATTTCACCAGTAATCCTCTTTTCCCACTAGAGCTGATTCCTCTTTTGTCCAAGTAATGAGCTGTAAAATTTAATAATTCACTTTTCCCCCCTCTTGTAGGAAGTCACTCAAAAGGTTTAGCTAGAGAAGTCGGTGGGGTGTGGGGGTGGTGGGGATTGGGGGTTATGGCTGGCCATGTCTGTCACCAGCAAGCATTCACTCAGAATGATGGTTCAAAGTGCAATCGTGCTAACAGGCTAACAGGGCAGTTAATAGGGACGTTGTTGGATGGGAATTAAAGTATGAAGGCATGTACACAGTGAAAGAGTCTGCAGCATTTAGAGGTTCCATGACCCAGCTGTCTGGCCATAACAATTTGGCCCTTGTCAAAGTTGCTCAGATCCTTATGCTTGCTTCCAACACATTAACACTCCTTGACAGATTTAAGTGTAATGAGATAATCAATATTATTCACTTCACCTGTCAGTGGTTTTAATGTTGCGGCTGAGGGGGGAAAATTACAGAGTCTTCTCCTTACTTACATATGCCCTGACCCCCCCCCCCCCAATCCATGTGTGTCTTCCACTGTGGCTCGGATCCTGTTCTTTGGCCTATAAAGAGATTCAGCAAAGATGTTTGATGTAGGGAGGGGTCAATGTGCAGTGCTTCTGGTAGGCTAATGTTAAAGGATTCCCTCTCCTCCTCTGTTTCTCTCTCTGCTCTGCCCACATCCTCTCCAGCTGTTTGAGTTAAACAGACACCTGTAATTCCTCCCTTCTATTCACTCCATTCACTCCCATGTATTCACTCCATTTCTCTCTCTCTCTCTCCCTTCCCCCTCTTTCCCTACTTTTTTCTCCCTTTTTCCCATTATATAGACTCTGAAGCCAGACAATGAAAACAATGAGACGAGAGTCTCTCTCTCTCTCTCTCTCTTTCTCTCTCTCTTTCTCGCTTCTTTTTTTCCCACAACTCCCTATTCCGATTTCATGCTCCGGCTGTTGGAGGCCCTTTTGTAGGCCACATTCATTTTAGCCCTGCTGGCAAAACCTTCTCCAAAAGTAAAAAAAAAAAGCCCCACAATACTTGCCTGTGTTTGTTTATTTATTTGATTAGTCGTCCTCTGAGGAGCTCTGTGACCGTCTGCTAAATGCATTAAGGTGCACTAATGAAAGAAAGAGGCATTTCTGTTTCTCCTTCTGGTGCAGACCTCTACAGTATTTTTCTCCATCACTTTTCCCCATGCTAGGACAGTGTCTCTGGTCTTTCTGTTTTCACGATATTTGAGGGGGGGACTTTGGTGGTATTAGTTACTTTAGTGATAGAACAGCCAGGCTGTAAATTAAACAGAGCAACTTTACTGCTGCCCTCGATCCGGAAGGGGCCAAGTTAAATGGAAGTGGGTTTGAGGAGGGGAGCTCTGTTATACGAGCAGTGACTGTGTTGATACAATGCCTGTTTGTTGACATGAGATTCAAATAGTGGAATTCACTTCTCTTCTGCATACATTTTGAGATGAGAAAACATTTGGGCTGAGGAAACCAGTACAGTGCTTTTGGTTCACCCATTGCTGTCATGTGAAGGGGTAGGATCAGACTGTATTTGGCTGCAAATCCATTTGAGTGTTTGCAGCTCTCTCAGCCATGCGAAAGTTGTAAGTTCAGTTGCCCATTCCAGCACCCCCATCCCCCCATCCCCCACCCCTCCCACCCACAGCCAGAGAAACAAAGCTGATGGCCACTTCAATAATTCACTAACCCTCTCTGTGTTTGGTCATCGTTTTTATGGGGGCCTGTCTGCTGTGCTGTTTTCCACTGCTTTATGATGTTAGCATGAATAATGTATGCTGTATTATTTTACATGAGCCTCGGGTTACAGAGCGGGCTTCTGTGATGTCCTTGGGTCTAAATAGGGTGGACACTTACAAAATGCCTCACTGAGCTCCAGGGGTAGGTGATAGTGCATATATATTCAATATGGGACATACAGGTGGACATGCTTTAAACATGGTTGGACAGGTTAAAAAAAAGGAAAAACATTGCTGGGGGTTGCAGTGATGCCAATATGTTCTGAGCTCATACCTCTTACATTATACATATCATTCGTCTATCAATTCATTATCTGACCTGCCTATCATAACCGGGGTCATGGGGGTGCTCAGGCCTATCCCAGTGGTCATTGGGCAAAAGAAACACCCTGGAAGGGTCACCAGTACATCACAAGGCTGTCTCACAGGCAAAGACACTTATGAACAGGCTCACGCCTAGAGACATTTCGTCATCTCCAATTTTCCTGAGGTACATGTCTTTGGACAGTGGGAGAAAACCAGAGTTTCTGGCAGAAACCTCTCTTAGCTATACCCCCTTTTTCAGCAGTATTTCTAATTTCTTTTGCTGTACTGTACACAATACCACATTTTATTAACTCTGTTTAGTAATGATAATGTGAATGTTGCAGAGAAAGACATATTTACAGAAGCATAAATAAAAATCCCAAGTGAAGAGCCAGCTGGACAGTTAAACCCCACACTCAACCCTCCTAGCAAGCTATCTGTCCTTCTCAGCAAGGCACTTTGTGTCCTGCTGACCCCTCCATGGCTCCTTTCAGCACTGTCATTCCAACGATGTATTTGTTTAAAAAAGAATCAATTAAATTTAAATCTCTCTGAAAGCAGATTTTGCTAGAAAAACCTGCCAGTGAATGTTAAAATTGTGCACTCACCGCATCTTTTCTTCCTGTCTCTCAGCTCTGCCTCTCCTTGTACATTTCTGTCATCTTTTTGCCTCTTAAAATACAAAACTCATACTTGCCACATACTCCATGCATGTTGGGAGACAGAAATCATTTTCTATTAATAAAAGAATCCTGGTAAACAGAGTTGTAAATGTTTGGCCCTTGCTCTGGAGGCAGGAAATCAAGAAGCTTCTATTTTCTTGATTTTTGAGGGGGTTTAGCTTGTTATGGGGATAGGGGCCACAGAAGGAGAGAGAGAGAAAGTGAGAGAGAGAGAGATGTGAGGGTATTGTTTTTCTAATTCACTTGTCCCTGTTGTCACTCTGTGTTTCCAGAAAAAAACTGTTTTTTGATGTGATGAGTCTGTGTCTGGATTTTAGAGCGAAGGCCCTTGTGTATGCTTGCCGTAGGGTCAACAGTGGTGGATGGGGCCACAGCCAATGCAGTAGGGGGAAACAGCAAAAACTTTTCACCCCTCAGCTTGTGCTTCCCCTTCCTGTATGAGTCAGTGGAATGCCTATTACATGGGATGTCCTGTATGTCTGAGTTTGCCAGTTTATGGTTGAAGAACCAATACTAAAAATTGGCAACCTTTATTACTGGGCTTAGGTTGACATGTTCTGTGCTGGTATACCGGTATACATGTTACTGCAGTAGTGATTTTTACTTATTATTGATAGATAACTAATTTTGAAATACAAATTAAACAACATGATTTAAACACAAAAAATAAGCATGTTCTATCTGCATAAGGGTTTTTCCATTTGCATATAGGAAAGCAGTTCAAATCTATGGTAAATCTGTAAGACTTTTGTTTAGTGTTCATTAACTAATAAAACTAAGATATTTGGAAATAAGTATCAGTATCGCCCAGCTCTGATCATTGTCTTACAGTGACACTTTTCTAAAACATTCATACCATGTTCCCATATGCTTGATTGTGCACTGTCACTGCAATTTAGAACAAAGGTGTGTGGATGTTAATTAATTTTCTATTTATGGGAGTACTATTTATAATGCCATTTTCTCAGTTCAAAAATATAGAGGACGAGGCGAGCTAAACTGAAAGCTTTCTCTGGCCAGAGCAACACAGCGATGGAAGCTGTGGATATCAACAGCAGGCCTGCCATCAGTCTTACTCTAAAGGAATTGACAAGGTTGATGGGAAATTGCTCTGTAGTTTTAACGCATATCGAATGAAACTTTACTACCCAGCCACCCACAGTTTAAACATCAGAAAATAGTTTCTTTCTGAGATTTTCTTTCTTTTCTTTGCTGTGTTACTTCTTGAGTGAAAAAGGGGTCTGGAAGTGGTGTTGTGTAAGATGGTAAACAGCATATTTGTTATAGTTCCACAAAAAGATCATGTGTTAGGATTGTGACATTAAAAGGGTTGCATTTTTAGGTGGACACGGTGCAGTTGTGAGTGCTTTTGTGTTTGTTTGTTTGAAACATGAGCCTGGATGTCACTGGGCTTTTTTGTTGGGGTGAGGCAGGGTGAATAATGGAGACTGTACATCTTTGTGTGTGACTGTGTGTGGGTGTATGTACGTGTATGTGTTTAGCAACATCATCCTGCGGTTTAGGTGTTTTCCAGGTGAATGAGGTTGGAAAGAGAGAGAGAAAGTCACTTTTTTCCCTGACTAATAGCTGTGCAGCTGTCCTCTAGTGGTCCCCAAGGAGCAGACCACACCAGGCCATTTACCTCTCACACTCACATACACACACACACACACACACACACACACACACACACACACACACACACACACACACGCACGCACACACACACTAATTTGACATTAGCTGTTACATGCAGAACATGCAAAGTGCTTGTCCCTCTGTGCATATTCACCCTTCCACAATGCTTTACCTACCCTGACCTTGTGGCCATCTCTCAGGGGTCAGGCTGCTGATAACTCTGTTTACTTAGACTTTAAGTGGAGTGACGTTACACAGTGGGCTCACAGCTCTGCTACCCTTGGTGACAGAGGAGGGTGGGGTGGGGGGCTGATTTCCACGAGCTATGTTAAAAGAGGAAGAGAGGATGAAAGACAGGAAGTGGGCAAAGGGAGGAAGAGAGAGAAAGAGAGTGAGAGAAAGTCAGTTGTTATTTATGTGAAGAATGGTAATTGAATTGCAGAGAAGGGGGTCAGAGGGCAGAAACAGAACTTGATGTTCTCCAGCTCATCTCTGCATCACACATGCGGTCTTTGGTACCTTTACAGATAGAGGATATAGCGGATATTACTACTTCTGCTTTCAATCCCATGCGCGAAGTTGTAGAAATCATGGCATCTTGGATTTCAGTGGAATACACGAACATGATACGATTAAGCATTTGTCTTTCACAATATTTAATACAATATTTTAGTTGAATGTAGTGTAACAGTAATTCTAAATTAATTTAATGTCATAATAATTAATTATTAATAACAATAATTTCAAGACAGACTTCTCCCATGTTATTTTAATAGCAGTCATGTGTCGGTGTAAACTAGATTTTTACTGATTGACCCATGCTTTTTACTGATTGACCCAGGTCTTTTGTTATTTTAGGGTCATTAAAAACATTTTCCTGGGTTGGATAAGGAATTTTACAAGCTCTGTTGTGACAGAAACTAGGCACCCTGTTTCTTTGGCAGTGGAGCTCCAACAACTGTATTGCAATTCTCCTGGATCTGTTCCTTGCTCAGCTGATACAATGTGACTCCTTTTTATTATGTGTACTGTGCTTTTTTCATCTCTGTACAGGCCCTGGGAGCCCTGATCCTAACACTTAACAGTGCTATTCACTTACTAGAGGTTGTTAAGAAGCAGGTTTACAGGCTCTGACAACGACCAGTACCACTAAAGACCCCAAGAACCCACCTCTCATTTATAGCTTATGGTTAGTTCCTAGCAATCTAGTTTGCAGTTTTGAAATGGGGGTGGGGTATCCCATTGCAGAAGCAAGTCTGGGGAGAGAAGGTGGAGTAAATTAGGGACAGTCCTGAGGTTTTTTGGTCAGTATAGCCTTGCTTCCCAGCAGTCGGTAACATGTGGAACCAATCTGCTGGATGTTAAAAGTTCTGTTCTGCTTCCATTTTTTGTCCCTTCCTTGGTGATTGATAGCTCTGAATATGACCAAAAATGTTCTAATTGATTAAAGAATTGTGGGTTTAAAGGAAGTGACAAAGTAAGACTGCAGTGTCATCACTTATGCCAGGAAATTGGTCCTGCAAGTCTTCTCAGTGTACTGTTGTTTCCTATTCTGTGATAATATGGCTTTTAAAGATCTAACGTGCTCCACTCGTCAGAGATTTTGAGGAATCTGACTCTCCCTCTGGCCATGTGATATGGTGATCTGTATCACTGATTGATACTTTTCTTTAAACGCTGCCTCTTTTTTTGAGTGATGCTCTGCGAAGATTGAGCTAATGATAAGAAATTTTACTAATTGCTATGAAATTAGACTCCATCTAAGCCGCAAGTACTTATGCCTTCCTTTATATTATTGCAGTGTTTAATGCTTTCGTCCATTCATTTTCTTTTTCTGTCTTTCTTTCTTTCTTTTTTCTTTCTTTCTTTCTCTTTTTCTTTATTTTTTTCTTTCTTTTATTCTTTCTTTCTTTCTTTCTTTCTTTCTTTCTTTACTCTAATGATTTTTTTCTGTTTAGCTCCCTCTCTCGTTCTCCTGTCATCATAGTGCTGAAATGGCAGTTCAGAACTGAAGCCATTTTCTTGGCCATGAATAGTCCAGTAGTGCATGGGCTGGAGTTAATGCCCTTGCCTGGACAGCAGCAGCAGCACAGGCAGAAATTGCAAAGATCAATGCAGTGCTGCATTTGCGTTACAGTGCTCTGTTAACTACAGATCTGGTCATCGATCACCTGTGCCAGCATGTACCCCACACAGCCCAGCACAAGGAAGCAGAACATGAACAGGGAGAGGACAGTGCAATGATAAAGGTGCACTGTAGGGAAAGGTAGCTCAGTGGCAGGATTTAAATCTATAGAAAGGCAGGTTAATATGTATTTTATATTAACATTCATCCTGTCCCTTTTTCAGCACTTTAAAGCAATGCATTTTCTTATTTTTCACTGATTCCGCTGTAATTAATATCAATTCCACAGTCTATCAGACACATATAGAAATAAGTAAATTTCTATATTAAACAGATTTTTATAAAAATGCAGATTGTCTTATGTGAACATAAGCATCACTGCTGATACTGAGAATAGTTGAATTTGATCTAAATGTGACTTGCAGTGATGAATACACAACTACATACAGAAGGCATCTCCATCAGATTCTAAAGTCACTGCTTGCCTCACAACCTCTAAAATAATTTTTTATGACACACATCTGTTAGCACATTAATGCACATCTACTTTTATGTATATCAACATTGTATAATGATTAGGTAACTAAGCTAAAAAGCATGCAAAAAACAAGCATCCCTTTGTTCAAGATGGCCTGTGAGTGATAAAAGAGCTGTCGGATGTTTTCAGGGTTGATTTGTAGTAAAGGTAAGGTCAGCAATGCTGTGTGCTTCTGTGTGTTTGGTAGCCATTGTGCTCTAATGTGGCGGAATTCAAGGCTTTGTTTCAGCTCGAAGCATGGACGTGACAGTTGAAGAGTAACAGAATGCTAAAGGTAATAATTCTTGACTTTTATGGGTGAAATAGAGAACCAAGACCACACTGCACAGGGATCTGTTTAAATGAAAAAGATTTGTTCTTAAACATAGGCCTTAGTGCCTTTTCAAACATTAACAGCAGAGGATCTCTCATTCATTAACTTGTTGTTTTGTAAATGTTTGTGTATGTGCTGCAGGAGAGATAGTGTGTGTGTATGTGTGTGTGTGTGTGTGTGTATGTGTATGTGTGTGTGTGTGTGTGTGTAGTGGGGTGTGTGT
>JBBPCZ010000023.1:5410230-5421223 GCA_037974445.1 Brycinus macrolepidotus | reverse complement strand
TGTGTGTGTGTGTGTGTGTGTGTGTGTGTATGTGTGTGTGTGTGTGTGTGTGTGTGTGTGTGTGTGTGTGTGTGTGGACGTGGGCAGTCCTAGGACTGATGAACTGAGGAAACAGCAGAGATGGATAAATATAGACAAGGGAATGCCATTTTGATGTAAACCCATTAGCATGTAGAAAAAGAGAAGCAAATGTTTTCTTAAACATTTTTATTTGCACTTTAATTTGTCACTGAAACTGAAAAAATTCTTCCTCTGTAATTGATCATTGTGTTTATATTTCTGCCCAATATTGATGTGTCCAATTCCACCTGCTAGCTAGAACGCCACCACATTTCTGAGAATTGACGCAAACACTACATCACTAGACAACTTAACATTCTGTCAGCTAACTGACGTGTGTTATATAGCAGTTGGTTAGAATGATGAGGACCCATCCTATGCACCTAGAGAAAATGAGGCGGGTTGTGCTCTCTTGGACTCACAGCCACAGATGGTCGTAACATATGATGTAGATCAAATTCATGATCACATCAAAAAAAGGGCCAACTCGTAAACAACTGGTCCACCCAGGAGTAGGGATGGGTATGGATTTTACTGATAGTGATATCAATACTGATACTTATCGATACTCTTTCTGATGCTACTGTCCATAATTTGGTGCGTTAAAAAATATATCACATGAAAACATATGAAAAGATTAAACACTATTGTTCTTTTCTTTATTTTTATTATTATTATGTCTGTTAATATCCTCTGCAAAATGTTCGGTAATATCCCCTATAGTGGCCGTGTAAATAAGGTTTTGATTGGTTGATTGGGGTCGAGTATTGATCATTTTGAAAATCTATTTTTGTGGGTGACTCTCCTCTGTAATACATGGGAAGAGAGAAAGAACAGTTGAGTTGCCTTCAAAATGTGTGTTGGAGAGAGAGTCTGTGATATCACAGATAATGGCAGTCGCCATGCAACAAAAAGCAAAGAAACACAAACGGGACGAAACAAATACATAGCAAAACAGCAGACTCATAAACAGACTTCAAGACACTAAAGCTCAGGTCAGTTATAAAAAAAAGATGTGCGTCACTTTTTGTTGTGGTTAAATAAAAAATAATCAGCCCGGCTCTGTGCGTTTTCAGCCATCCTTAACCATAAATGGTTTGTTAATAGGCAATGAGTTGGCTTCTGAATCAGATGATTGCAAGCTTGAATGCACAGTGCTAACAAGTTTTTTTTTTAAACACAATTTTTTTTTTTTTGCCCATAAAACCAATGTTTGGGTGTCTCCAAACACTGATTTTCCTCCTAATCACACTTCACATTTTATCGTGGAAATGCTTCTAATTATTATTCTTTTTATTGTCGGAATTTGGTGCCTCTTCTCCTCCTACAGTTTTTGAAATATTGGAATTGTTCCAATGCCAAAACGTCCATTAATATCAGGGTCAGTGCATGAATATACAGCCATGGAAAAAAATAAGAGACCACTTTTCCCTTTTTTTCTGTTCACTGTTTGTACAATTTGCAGCAGTGTGTGTGTGTAAAATGCACAGGTTTCTATTCTTTTATGAACTATTGCAGTGTGAGCTGTGTAAAAAGTAAGAAATGCCTCCATATGTGTTGTAAGTGCAGTTGTGTTTTTATGGCAGCTATTCTATGTGCTGTATTCCAGCAGCTTCACTCCTGATTCAGTTTGCTAATGGGCTAAAACAAGCTCACACATGCACACACTATGGACTTAACATCACTATTTTGATTGTTGCAATTGTAAAATAATGTAAATGTTGTGTAGTTTAACATTTTCAAGGTATAAAAAATTAATGATTTGTATTATTTTTAAATTTTCTCCAAACATTTTTTTGTTTGGAATTTTGAATCAAGTGTGGTCAATAGTGTATAAAACAATAGTGACATGCACATTTTACACAGACACACTCCCACAAATTACAAAAGCAATAACCAGAAAAAAATGATGCAGTCTCTTATTTTTTTCCATGGCTGTATATGTTTTCTATCATTTGATTAGGAGCTGCATATTGATCATTTGAAATCGATAATTTTGCCCATTGAGATCCATTCAAAAACGTTGGCATTGTGACGTCACCTCATTCTGTGAGCTGTTTGCAGAGAGCCAGACTAAACTGGCAGAGGACCAGATAGTGTGGCGGAGAAATCAGCAGCTAAAATATTAGGAGACTGGAACGAGTTTTAGTTTGAGAGTGTAAGTCAGACATTTTTCACTCAAGTGGGCTTCTCTGCTGTTATTAATGCAGTTTGGAATGAGTCATTTCTGTTTGTTGTGATTTATTAAAAATAATCAACATGAATGCTTGTTTTGGCACTGTTAGTTAGCCCAGCTGCTAGCCAGCTCCGTTAGCCAATTAGAGGCCGTATCTTAACTCTTCGGGGGGAAGAATGTGTCTGAAGGACAGTAAATGTTGTAGGGTCACAGGGTAACTTAACCAGCGAGTTTTGTCCTGAATGGAGATTTTTCTCTGATTCTCCTGAGTTGTTTGTCTCCGCACACATGCCCATGAAAGTTACTTTAAATACATAAAACTCTAGGACAGACTGGGACAGTGATCATAAATATTTGTACATCATTTGATTTTGACATTATTTTTCAATAACTCTTATTATAATAGTAATGTGTGTGTAAGCTGAAGTTTTCAAAAAGCTTTAATATGTATGTTTGGGGATTTTTACAGTAGAACAGATATTATTTTTTTTGTTGGGGGGGTGGTTGTGTCAAAACAGTTGGTTAAATTATAAAAATCTTTTTCACATATTTGTTAGGTTTTGCTGAAAAAAAGTGTATGAGATGCTTGTCGATTACACATTGTTTAAGACTTTAAAGGTTAGAAAAGAACAAGTAATGTAGCAATGGGAAAAATACCCTAAGGGCTGAAGGGCTTTAGCCTCCTCCCTCCCTCTTTATAAAGAGAACTGCACTTCATTTCCAAAATTTCCCCATAATGCAGTATTTAAGTTGTAACCAGAGAGGTTCAGAGTGGTTTTGGTGCGAGATGCTTATGATTTTGTGATCAGTTGATCAGGGTCTAAGTATTGATAATTTAAAAAATTGATTTTTGTGGTTTAGTCCCCTCAGTAATGTATGGGGAGAGAGAGAACGGTCAAGTCACCTTCACAATGTTCATCACATGAAAAGGAATAGTCCCACATTAGCCCAACCAAGCGCGTGGAATGTAGAGCTAACCAAGTTGGGGCCCAGTTGTTGTCTTGGTGCACAGGTAGTCTACCAGTTATAGGCAGTGAGTCTATCGCACTAGTTGGCGCAGGTTACTTTAACATAGTCCCACATCGCTATCCTTCACTGGTTTCTGTTCCAATGTCCGAGTACTCATGCAACCGTGATTGTAGCTGTGCAGTCACGCGCTGAACTGAGCCACACAGTGGGAAGATGTCCAGACGAGCCCTCAATCGTAGCCGGGTCTGCAGGCTAGTTCCAAATGGAGTTTGGTGCAGAGCCAGCCTGAAAAACGAAATTCAGCTCTGTCATTGTTTTAAGAATAAAAAGTACCGAACTACAGTGCATAAAATAAGTAACCTGAACTTACAGCCTTTATTTTGGCCAAACTTGAAAGTAAAGTCTCCAAAACACTAGTTTGCTGAGCCAGCCCCTGGAGGGAAAAAAACAACTTTACAAAAAACAAAATAAAAAAAAAACAAGGTATCATGGGAAATTGAGTCCTACCGCTAAACTGTAGCGTAATGAAAAAATGGTGCAATAAAGCATAATTCTGAAGAGCCCTAAACAAACATGGAGAAAAACACACAGCAGACTCATAAACAGACATCAAATCACTAAAGCCCAGGACAGTTATATAGAAAAAGACATGTGTCACTGTTTTTGGTCATTTAATTAAAATAATCAGCCCGTGAATGCTGCTACATGGTCAGTCGTCCTTACCCATAAATGGCTTGGTAAGACCTCGGCTTACTACAGGGACCAGGACCTAAGATTGCGGCGTTGCCTGATGCCACTGGTCAGGAGAGGGGACATCGCAAGCGGTATGCGAGGAAGAGGAAATGTGGCAAGCAAGAAGGGGTCCTTGCTAGGGTAAAAGCTACTGCTAACCGATCAGAGAGGAGGAGGTGCAACAGCTAACAAACTGGTGCAGAGCCAACAACCTGTCCCTGAATGTGGATAAAAGAAAAGAGATGGTTGTTGACTTCAGGAGGGTGCGATGTGATCACTCCCCACTGAACATTAACAGCTCCTCAGTGGCTCGTCCAGTTCCTTGGTGTTCACCTCATGGAGAACCTCACATGGACCCTCAACACCAGCTCCATCACCAAGAAAGCCCAGCAGTGTCTCTATTTCGTGCGGAGACTGAGGAGGTGCCTTACAGCCTGGTAAGACCCTACAGAGGATAGTGAGGACAGCAGAGAAGATCATTGAGGTCTCTCATCCCTCTGTCATGGACATTTATGTCACATGTTACATCCGCAAAGCCACCTGCATTGTGGATGACCCCACTCACCCCTCACTCTCTTCTCCCTCCTCCCGTTTGGCAAAAGGTTCCGTAGCATACGGGCCTCCACTGCCAGAATGGGAAACAGTTTCTTCCCTCAGGCCATCAGACTCCTCATCCAGATCTGAAACATAAACTGTAACCCACCCCACACACAACACCAGCACACCCTTCCCCTGAACGTCCATCTCCTCCTGCTAACACAAAGCCTACACACTGCATATACATCTTTTCTTCCTTAAACAGACAACTCATACAACTCTGACTTTTAATTGCCTCTGTAAATACCCTTCTATTTATTATACTGCACATTCTCTGTCCAGCTGCTGCTATATTTGCACAATTTTATTTATTGCTATCTACCTCTGTTCTGCATTTTTGCACATGTAACTCTCTAGGTTTCTCTAAACACTGGTTTGGAGAAACACTTCACATTTTCTTGCAGAAATGCATTTAGATTTTATTATTCTTTGTATGACCTGGAATTTGGTGCCTCTACTTCTCCTGCAGTTTTTGAAATATTGGAATGGTTCCAATGCCAAAACATCTTTTAATATCTGGGTCAGTGCACTTGTATATAAGTGTTTGTTTGGTTGATCAAGAGCAGTGTGTTGATCATTTAATTTTGCCCCTAGAGATCCATTCGTAGAACATTGGCATTGTGACATCACCTCACTTGGTAAACTTGAGGCTGTATCTTAACTCTTCTGGGTGACAGGTTAACTTAACCAGGGAGTTTTGTGCTGAACAGAGATTTTTCTCTGATTCTGTTGTTGTTTATCTTCATATACATGCGTGGAGCCCCCCCATTCCCCCTCGCAGCCCCTGTTTTTGTCTGTGCACTGTGGGTGAAAAATGTAGTTATATTTGAGCCTTTACTTGACTAACCCTCAAAAAATAAGTTAACCACTGCCAAAAGACCATCATATACAAAAGGACCTCCTTATTTGGAGCTTCTGTGTGTTTGGGTCGACAGCGGAGGCTTGATACATCAAAGCCTCTGCTTTGTGATCACCTGTAGTGTAGAACCAGAAATCTCAAACGTTTAAATTTCATGAAATTTAGTTTTTGGAACTTTAAAATGGCATTGATTTTTAAAAGTGGCATCATTTAAAAGTCAAAATAACTAAATATATTTTTATTTCTCATCTAAAAAAGCATGTGGTATGAGAAGCCCAATCACGTGTATGAGTGTGTGTGTGTGTATGTGTGTGAGGGAGTGGCTGCACGTAAGCAGTGCTTTTTAAGTAGCATAAACTGAGAGTTACTGTAAATAACTCTCAGTTTTCTTACAGGGGTCTTGGTGTGAGATGCCCCATTCTGGAGATACTCAGCATGTCAGAATATCCACAGTGGTGGTCAGAGGAAACCAGACATCCGCCTCTAGAAGTTCCCTCACAGAAAGTTAAAAAGTTCAAGAATGAGGCATAAGAATGTAACTGCTGCATCTCAGCAACCATTATGGGAAACAACCTAACAGCAACCCCAGTTACCATCAAAGCAACCACACACATTTCGCATTTTCTTCGCATCTAATTTTATCATGACTTTTTGGAGGAATAATAAAATAGTCATTTGTAGCAATTGCTACAATTGCTACAAATGTCTAGCTTATTGGGGATGTCAATACTGTAATATGTGTATATATTATTATGATTAAGCAATGAAAATAGAACATCTGACCAAAGGGCTCCTCCTGTAAATGCTTGTGTGTCTTTAACTGTAGACTCCCTGCCTTCCATCAGGCCACTTCTAACAATACAGCACTGATTAAAGAGAAGTGAGTGCTTGGGTAGCCACACAAAAATAGACCTGTTCTCACCATGAGGGCCATCCCCTGTGAGCATGCGTGTGTGTGTGTGTATGTGTATGTGTGTGTCAGAGTGTGTTTAACAGTGACACACAAAGCTAGAGAGATGGAAAGAGATCAAGAGTGACATTGTTGTATGGAGCGTTAAAGGGAAGGGCTTCAAGAGGCCCATGCTGAACACACACATGCATATAAACAGACATGCACACACACACACACAAGCACACATGCACACAATGTTGTGTGATCTTGGGGCTTAATTGGGCTTAGAGTCTTTTTCATGTTTCATTGTGTGTTACTTTTACCCACAGGCTTGTTAAGTGTGCTCTTCCCCCCGTGTGCTGCATTCTTGCTCCATGCAATCCAGCTTGTTTCCTGATATTGCACATTGTTTTCCAACTTCAAAAGGATCCATTTTAAACATGTGTCCACTTAAGACTGTACAGGAATCCATACAGTCTGGTCTGCATTACGCCGGTTCACGTAACTATTAGCATGTGGCTGCACTTATCAGAACATACATGTATTTACAGTGCAGTGCACATGCCTGTGGGGGGGCATGAACACAGACACAACCTGCATTTAATAGACTGTAAAGAAAGGCTTTACTATGTTGTCAAGATGTTACAAGAATTGAGTTTTTGTGCTTAGCCCACAGACTAAGAAAAGGTGTATGTAGCATAGTGAAAGTGTCTTGTTATAATGTATGCTGGCAGTACAATCATTTCACCTCCAAATGTGTTTTATCTATGCAGCTATAAGTTAAAGTTATAGCAATAGGTCTTATGAAAAGACTTTGTGAAACTGTGCACTGACCACAGTAGGCAGGGATATCTATGCTGTAGTGTTAGTCATGCTAGCTCAGTGAAGGAGGGGGTATGTTTAACCTTAGTGACAGGCTGACATGCAGGCCAAACTTAGGGTCAGTGCTTAGCTTAGTGGGCAACAACTCTGCTGACAGGGAACTGAAGGTTACTGACCACTAAAGAACAATGTGTGTGTGTGTGTGTGTGTGTGTGTGTGTGTATGTGTGTGTGTGTATGTACTTACGTCTGGAACAGAGAAAGAAATAATAAAGAAGAAATTTATTAAGAATCTTTGCATAATTTTACATAATTACATGATTTTAAGCCATCTTTATAAATTCTTTTGTGAGTGCAGTAATTTTAATGGGCAAAAGGCTCATAAGTTATTTCAATGTTTTATACTTAAATCTGTATTTACACATTGCATTTTGTAATCTTTAACTTACTAAATGGATCTTGCTTCAGTCTTTTAGAGAAAGTGATCTGTGAAATTGTAGGGGATGTTTGGCCCTTTTGCTAACTTTACCCAGCTACAACATGATTTTTCATGTTCTTTGAGTAAATGCCATTTACTCCTGGTTTTCTAATAATAGTATAATATAATGAGGTAATTGAGTTTGTTTATGTAGCAATAGCTATATCTTTAAGTGACACTGGTGCAGCAGGAACTTATTTTAGCTACCATATTGGGAACATACCATGACTGATCTGTATGTGTTGGTGTTTATACATTTCATAGGTCGCCAATGATCATAATAATGCAAACTAATGTTATAGCAAACATCAATAAGTTCATTTGTTGACTCATCATTTAGTCAACTGATGTGGGCCATTTAATTGGCTTTGTCCTGTTTCACCAAGTACTGCATTACAATACATGCACATGCACAAACTCACACACCTCAGTCTTTAACCAGAATATCGCTGATTTCTCACATGAGCAAACTCATTCAATAAGAGAAACCATCAATATAATTGGAAACGCCTCCAAAAGAGGACATGACTAGCAAAATCTACTGCCATGGGTGGAGTGTTTTGATAGGACAAAATCCACTCTCTCTGCCTACTATTGATTTTCCTGCTCATTTTGCACCCTGCATCAAATTAGAGTGGATATGTTAGGTGTTGCTCAGGAGAGCAAAATGAAACACTCATAATTCAGAGTCCTGGATTAAATAAGAGATGAGATGTTTCTGTTGCTCAGTTGGCCACATTAAAAGAAAGAAATTTGTATTCAAGTGTGTGCATGTTTGTGTGCATATGTGTGTGTGTGTGTGTGTGTGTATGTATGTGTGTGTACACGTAACATACTATCTAGCATTTTGCTTACAAATAGTTTATCCTTTAAAATAGTGGCTTTAATATACATGATCGTATATTTTGCTTTTACAGTGCTGAAGGTGTACTGTAATCACTGCAGAAAGAGAAAGGGCTAACACTGCCTGGCTGGCTCCTCACCATCGGTTTTGTTTGAACACGTTTACGTTTACGTTTACAGCATTTAGCAGACGCTCTTATCCAGAGCGATGTACATCAGTGCTTTAGTAGTCCACATCTGTTCTTCATAGTTGTAAAGCTAGACTTAAATCAGCATCTGCTTTTAACCAAATTACTGCTAGCTATGTTACACACCTTAATAAACCCTGTCAGAGAGAAAAAACAGGTCAGAGGAACAAGTAAGGAAAAACAGTTAAGAGGGTAAGTCTCTGAGGGATTTTTTTAAATATATAGGAGAAGATGTATAAGGGATAAGAAAGAGGACTGGTTTTATATATATAGGAAAAGTTGTATAAGAGATAAGTGAAAGGACTGGTTAGTCACCAAGGTGCTCCTTGAAGAGGTGGGTCTTCAGACAACGCTTGAAGACAGCATCTTGATAAACATGTGTATGCACGTCTGAGTGTATATGTCTGTTTTTGAAGTTAGTGACTGTTTGTTCCCAGCTGTGATTCTTCAAACATGTTAGGCTGTCACCAAGCATCTCTAATGATCGTTTATGGCCTCTCAGGATGCATGGGCAAGCACAGGAAATTGATCAGATGGACATTACCATGGTGACCTGCAAGAGGATGGAGATTAGTTACTTATCATATCTAAACTAGACGAAGGTTGAATTCAGTATACGCATGAACTGCACAGTGGCAAACCATCAGATGTCTAATTAAGGGCACCTAGTGATAATCGTGTGATCTTTTTTGTCAGTGCAGATGCTTCAGGTCAGACCCATATTTTCCATATAAGATCAATACTGAGCAAGTGTTTCTCATACATTGAAGTGATTATACACACTGTTTATTTTGAACTTGTGACTTGACAAGAGTATGGATGAATATCAAGAACCTATACTAAATTGGTAGCGGTTCCTGATTGGTCAGTAGCAAAATATGAATAAGCTCTTGGATAAACAGTGCTGTTATTGGTGTTTATGCAGTGTTAATGCATTCTAACACAGCTGCAATTTCAAATTTTTGATCCCAGATTGGATCATTGTGAGAGAAGTTTGTTCCTCCCTCAGTACATATACAGGAAACTCGGGAAACACATTAGCTTGTTTTTTTTCCAAAAGAGTCATAATAAAATAACTATTGAATGTTTTTACATCTTTTCACATGATGTCTTTATTTTCTGCACCAAATGGAGAGTGATATCAATAAGAGTGCTGATAATTATCGGTATCGAATTAGTAGGGACAGTGTCGAGATCGTTATCCATACAGTCCTAACCATCCTTATTGTAACACAGTGCAACATAGTGAATATGCTTTCATGTAATCCTGTGGTAATCCGCTAAATTCATTAACAAACTCTCAACATCTTGGATTAAGGGGTATCTCAAGGTTTGAAATTTATTGTTCAAAACAGACATCTTTCATTTTCTGCACTTCAGGTAGAAACCTTTTCATTAGGTAAGGTTTTGGTTTCACGATAATTGTTTCTGCAGGTCATGGTGTAAGAGGAGCGGCGCCCTTATGGCCTGTTGCTTCTTGCAGGTGAAGTCTGACATGTGGATAGTTCTGCATGAGGGATCAAAGCAACAGGCGCCCAATCTCCTGAAGCTCTGAGCTTTGAAAGACTCACTGGTAGCAAGTGATGTCACGGGCAACTGTAGCATCCACCACCACCTCACAGTCTTATTTAACCAGTTCTCCAAAGGATCAAGGGAGTGATATTCATTTCACTGTGGACCATTCTCCAAAGAATAGCTAACTCTCCCTGGGATACTTTCTCATGGGAACCTCAGAGATATTTTAATTTGTAATAATCTTGCAGTTGGTAGTAAAACATTGAAATAAGAAGTCTGAAACAAAACAAAAGGGAAAAAGAAAGCTCCTACAACTTTTGTTCATAGTTCAAGGGGTATGGATGAAGATAAGGGAATTATTAAGCTTGGAAGAGAGTCTGTTTGTAGGTACAAGAGCCACTGCTTCTCTGTGTTTACATCTTCCCATGACATTTTTCCCTCCCCACACTGTTTTTAAACAGATTACTGAATGGTCTATTAAGTAAATAAGAAGGATTCAGTCCTCTCTCTCTCTCTCTCTCTCTCTCTTTCTCTCTCTCTCTCTCTGTGTCTCTCTCTCTAACTCTGTCTCAGTGCTGAGTGACAGTAATCCATGGTGAGATACTGAGCAGCAGCAAGACAGCGGGTTTGTTCGGCATTTCACAAAGCCCTGTTCCTCCCGCCCCTCTCTGCCCAGAATTGTCAGACAGGTTGATAATGTCAGAGAATTTAATCCGCGTGCCAGCCTCCTGCCATTGTCTGGAGGCGAACTCCCAATCCTCCATGTCAGATGGAATCCCTTTCCCCCCTCCTCCACTCAGTCCTCCCCTGCTGACTCCCACAAAGGCATGGGGTGGAGGGGACGTGCCTGGAGCATTGGGGTG
>JBBPCZ010000023.1:5345987-5359793 GCA_037974445.1 Brycinus macrolepidotus | reverse complement strand
TATATATATATATATACATATATGTGTGTATGTATACATACATACGTGTGTGTTTGTATGTAAGTGTGAAAGTTGGCACTTTTAAACTTTCATGCAAATTGTAAATTGTAATTCATTTTAAATTTAATAATTTTTAAATTACTGAGTAATCATGACACTTTTGTTTATTTTAACAGGTTCAATAATCCTAATGCTGTGCTTCCCAAAAATGTTACCACAAAAAATGTTACATCTGTATTATCTAGGAGTAAAACTGGTACTAAATAGGTACCATGTCAGTGCTGAAATATAGATGAGCTCCTTGACAAACAGTACTGCTTTCTTCGGTATTTATGCACTATTAATGCATTCTAAATTGGCTGCATTTTCAAATGTTTGATGCTAGATTGCATCTGTGGGAGGGACAGGAGCGATGCTCTGCACATTTCCACGCATTTGTTGATCAGACATTTGGAGCGATTGGTCCCCCGTCTTTATATATACAGGAAACTTAGGAAACAGTTTAGCTCCTTAATTCTCCTCAAATCATCTTCTCTTGTACTTATATTCAAATGTTTGCATACTGCATCTCCAGATGTATTTAGGGAGGCAGGGAGAGAATGAGATGGAGGGAGAGACACTGAATGAAAGGAAACCAGAAGAAGCTTGCCGGAGCTCAATCAGTGGAAACTGAGATTGGGGCCCGAATCAGATTGCATCCCTGTTTGCGGATGTCAGGGTTGTGTGTGTCTACTGCTGTTGCATTGTGAAACACAGTAAGCATGGGAGTCCAAGATGATATTACATGAGTGTCCATTTGTGTGTGTGTGTGTGTGTGTGTGTGTATGCGTGCATATGTGTGAACGTAAATTGGGTGTTGATCAAACCCTTAACCTAACAAGCTCATATGGTCACTCTACTTTAAAAGGCTTTGGTCTAACTGGAAGCTTTTTTACGCTGATATGAACTTCACATGTTCTGATTTCTCAGATCAGGGAGATCTTACTTGGTTGAGGGAGATTTCAATAGTTCTTTAGGGCTCTAATTTAGGGTTCTAGGGTTCTTTAGAGTTCTAACTCCATTATGTGGTTTTGGTGATAAAAACACATAAAGAGAGCATAATCAACAACCATATAAGCCACAAGTTCATTGCCTTATAGACAAGTGGCAGTAGCTGTGAGCTTTGCAGATTGAACTCTTTCTAGCAGGCCAGTTTTCTCCCAAGCCTGTTGTAAACTGCCAGTTTTAAGATGCTGCAAATACTAATATTTGATAGTATTGCAAGAATATTTGCAACAGTACATGAGCAGATTCCTCACATCAGTGGTTATCATTAGCAGTTTGATTTTATAGGCCTACTATTAGATCAGGCTGACCCTATTTGTGATGAGTAATTGTAATTGCACACATGTGTCTGGAATTCTTTGGAATGATGGTCTCTTGGAGACGTTTGGTTTGTGGGCAAAACTTCTACTGAGTAAGATTTCTGTAGACACTTCTCACATCTTTGGTCAGCAGTTAGTGAACTTTGTTTTGGGGTCAAAAAGTCGCCTGTGAGTGTGGATGCATACATATGTGTGTGTTGTGTGTGTGTGTGTGTGTGTGTGTGTGTGTGTGTGTTTTAGTGGGGGTGCTGGTTGGAATCTGATCTAGCGTCCTTGTGCTTCTCAAGTTAAACAAACAGCCTTTAAAACTCTGCAGTCAACTTTAACCTCGGCCTTGTTCTCTCTCTCTTTCTGTCTCTCCTTCTCTCTCTCTCTCTCTCTCTTACGCTTTGCTAAGATGGTGTTCTCCCCAGTGACAGCTGCAGAGCTCTGATGTCTCTGTTCTTTCTGCACACTCTTTCATACTTCTCCCCTTTTTGTTCCCTCTTTCACGCTCTTGCAAGCTATGTTTTTGGTTCCTTCCCTTTGCACTCTTTCTCTCAGTGGCAAGCTGTTTTTTTTCCTTTTCCTTTTTTTTCTGAGGAGAACATCAAAGGGATCTGGCTAATCTGTGTTCACCCCCCAACACACACACACACACACATACACACACAACCACTACCACTCCATGTGGATCGTGCCACAAAAAGCTTGAGATATCTGCAGCAGGCAGTGATTGAAGATAGGCTCAGTTTCAATCTATTTCTCTTGCGGACCCTCAAACGATGACCTCAAACGAGAACACGTGCAAGGCAACAAAACAGCGGAAAAGCTTGCATGCTGGTAAGGATTTTTTCTGGAGAGGTACCACAGAGATTTTTTTTTCTTCTCACTTTCTTAGCTTGATGCCTCACCCTTGACTTGCTGACCAATCAAGCTACTAATTTGGCACAGAGTAAATCAGCCCTTTCCACTTTTTTATTTTGCAATTTCATGTTGCACAAAGTACAGGCAAAGAGGTTCATTGGCAGCTGTAAAGAGTGTGGGAGGTGTAGAGAGAGTGAGAGAGAGAGCAATGCTTACGCTAACAGAGTCGCTCCAGCCGGGGTGGCTGAAAAGCCGGTGGAGGGGCTCCTGCAAAATGGTGTCTTTAAATATGAAAGCATCCTCAAAAAACCTTGTTAACATGAAAAAGAGGGGAAAGGGGAGAAACAGAGAAGAAGGAACATGTGTTTCTTGTCGGAGGCAGAGGTAGAAGAATAGGCGAGCGAAAAAAAAGAGATTCATTGGGTCTAATAGAGAACTGTCAGGGAGAATCGCCATCACAAATGACATCAGAAGAACTGATATATTTTTTGCTGGAGCAACTGACAAGTTAAAAGAGAAATGCTATACATTATTTAAACAGGCCCTAGAATCTGTCAGCCGCGTGATTTGAAGAGTTAGCAAAAACCAGGTGTGGGTGAAGAAAGTTAAAAAAGAGAGAGTGAGATGGAGAGAGAGAGAGGTATGGCAGGATAGTGGTAGATAGTGGTTATGAGAGCAAGAGAGCATTGGGAGGATGTGAGGTTGGTGCATTTGTGGTGGGAAGACTGGGGGGCTGTGAGTGCTTGCCCATCGCAGCTCACTAACTAGCAAAGCGGTCAGCAGTTTTGTCCCTTTTTTCTCCCCATCTCTCACCTCTCCTTTGATTTCTTCTTCACTCTTTTCTTTCAAGCGCTTCACTCGTCAGAGTGCAAGTGTCATTCTTGTTTAACCTGATCAGACCATTGTACTGTTGTTGTCATGCAACTTGTTTCATAAGATTCTCTCTCTCTCTTTCCTTGTCTGTATACTTACTTTTCGAGTTCTGTCTTCCTGTTCTCATTATGTGTCTCCCTGTCCCGTACAGACCTGACTCAGTTATTTTTTCTGCTTTTATCATTCTCTTTCTCCCTTTTTATAATTTTCCTACCAAGAGTGTTTTTTTTGTGCTTCATTTGAGGTCCTTAGTACACATCCTTTCCAACCATTCCCATAATGCCAATGTAACTGGAGACTCTTCTCACTCCCTTGAACATCTATAAATGCCGTCATTTGATCCTCTCCAGTTTTTTTGTATTTGTATAATATTGACCATATCAAGAAGGAGAAGGGTCTGTGTTGATTTTGTGGCCAGGGCGGACTGTATCATTTTTCAACAACTGGAGCAGTTCATGTGTGATGAATCCACCTTAAGGGCCTAGGCCAAAACATGGCTAAGTACAAAATATAAACCACTCTGAGTTGTTCCGTTTTTTAGTAAAGGGTTCTTTTTAGACTCCTTCTTCTTTTATGTTAATGTTAGAGTGTTAGAGTGTTTTACTGAAGAAATGATTTGCATGTGATTTTTATGCTACGTCATTGGGTAGCTTATGCTACAGCAGTGGGTATCTACAGTCTAATCAGACCACTCCAGTGAGGACAGAAATGTTTCATCACAAGGCAAAGTTGGTCTATCAGAATCACTTTTTTATGTAGACCGAGCCTACGCCACAGAACTCTGCATGCCTTGTTGCAGTGAGAGGTTTATTCCCTTCAGCCCTACTGCAATATACCTCTTCATTAGTGCTGCTCTAAATTTGGACAAAAGAGGCCCTCTATGATGGAAGCAAAATAAAAAAGTAGAAAAAGTAGACCTAAAGTCTATGGCATCTTTATTTATTAGATTTAAAATACATAAGTACATATGTACATTTGTACATATATGTGCTTTTACACTGTGGTTTATTTTGTACCATCAAAGCAATCCTCTCCACCTTTTGCCATAAATCAATGTTTGTGTGTATTGAAAGTATTTTCTGAGTTTAGTTTGTTGATAAAATTTGATTAGGGCTGTTCAGTTAGGGCTGTTCTGTTCAGTTTTGGTGAACATACTAGGTGATATCTGAAGGTCAGAGATTGTCTCCTCTCTTGCTGACTTACATCAGAAATCCTC
Organism: Brycinus macrolepidotus; assembly: GCA_037974445.1. NCBI lineage: Eukaryota > Metazoa > Chordata > Actinopteri > Characiformes > Alestidae > Brycinus > Brycinus macrolepidotus. The sequence continues at coordinate 5,355,494 of JBBPCZ010000023.1, read as the reverse complement.
CTCAACCCTTGTCCTCCAACTGAGATTTCTTCCAGTTATCAGAAATGAATGTCCCATAAATCATTCTGGCCTAGACTGAGGTTGCATGCTGACCATAGACCATAGTCTGCCTTTTACATTATCTGAACATTTCATAACAAATGACACAATGCAAGTGGTCCAGAATTGTTACAGAATTACTCAAATTAATGAGCATAAAATGTTGAGAATCTTATTTTAATTTATATTGTAATGATTTTAGAAAAACAAGGTTTTGTTACAACAGCAACAATACCCCTGATCCTTTAACAAAATATACATCACACACACACACACACACACACACACACACACACACACACACACAGTCACGTGAAAATATTAGGACACCTGTAGCACACTTTAATAAATGAATACTCAAGATTTTTTTTTGTTTGTTTTAATTCCCATTCTGCAAATGCAACCATACAGACAAACAGTGCAATTTAGTTTCAGACATCCGCGTGTTAATTGAAATGAACATACAGTACAACACATATTCAGCTTAGCCGTACAGAATTAATCTGTTAACAATATTTTCCCTTCTGTTTCAGGTACTTACTGTGAACTCAAACTAATTTACTTTACACACACACCAGTAGCATGCTCCGCTAGCCATTAGCCTAATTCCACTGTTCTCAAATGAGCTCTCGTACATTTCCCTACTTCGCGCAACTATGTAAATATTTTACTTGCTCAGTGTCTACAGTTCATTCTAGCGTTACACATATGAAAATCACAGGAGCCTGCTCTCTTACCTGCAACCATACAGACAAACAGTGCACGTTAGTTTCCGCGTGGACATGCTGCGCCAGTTGCATTATCATAACGTGAATATTGTCTGACGTAGCAGGTAGTGTTTGTGGTGCGCCACCTAGTGGCAGGAGTATGCCACTTTCCAATAAGTATTAGGTCAGCAGGAGCTACAGAACAAACAATTTAAATACATAACACTAACAAACATTCTTTTAACACAAATGAACACAACGCATTTGAAAGACAAAATAAGAAATTAGTGGGGGTGTTGTCAATGCCTCTGAATCTGCTAGATCCCCACACTCTCCCCTACAGCAGTATTGGCGTCCCGACATTACAGGATTATCAGCTCACATTATGCCTATAGTACTAAAGCAGTTCATGAAGAATGAACCAAAGATGCAATGCTGTACGCAGTCCTACATGACACCTAACTCCCATTAGTGTCGCCAGATTGTTGTGGTTGTTATTGTGCACGATAACATTCTATCACTTCCTATGCCATTAGCAAGGATATCTGCATAAGAGTAAGGTACTCAGCCAAGTAAATGCCATAGTAATGCATGCCACTGCATAAAAGTAGTGCGTGTAGTTTGAGTGTTCTAGTGCGAGAACTACCCTACTTCTCAATGACTGTTACTTCCTTGTCAATAACAAACAATAACATACAAAACAGAGCATCTTATTCACTATTCAGTATGTCTTCACTCATTATTAACAATCACCTCAATTAACTGGCTAACTGAAACAGAGTGGGATGTCCCACCTGACTATATGTAAATATTTGCTTGGGTTTTCTACTTCTTAAAGGATACTGTCTTTGGTCAAAATCCAACAGATCCGTCTCTTCAGCATTTTGTTCTGGAGGCTCATCTTCCCTCACTTTTTCTGATATATCAGAGTTCTCTTCCACCTCGTCCTCTGGACGTTCAGTAGACTCCACTGACTGTTCGATTTCTTCCTCCTCACTCTGTTGTCCTTGTTCCAGTATGTCTCTTTGTATAATATTTGCTGTTGCTTCCTTATCAGGGTAAAACAGCAGTGCTTCAGCCCTCAGTTGACTTCCTACCTCCGTGGCCCTACCAAGTCTTAAGATGTACTCTTCATCCGTTCCATCAGAGCTGTCGTCTGATTGGCTGTTGATTTGTCACCTTTCTCTTCGACTTGCTCCACACTGGTGCGGTGGTGCAACCCCTAAGAAGTCACATGGTAGCAACAGGTTTCTGTGGACAACACAGTGTTGATCTTTTCTGTTTTCTGGTTTTATTTCATAAACTAGACTATCTCTGTGTTTCTGTTCAAGCACAATGTACACTTGATCTTCCCAGGATGATCTTAGTTTTCCAAGGCCTCCCTTTTCATTCAAGTTGTGGATTAGAACTCGACTTCCAGGCTGCAACTCTGGGCCATGAACTTTTCTATCATACAGAGCTTTCCTCCGCTCTCGCTGTTTGCTAGCTGTCTTGGATGCAATGTGGTATGCCTCTTCCATGCGAGTTTTCCATTTCTCAGCGTAGCTTTGGTGTGACGTACTTGTGTCTTCTCCTTTTAGCCTGAACATGAGATCAACGGGAAGTCTGGGATTACAGCCAAATAAAAGGAAGTAGAGTGCATAGCCAGTTGCTTTGTTCCGGGTGCAGCTATAGGCACATTTCACCTTTGCCAGGGAAGACCTCCAGTCGATCTTGTGTTCTGCAGTTAAGGTCCTGAGCATGGATAGGAATGTCCTATTGAACCTTTCTACCTGCCCATTTCCCATTTCTTTGAGGGTGGTACGGCATCGTTCTTGACCCTCTCACACCATTGTATGCCTGCTTCACTATTTTAGGCCAACGCTCTGATGTCACATACTGTATCACCTCTTCAATAACTGGGTCTTTTCTTTGTGTGTCTCTCAGCATCTTCCTGGAAATATCAGTAACGGGGGTCATCCCTTCAATGTCTTTCTTGTCTATCATCGTTGAGACTGTGGTGGAGCATAACCACGGTGTATTTTCTTCATTCTGAAATGACAGGGCTTGTGTTACACTGTTCAAGACCTCTGGCAAGATCTCCTGTGAACAAGTATGAATATATTCTTCAATACTGAACGGCATGCAAGATATGCCATCTGCATCTCCATTCTCTCTCCCAGAGCAATACTTAATGGAGAACTGGAAGTCGGCAAGCTCGGTTACCCATCTGTGTGTGGTGGCATTTAGCTTGGCAGTAGTCAGCGCATATGTTAAGGGGTTGTTGTCTCTGTAAATGGCGGAGAGTAGTACAGGTAATCACGGAGTCTCTCGCATATGGCCCACTTCAGACCCAGGAACTCCAGCTTTCCTGAGTGGAGATGGTAATTCTTTTCGGAGGCCATTAACGTCCGTGAACCATAAGCAATGACCCGAAGCCTTCCCTGATGCCTCTGATACAGTTCCGTCCTGAGCCCTTCTTGGGAGGCGCCACAGTGCAATACAAAGGGCTGTCCGAAGTCCGGGTATCCCAACACTGGAGGAGAAGAAGTCTACCAGCTGGCAGAGGACCTGCTGGTGTTCCGCTAGCTACTTGATTGGCTGTGAGGAGTGTAGCTGTTCTGTTTTCATCATTGTCATTACGTGCAAACACACAACTCATCTCCCGCAGCAGTTGCTTCACTTTCGACTGACCGGAGGGTCCCAGGATTCTTGCTCACCCTTGTTCTCTGCTATATGAGCCACCTCGTCACGTGCGGTCATTCCTACCACTTGGTTCACTACTGGACATGCAGGGTATACTTTTTTAATTCTCTGTGTTTGCACCAGGACTGTTCTATGGGGGACCGAGATGTTAATGTTGGTTCGATTTACCACCGGAATGGACACATGGCCACCTTGTCCACACTTCAAGCAATGGTCGCACTGCTCGCCTCTATTCTTCTCTTGGCAGTTTCTGCATCCGCGTTTCCGCCTTGCTTCCTGTGAATGAGACAGATTAGAGTATCCACACATGGTGTTGTTTATCTCCTCCATTTCATAGCGCAATTGCTTGATCATCTCTAACAGCTCTGCTTTATTATGGTCTACATCTCTCTGTGTTCTGACAGTTTTTACTTTTGTGTGAGTAGCAGACGCTTGCGCAATACCATCAACATCACTGTCTGTTGCTTCTGGTGTTTGTGTTTCAGCTTTGATCCCACGCACCTTCAGTTCTTTATTCTTCTTCTTTAGTTTTTGTTGCCGCTCCCAGTCTAAACTCGCTGCTTCATTTGTTTTGGCAATCAGAATAACATCCGTCACAGTGACGTCATCCAGATAACTCTTAAGTTGGTATTTTACATTGTCACTAATAAACCCTGTTCCCACTGCTCGCAGAAATTTCTTCTGAATCAGTTCAGGACTTTACTGTTCATCTGAGCCTGGTTCTCTTGATGCAGCGAGAAGTCTCTCTTTTAGTTCTATGCCTCTGAGATGTATAGCCGATGTAATAGCCGATGATATAGATCGGTGGGGCTGTCCTCTTTGAATCAGAATCAGAATCAGAATCAGAAAAGTGACCCTTAAGAATTGTTCTGATAGCGTGTTTTGATAGCGTGAAATCTGCTTTAATTTCTAGCATACTCCAAAGACTAAGTCTTGGATTACTAGCCCTGACCACTGCTTCGATTATTTCATTTTCACTGTGACACTTCTTCACTCCCATATCAATTTGGTGCATCAGATTTGTGTGTGATAACCTGTCTTTTTGATCTCATTCTCCAATTTGGCCATAATTTTGAATTCACGACATATGGACAGTTCTGGAGGCCGAATTATGCTGGGCCTATTCAGGGAAGTCAATTCTGGGCTGTGCTCCTGGTTTGCTACTTTGTTTGTTAAGCATCTCATTTCCTCTTCAATCTGCTTTGCGGAGGCATGGAAAATTAACTGTAAGGCAGTATACTGTTCCTGCAAGGTGGCAAGCGTAGCAGTATCACCACTGAGGGTACAAATGTTCTGTCTTGGTTCCTCTTTCCCCTTTATCGTTAGCATTGTCTATAAGACTCAGCAAAAAGTCAAGTGCTATTTCACCATCTTCCTTATCAATTACCTCTTTTACAGTCTCAAGAATGGAATGAATCAGCATGTGCTTCTTTGTCTGTTTTTCTGTAGAGATTTTACCCTGCCGGCAATCCTCTTTGAGCTTCTCACAGCCTAACTGCACCAGTATCTCACTCAGTCAGTCCTGCAGCGGCTTCAGCTCCATTTTGTGTTGCCAGTTTTCTCTCACCCCTCGCACAGAGTTTCGGCACCTATTTTGTAGCACAAAATTAAATGAATACTCAAGGTGTTTTGTTCATTTTAATTCCCATTCTGCAACTGCAACTATACAGACAAACAGTGCATGTTAGTTTCAGACATCCGCGTGGGCAAACTGCGCCAATTGCATTATCATAATGTGAATACTGTCTGATGTTGCTAAATTAGCGTTAACTGAAATGAACATACAGGACAACACATATTCAGCTTAGCCACACAGAATTAATCTGTTAACAGTATATTCACTTCTGTTTCAGGCATTTACTGTGAACTCAGTCAAACTAGTTTACTTTACACACACACCAGCGGCATGCTTGTTTTAAGCATTAAACTAAAATGGTTATTTTAACTGATTAAAAAGTTAGGACACCCTACCCTACCCCCTAGCGTTACCCACTTTGGCTGAAATAACTGCAGTGAGACGCTTCTTGTAGCTGTCTCTGACATCGGTCTGAGGAACGTTTGCCCCACTCCTCAATGCGGAATTCTTTCAGCTGTGAGATGTTTAAGGGGTTTTTTGCATGTACGGCCCGTTTCAAGTCACTCCATAGCATGTCAAAGAGATTAAGATCTGGGCTTTGATTCGGCCATTCCAGGGCTCTCAATTTCTTAGTTTTCAGCTGGTCATTGTCATGTTGCAGCGTCCAGCTCCGCTTCAGTTTTAATTTTCTATCAGATGGTCTCACATGTTCCTCAAGCACCCTCTGATACATGGTAGAATTCAGGGCCTGCTGCAGCACAGCATCCCTAAACCATGACACGTCCACCTCCATGCTTCACAGTTCGTATGAGGTTCATTTCCTTGAATGCTGTATTTGGTTTACGCCAAACATGTCCTCTGTTCTGGTGTCCAGATAATTCAATTTTAGACTCATCAGCCCAAAGGACATTACTCCAGAAGTCCTGGTGTTTGTCTATGTTCTCTCTAGCAAACTTCAGTCTGGCCTTCATGTTTCTCATAGAACTCCCATGCAAGTTAAACATGTGCAGTCTCTTTCTGATTGTAGAGGCATGCACTTTCACATCAACAGTAGAGCCTGCTGTAGGTCCAGTGATGACATTTAGGGTTTTTGGGGACTTCTTTTAGTATCTTGTGGTCTGCTATCACTTCCTTAAACAGCCAGACCTAGGCATGTTGGCAGTTGTTTTGAAAGTCCTCCACTTGTAGACTATTTTCTGAACAGTGGAATGGCTGATATCAAATTCTTTTGAGATCTTTTTAAATCCCTTACCAGACTCCTAAGGTGCTACAGTCTTCTTTCTGAAGGCCTCAGACAGCTCTTTCGATCTCACCATGTTGTTCACTCATCAGTCAGGAGCACACTAAACTAAATGTCTGATGTTTAAATACGGCAAGCCTCCTTCAAAATGCTGAGTAACAATGTAATCATGTGCACCTGTGTGTGTGATTTGAGCCATTTTAAATAGGAATAAATGTGGGGGTGTCCTGATTTATTCCTCACCAGAAATTGCATTTTTGTAGAATTACATTTTACAGAAGATTTTGAAATGTCTTTTCTTCAGTTTTAATTGTTTAGTTATATTACTTGAATCCCCCAGTATTGTTACAATTGAGATTAAATATCCATATGTCCAAGAATGTTACATGAGCAGTATGAGGAGTGTTTCACATAAACAGATGGTCTATGCAGCAAACAGTGAAACACTGAGCAAGGCGAAAGCTCCATGACCCTCCACACATTGGCCAGTGGTTCATATTCCTCTCACCATTGCACTGTAAGCCTGGGCTTGTCTTCCTGGATCAACTCCAGGAATACAGTCAGTTGATCTTAGAGCGTAGTATTTAATCAACTGTGGCTTATGCTATATTTCAGCAAAACCCGCAGTCAGGGCACACTGTAGGCAAGTACTACTGGTTTATTTGAATAGCAACACGAGCATCAATTCACTACAAAACAATCTTTTCTGTGCCAGTTTTGGGGCATGTGGAAGTTCAGGCTACATATATTTAACACACACCCACCCACGCACACACACACACACACACACACAGTCCTTGCAGTTCCTCAGTCCTGCATGTTGACCTTGAAAAAGACGCTTGTCATCACTGAGGCGTCCTAGCCATAGGTCAATATGGACACTTGCTTCACTGAATACCTTATTGAGTCTCAAACAGAGAGTGAATAGTGAAAGTAGCGTCCACTTCAAAGCCTGTGTCCTTCCTTCTGTTGTGTCAATGTGTCAGTGAGTGTGGGAACTTACTTGAGGTGTGTGTAAAACAAGGTGGTCAGTGTACAAATGTGTGTATCCAAAGCTTCTGTATTTAGTCTCAAACCTTTGGTCAGGCTAATGGGAATCTGTCCCGCGTAATGACCCACAGTTCCTGTCGGTAATGAGATGTGGGAATTGCTTGCCCATTTGACCAGATGATACTGTATTAACAGACTGGGCCAAGCAGGACGGATGGGGGGTCCAGCCAGGGCCCCCACACCCCACCTCATTTTTCATTCGTCTGACACCGGGGCTGCCACCAGGGTCTGAAGGGGGATTGAGCCTCAAAATGACGTCTAATGAAAGCCCATAAAGATGCGCCGCGCTCCTAACCCAGCCAAATGAGTCACTGCCTGCCAGGGTTACAGTAAACACCTGACGACTTCCCTACATCCAAACTGGCCACCGCGATGCAAGAAATGTGCAATTTTTGATTGCAAAGTAAACCTTGCTTATTTAGGTGCCTACCTTTTGCAGCTTTTTTGTCTTATTTTCCAAACCACATTTCTCTAAAAGTGTGACACTGATATAGAGATATAGAAGTGCCGAGAAGAGAGAGAGAGAGGGAGGGAGGGATAGAAAACCTCCATCTTTGGTGCCACTCATTGATATGTAAACGCAGGGTGATATCAAAGAGACATCTTCTCAGGCTCTCTGTGAAGTGAGCACTACTTATGATCAAAGGCGAGGCGCCGTAAACCGTTCAAAGAACAGAGTCCTCTGATGGCCATTAATGTGTCTCTCTGATAAGGGTAAGTGAAAGACTGTGCCATCTTAGGCAGCACAAAAGGCCTAGGAGGAACACAATATAGAACTCACTTTAAGAGTCTGATGAGATGCTGAATATTCAGCTGAAGGTGGATGTCTAAATATGGAGGTAACTGAGAGGCACTGGCCTAAGAAGTAATGTATTTACTAAAGCAGTGGGGCACAAATAATCACACCCTTTTTGGTCACTTAGAGCTGTCTTATTTTGTAAATGATACTCACAAGCAACTGTTTGCCTTTTTTACTCTTATTTTTTCCTATGACTGTACTTGTTCCAAATGTACCTGAATGCTTTCTTCAGTAGGAGCATTGTAGGAAAGTGAAGGCCATGCTGCTCCCTTTGTTCTTACTTTTCTCATGTGGTGTAGCACCAAAGACAGAGTTGAAAATGAATGTCTTCTGTGCTTAACATCTGGGCGAATTATTGGAGTTTGTCTACAAACACCTCAAGTAAACACTTTTCTTCTGAATTGAGTTGTGGTGTGAAGTGGGAAAACTCATCCTTGAACAACACATCTCGTTACTCCCGCCTCTGCTGTTTTTTTTTCTTTTTCAATATGTTGGTTGAATGGATGACTGAAGATTGAGTGGATACTTCCCTGCAACTTTATTTCTAAAGTGTACTCCAGGGCTGCATCCTTGGTCTTTGTTAAATTACATTTTTGGATGAAATGGCCTATTTAAAATTTAGAAATAGAAATAGAATGGAAATATTAGAAATCTGTTAGCATCCTTGTGGTCCAACCTGGCATGATATTTTCTCACATACCACTGCTGTTTGTGTTAGCATGGAACCATGCTGCAGTCTCTGCTCCTGTCAGAGTGGCTTCTCTCCTCCAACCTTCATCTGAGTCCTTGCAGCAATTAACACTTCATTAAGAGAGCTCTTTAATCATTTTCACTTTCAATTCAAACTTTTTTCTGAGCCTCTCGTGGATTGTTCTCTCATTGTTTTGGGAGAGAATTAATGACTGATGATTTCAGTGGGTTTTTTCCCCTCTCCCCTCCCTGATGTGTCTTCATTATTAGTTTGTTATTGCATGTAAATAGGTTTTCACACTTAAAATCCCAAGCTTCATCCAGTGTCCACAGAGCCTTGGTTGTGCTTTACATCCATGCTTCAGTGCATCGATTGCAGAATCTCTTTCAGAGAGCTGTGCACATTTAACACACTGTATTTGATTTAATAACATTTGCTCTTTGTTGAAGCTGGTGTCCTGGTGGTTAGGGAGTTGCCCCTGCAATCAGAAGGTTGTGGGTTCAAATCCCAACGGCTAGTGTCATCACTGAGGTACCCTTGAGCAAAGTACCGTCCCCAGACAGTGCTCACCGGGCACCCCTCATTGGTGGCAGCCCGCTGCTTCTCTTGGTGAATGGATTAAATGCAGAGAAAGAATTTCACATTGTTCACACTGTGTGCTGTGGTGTGTTCACGCGTGACCATAAGGGGCCACTTTACTTTACTTTATATGAGAGCTGG
>JBBPCZ010000023.1:5303535-5315629 GCA_037974445.1 Brycinus macrolepidotus | reverse complement strand
TGTAGTGAAGCTTAATTTATTGTTGAGTAACTGATAGCTTAGCTCACTACACTTTACCAGTAGCTTGCCCAACACTGGGTCTCTCTCATCCTCCCACACTCTCTACAGTATCTGTTCTTCTGTATGGAACCACTGGAAGATCCACCTTCTTAAAGAAGACTGATATCATGTCAAGAGCTCTCTTAGAGGAAAGAGTCTTCAGAGAAAGAGAGAGGGAGGAAAGGAGCATTGCAGATACTGAACTCGCCACCTTTCTTAAATCTTGAACTAGAGCTCCATCTTTTGAGTCTCTTAGCATCGGCCACTCTCTGCGTAGCTCAACTGTGCCTAAAATGCAAATGTCCATCCTACAGAGAACACTTTTAAACACTATAAAAACATCAGGGAATCAAAGCATGTAACAGTGGCCACTTACTGTCTAAGCTTGGCTAAATGTATGAAAAAGTAGGGGCTTACTTTTAGAATTTTTTTTACTATTATCTCTACTAGTATTTATTTTAGGCATTTTTTGTGACTTTTAGTAAAAAACAAAACAACAAAAAAACTTAATTAAAAGCTGTAAATCAAATTCCTATGTAATGTTAAGTTTTGGGATATGAATTCTAAGATTAAAAAGTAAAAGACAAATTGCACTTTTACTTTATATGTACATGCCACTCAAAGTGGCTTCAACTCCACCACCGTGATCTTTGGCGTGTTCTTCTTTTTCTATTTTCTTTTCAATGTTTTCGATCCATTTTAAGGTATTTTTATTCCTTTTCTGCTTTTCCTCAGGAGAGCTTTGCTACGTTCACAATAGCAGCACCAGCGCATTCCTTTTGTTGAGACCAGAAGGAAAAGCTTTTTCCAGAAACACCAAATTGTCTTTATTTTAGGGAGTGAGGGCAAATAAAAGGGTTCAATCGATGAATAATTAATGTCGTGCATACGGTGGGGTAAAAGAAAAAAGCACTTCCTCTCATTTTATTAGTTTATTTATTTATCTATTTGCGAGCTTTGTACTCTTGGCTTGCAGTGTTGTGTGTGTGTGTGTGTGTGTGTGTGTGTGTGTGTGTGTGTGAGTGGGTGTGCATGTGCATGTATTTTACTTTTGGTGTGAGGAGAGGTACTTTAAAAGATGACAATCCACAGTATTCATCCTGAAGAGAAAAAGAACAGCCTCAGTTTTCATTTGAGGCTTTTTAGGTGACACATGTAAGAGGTTTTATGTGGAAGACCAGGTGCTGCTTCTCCACACAGCCTTAAACAGATGCTATATCGCCTGGCTTTACTATGAGTCACCAGAACACACACTCATACCAGTATTACTGTCCTTATAAGAGCTGAAAAGTTTTTGTGTTAAAAAAGAAATTGAAAGCAGAATGTCTCCACAGTGTCCCACTGTAACATGGGGACCTTGTCTGGAGAACAAAACCAAGCCCCTAAACACACACGCACACACATTGTATCATTACTTGTGCACATTATGGTGAGGGCAGACAGAACGGGGGCACTTTGTAAATGTCACAGGCCGAGGGCTCTTCCCGCTCTTGGCCAGACAGAATAAAATGAATTGAAGTGTGTGCTATCAGCAGCTGCAACAAGATAAATCTGTCGTTTAAATGGGACTCCCAATTAGGTGTGCAGGGGCCAGCGGGAGGCCAGGGCTTGTAAGAGTACACTGCCGTTAACCTCCTTTCTGCCAGCTAACCAGAACTGGGATTTGTAGTTTCTCAATCAGCAAAGGATGACTCGAGTCAGTATATAGAATGGAACCACAACTAGGAGACAGTGAGGTGGTGGGGATGCTTTAACCTGCCATTAATGCAGACATTTGCCAGACTTCTGTTGTTGAGGGCAGGGAATAGGTGCATAACAGTTGATGAGGATGGAGCCTCACACACACAGAGCTCAGCATTTGGTGGTTGTCACCTTGAAATCCAGCAGTTCACCTCACACCTCTACCTCTCTTCTTTTTCATCCCTTTTCTCACCCTATTGCTCTCTCTCTCTCTCTCTCTCTCTCTCTCTCTCTCTCTCTCACTTCCTCTCTCTTCTTCACACTCTTTACGCTTGACCTTGATCTGCTTGCCACTTTCAAGTGACACCAAAAACTAAATCACACACTGTCAGGCTGTTCTCTCTCTCTCTTTCTCTCTTCTTCCTCTCTCCTTCTACTTTAATGCCCTATCAGGGTGAGAGGGGGGAAAATTTATGGCTACTGGGACAGGTGGGGGTATGAACAATGGGCTGGGTGGAGAGTGGTGTTATATGGCAGGGAAATCAATGTGACCCGTAATACACTGTCATCACAACTCCCCCCAAAACCCTGCCAACAAGCCCTCCTCCCCCTCCTCAGATCTGGCCTGCCCTGTCCAATTTGTGGCCCGTCTCGGCACAGCGGCGTGGCTCGTCCATTTCCCTCTCTTGCTTTCTTTCACCGGCCCTTTCTATTGTTTGTTTTCTTATCTCATCTTTTTCTGTACAGTCCTGGGTCTGTATGGGAGTAGGGGTATTTTTGGGGTAGAGGGTGCTGCTATGGTTTGTGGGTAGAGGAGAAGTGTGTGTATGAGTGAATGATTAACTGCTGTTCGGAGGTCTGAACACAATGGGTTTCAGAAATAGTGTGTGTGGATTTCCAATAGTGTGTGCACGCGTACATATAATAATGAAGCAGCTGGTAGCCTAGTGGTTAGGGTGTTTGCCCTGCAATCAGGAAGTTGTGGGTTCGATTCCCAAGACCGCTAGGCACCTCTGAGGTACCCTTGAGCAAGGTACCGTCCCCACACGCTGCTCCCCAGGTGCCAAAAGTTAACTTGCCCGCTGCTTCACTTGGTGAATGGGTTAAATGCAGAAGAAGAATTTCGTGCTGTTCACACTGTGTGCTGTGGTGTGTTCACGTATGACCAAATGATTACTTATCACTTATGAACACACCAAGACTGAGTGTAACAGTATGTGTACTGTAAAGATCTCTTTACTTAGGCTAAACACACTATAAGGTTCACAGTAAATTAGCCCAGAATATGTTAAGAATATTAATGACCATAAACAAAAAAATGGATTTACATGAATAATGTTAATGTTTCTAAATGGTCTGTATAGATACATATTCATATTTTTATACATTACAGAAGATCAGTAAAGCCGAAATTGCTTTTTGTTATTGTCATGCTCTTCGCATTCTGACCATTACTCTGCTTTGTGTGTGTTTGTGTGTCTTTTCTCAGATGAAGCTCAGCTAGCCTTGCCCATACTGAAGCCAGGTTTTGAGAAGCTTCCTCTGAGCACTCAGACTCTTCCCCCAGGCTTTCCTGCTCCTTTCCTCTTCGCAGACGGCCTCTCTTCTGTGGAGACGTTGCTCACCAACATCCAGGTACAGCCATACTGTGATGGAATAGTTGCTGTCTGTGTCTGTTTTGAGGCAGGGCTATTCTGATCCTCTCTGATCATGAAGGGAACAAGCAGTCCAAGCAGTGACTATAAGGGCCAGTAAAGTGGCCCCTTATAGTCATGCATGAACACACCACAGCACAGCACACAGTCTGAACAATGTGAAATTCTTTCTCTGCGTTTAACAGAGAAAGAATTTGGTGGCAGCCCAAGTGAAGCAACTCTTCCAACTCTTAACCTTCTTAACAAGCCATTCTTGGGCTTAAGTGGGTGTGTAAGAGAAAAGAAAACACTAAAATGTACAATTAGGGAGGCCTCAAGGAGTTAGGTATGGAACTGCTGTGGTAAGGGATTGAACCAGTTTGCAATGTGGTTGTGCCCATGTGTGTATCAGAAGGTTTTTTTGCATCTGCAGTACTGTGTGAAAAAGTAAAAGATCTATGTATCATTCAGTTATCTTTTTGGTTAAAGCAGCCATTAAGTATACCTTATTTATTAACTGGAGTTCAAATAATTATTAAAAGATGTAGAGAAAATAAGACTCTGTCACAACCAATACTTTTAGCTTTCATCTTTTGAAGATAGTAGACTGTCAGTCTCCAGTTGATTCCACATGATTTTTGTAAAGCCTTCCACTGTAAGAAGGCAACTCAATACTATGGGAATAAAATGATGTATAGCTGTCAAGACACAAATACTGAGAATATTTGAAAAACAAAAAGCAAGTTTTCCCTCTAAAAAAGTAAGCTATACTGAAGGCACACTAAATACTGAAAAAAAATTGATTTAGTTGTTGAGGGGTTTTGTGAATTTTCTGCTTGTATATATGGGCAAAGGTCTGCAGATTGTTTTAATGTGATGCATTAGAATGTTTTTTTTTTTTTTTTACATTAAAGTTGTGTGTGTCGGGTTTTGTTCGTGGCACAGGGCCTACTAAAAGTGGCAGTGGATAATGCCCGTGTGCAGGAGAAGCAGGTACAGCAGGAGAGGAAAGAGCTGAAGATGGAGCTGTACAGAGAAAGGGAGATGAGGGAAAGCCTGGAGAGGCAGCTTACCTCTGAGCTACACAGCCGAGGTACAGGCAAGCATGTTATATAACACACACACACATACACACACACATTATATATATATATATATATACAGTGGTACCCCGCTTAACGAACGTCTCACAGAACAAACGTTTCGCAGAACGAACGCGTTTCACACAACGAACCGCATGTCGCATGTGAGTTTTATGTTAAAAAAAATGGCTGAATCCGGCCAGATGTGTCTCAGATGAAGACAAAACATCATGCTGTGTTGTTTCTCTCCATTAGTGTCATTTTTTTCCTGTTTTGATGTGTTTTTGGTGTCCGTGTGTTTACTGGTGGTTAAAATTGAAGGTCTTCTCGTTGCAGGACAACTTTTTCTCGAGTGAAACTGCAAATTTTTTCCTTGTTCTGTGAAGTGTGAGCCCCAAGAAAAAAACCTAACATCATTCCCTGCTTTGTTGAATGTTTTACTAGTTTACCCCCCCCCATAGAAGTCTACGGGAAATTGTGTTTTGCACAACGAACTCCCCGCATAACGAACGCGCCGCTGGAACGTATTGCGTTCATTATGCGGGGTACCACTGCATATATATATGTATATGTATATGTATGTATATCTTTGTATGTAGAAGGGGTGGGATATATTTGGCAGCAAGTCAGCGCTAAAAGTCCCGAGTTAATGTGTTCGAAGCTGAAAAAATGTGCGAACATAAGGCTCTGAGTGACTTTGACAATGGTAAAATTGCAGTGACTAGATGACTGGGGTCAGATCAAGTCCAAAACTGCAGGTCTTATGTGGTGTTGCTAGTATGCAGTAATTAGTACTTACCAGAAGTGGTCCAAAGGACAACTGGTGAACCAGTGGTCATGGGCCAACAAGGCTCACTGCACAAAATTCTTTCACATTATGTGAATGGCCAGGTGCAAGTTCAAGTTGAAGTTTATTTATACAGCACATTATCATACACAAAAGGTCATTCAATGTGTTTTTTACAGCAATAGGATGCAAAATTAAACAAAATAGAATAAAATAATGCAAGACATATAAGAAATGAAAGAATACTTAAAAGAAAATTGAAACATTATGTGGACGGCAAGATGCATGTGTTTCGTTTTCCTGAGGAAGAGCACCGGGATGCATTATAGGAAGAAGGAAATGTAATGAGGGAGGCAGTGTGATGATATGGGCAAGGTTCTGCTGGGAAATCTTGTGTTCTGGCATTTATGTGGATGTTACATTGACACATACCACCTACCTAAACATTGCTGCAGACCAAATACACCCCCTCATGGCAATGGTAATAACTAATGGCAGGGGCCTCTTTCAGCAGGATAATGGACCTGTCATGCTGCAAACACTGTTCAGGAATGGTTTGAGGAATGTGACAAAGAGTCCTCTAGATTCTCCAGATCTCAATCCAATTGAGCGTCGGTGGAATGTGCTGGGAAAACTAGGGCCATGGAGGGCCCACCTCGCAAGTTACAGGACTGCTAACGTCTTGGTGTAAGATATCCCTGCGCATTTTCAGAGGCCTTCTGGGGTCCATGTCTCAATGGGTCAGAACTGTTTTGGCAGCACAGGACACCAACACAATATTAAGCATGTGGTTTTAATGTTATGGCTGTGTGTATAATCTTCTTATTAACCTAGCTGCTTTTGTGTGTGCACAATGTATTTCTAATTACAGACCAAGAAAAAATTATTTAATTCGCAATATCATTCCACTTTGTGCTTGCAGCAGTAAATTAGAATGTTGTATTAATCTACATTAATTAATGATTTAGAAAAAATAACAGTATCCACCAATTTAAACGATGCTGCGCTGCCAAAAGAATTTACCGCTGAGTTGACTGCTGCCACCCGCGCCAAGAAATTAAAACCAATTAGCCGTCTGCATACTACTCCAACAATGTGTACAAACACTTCAATAATTTATTAGCCATGGCTGTTACAGTCACGCATGTTATCCAAATGCAGGCCTTAATGGTGCAGGAAATGAAGGATTTGTTGAATCAAACGCAAGTAATTAGAGGTGTGAGGAAGATGAGTTGGTGTAATGGACACACAGCGCGTGTATGAGTGTGCTTGTGGGGGGCCTCGGACTAAGTGTATTTCAAAGAGCTGTTAGTTGTTGCAAATGTATACACACACCAACACTTCTGTTTACAATTTGGAAAGAATCACATGAAGGTAATGGTGCTGCTGTCAGGCGTGTGCACCTGTTCTAGCATCAGCATGTTTTGATAGCAGAAAGTGGTAGATGCTGTAGCTCTTCTGAAAATAGCTGAAATTTGACTCAATCACAAGCCCTAAGTGTGGTGGTGGCCTCGTGGGTAGGATACTTGCCTCTGGTCCAAGAGGTCATGGGTTTGAATCTTACATTCAGCATACAACCACTGGGTATGACCCTTAACCCGAAGTGTTCCAGGGAGACTGTCCCCTGTAGTTAGGTAATGGAAGTCGCTTTGGATAAAAGTACCTGCTAAATACCGCAAAAGTAATCGTTCGTGGGTGGAGTAGCCTATAGCGTTACTTATGTAAAAAATGGTAATACAATGAGAGGCAAAAATAGCCACCATAACTACTATATTTATGGTTCAGCATGTGTGGTGTTGGGTCTTATGTTTGTGTTAATGAGTTTCCAAGTGATGCCTACATCACCTTGAAGCAACAAATGTCACAGCCGGATGCATATGAGCATTAATGCTAGCATTTCATATATATCACTCTCTCTTTCTCTGTCCCTCAGCAACCATCCAGAAGCGTCTGAAGAAAGAGAAAAAGGCAAAAAGGAAACTGCAGGAGGCTCTAGAGTTTGAGTCGAAGAGGAGAGAGCAGGTGGAGCAGGCCCTCAAACAGGCCAACACTCCCGAGAGCCTCCGCATGAGTCTCAATGGTGTGCCACCTTTCATACTCTGCCCTCTCTCTCTCTCTCTCTCTCACTCTCTCTTTCTCACACACATACACACGCACACACACTCTCCTCTCTGCTGTAATCTATCCTGTAATCTATTGTTCCACCCTCTCAGGACATTTTTCCAGTTTTGTTTCCATTCCTCTTCCCTCTCCTCTTTCTCATATTTCCTTATCAATGCTCATATTGGTATTTCCGTATTAACCATGACTATTAGCAATGCATTAGCATTGTAATGCTAGAGGAGGAAATGGAGGGTGATGCTTATCATAAATACTCTAAACACACATCTTAGCAAGGAGTAAACTGTTTTGGTAATCGCCTTTTGTTTTGATTTCCTTTTTTAAATGTGAATATCTTAACCAATGCAAAATGCAAACAGGGCAAAAACATAGGCCTCGCACATGCCTGCGAACATCTGCAAGGGTTTTCCGGAGTGCTGGGGCAATTATTGTCCGAGGCTGATTAAACGTGAATTCATTAAGAGAAATATGCGTTTAGTTTTTGCCTTTCATCTAAGTGTTGGGAGTTCAGAGAAAGGGTTTTCGTTTTACAAGACATAAACTGCCTCGGATGCCTAAATATATATTATTATTACTATTTTTATATTATTATTTATATTTATATTATTATGTTTAAACTACCACAATGTTTGTGCCCAAGATGACG
This sequence comes from Brycinus macrolepidotus, assembly GCA_037974445.1. NCBI lineage: Eukaryota > Metazoa > Chordata > Actinopteri > Characiformes > Alestidae > Brycinus > Brycinus macrolepidotus. Next base: position 5,307,640 of record JBBPCZ010000023.1, on the reverse strand, counting down.
TAGCACCTGGAGTCTTGTCTAGTAATACATTTAATAAATGAATATATAGTTAATCAGAGGTAAGAAAACACTGGTCACATTTTGTTTTGTGCTATATAGATTATCTACAGATGTTCAAATAGTTAAAACAAAAACTGGGAAACTTTATGCATTAGGATTAAGTGTGGGCTTTCAGTGGATGCTAAGGTTAGAGTGTAATGGACTTTTACTGTACCACTACATTCAGCTTCAGTTCAGATGCAGTTTAGTAGCTATTTAGTAAAATGTTATTTAATATCTACAAAGCATGTACAGGGGACCAAAACTTCATTTATTTTTCCTACTTATTGGTAGAACAATTCTATGGTTTAGCCTCAAATTGTGGCTGTTTTATGTGCATTTTAGTTTTTAATCCCTCATGTTTGCTGCATAGTGATTTATTGGATGACAGTGTGATTGGTTGGATGATGACAGTGGTATAAGTGTAATGTCTTTTGGTTGGTTGCTTTTAGAAAAAGGGATACCAGAAGTGGAATCTGAGCATAATGGCAATCAGCAGGAAAACTCAGCTGTACAAGGTAAGACCAAATGCACCTGTGTGTAATTTGTGCGCAAGTTTGTACTGTGAACATCAGAAGCAAACACTTGCTGGAGGGGCTTTTTAGAATCTTATCTGCCTCTGAAAATTTTACCCATGACTGGAGGTAAAGTGGAAGAAATATAGAGCAAACCATATGCAGCACACATGGTCCAGAGCCCCCTCGGCTTCAATGGACTGGTAGGGGCCACAGATAGGGTTGAGACCCCTCGATCTCCTGTGTTACAATCACAAACTCTAAGCACAGGTCTTCCCCCTTCCCTAAATCTTGCCTTTTTTTTCAGGCCCTTTGAAGATGTTCAACCTTTCAAAAGAGTGATTACAAACTCATGTTGTTCCATATGTGTTTCGCGCTTCTATTTTCTGAGAGTGCTGTTTGTATTTTAGCTAGGGGTGTATCGCATTGTGTATTGCAGAGCTGACCGTCTCGTTACACCCCTAATTTTAGCACCATCTTACCCACAACTAACATTTTCATACTAAGCTCAACATCTGATCACCCCTCCATTTGCAGGCAAATTAAAGACCCTTGTCTATAGATCTTATTGAAATGTGGGACTGAAAGAAAGTGCATACATACATATGTTCACAGAAGACAGGCTGCAAACTGCTGGGCTAAAAAAACTGAGTTTTTCTGGAATTGTTTTTCATGTTACAATAGTGACAGAAGGACAAGGTGTCACGTCTTATTTGGCTTTTTTTCGCAAACGTGATACCCCTGTGGAGAGAGGCTCATGATCTAATAGAAGTTGTTTGCCTCTGTTTTTTTATCGTGTTATTTCTTGTCTTTTTAAATTAGCTGTTGTTAATATGGTAACAATTATTTGTTCCGAACTTTTTGGTCAAATACACCAATACCTCTCTGACAAATAGTAAAACCAACTGTTCCAAGCAGTTTTTCAGTCATTAGTTAATAGGTGGCCATTTATGCCTGGGTGGGAGGCAGTGTGAGCCATTTCATCTATGTCAAGTATGCATTCTCTTTGAAAAGAGCAGTCCAAAAATACCTATGAATTCTGGGGGTCATTTGGTTACAACCACACTAGATGTGTGACAGGAGACACTTAAGAGTTTGTGTATGAAGTCCGCTGTCCAACTCCCTCCTCTTCCAACTCTCTTGGCCCCTACTCATGCCTCACCACATTTAGCCATTACACCCAGTAGAAATCTAATTAGCTTGTGCTTCACTCTCAAGTCGGACTTCACAGTTTTGCAAGCTTAGCACTGACAACTGATTTCATTAGGTTTGATTGTCCTTGCAGAGAGCCCGTTCAGCAAGCTAAAAGCTTTTTACGCTTTCTCAGGTTCCACGCCAGTATTGGCCCATTACGCCAACCTGTGCCTTTTCTGATTAATCAAGACAAGTAGCACAAACAGCAAAGTTCTGAACACAAAAGAAGGTGACATCACTTTACAAGCCGATTAAAAGAAGTATAGGGCAGAGGCAGTGAGCTAGGTAGTGGAGGGGAGAGGTGAGGAAGAGAAGTAATTAAGGAGATAGACCAGGAGTGTTGAGAGAGCGTCTTGGGATGGTTGTTGTGCCTTCAGATGCCATCATCAGAAGTCCCGTCTGTTTGTCCAAACACCTATTGCACACCTACAACTTTGCCAATTATGCACTTGCAACTAGTGCGGAAAACTACAAATGACCTGCTCTGACTCCAGACACACTAGATATACATGCACCAAATGAGTCCCTTGGGTATCATTCATATCCATAATCTTGCAGCCCACTAATTGGCAGCATAGGAAAAAAATATGAGGATAAAAAAGTCAAGCTTCATCATAACAAGGTTGCTTGCATTAAGAAGAAGAAAAGAAATTTGACTCCAGAAGGGAGGCAGGTATAAAATAATATGAAATATGGGGTCAGAGGGTGTGGAAAGTGTCTCTAAGGAGGACCATCTCTTTTCCCCAGCAAGTCTATTTACAGCATCTCTCGTAGGGCATACCATCAAAACATAGAGTTGGTCTTACCTCTGGCAGCAGTTGGAATATCTAGTCACAGAAAATGTTAACCATTAAGCTGACGTTCTGAGGTTTGATCAAGACCTGTAAGTATTCTAGTCCTTTAGGTAAGGTAAAGTGGCATTTGGCAGACGCCCTTGTCCAGAGCAGCTTACAATCATTAGTTACAGTGAGAGTCCTTCTGGAGCAACTGAGGGTTAAGCGTCTTTCTCAAGGACACAGTGGTAGAAATAATCATTTGAATCTGCAACATTGTGGTCTTCGGGTTCACAGGCAAGTGTCTAACCCACTAAACAACTACAACCCCTACCCTTCAGGATCACAAGTATTTATATTTTGCTTCTGACCCAGCTTGCACCTGGTCTAGCTCATTGGAAGCTCTAGAATACCGATTACCTGGCTCAGGTGTGTGAGGAACATGGTGCAGAACTTCTAAAGACTTATATTTTGTAAAAATCTGAATATTAGCATATTCATATGCATCTGAAATTTGTACATTTACACAAACCAGAACTTTTTTGGAACAATGTACTCTGGTCAGACAAAACAAAAATAGAGCCCTAGAATAATTCAGCTCCTCGTGTTTGGAAAAACAAGGGTTGTGTATATGATCCCCAGAACACATTACCCCTTACAGAGGAGATTATATCCTGAGAGCCCATGACCACTTTCCACTCTGCTGTTTCTCCCTCTACACACCTTAAGTTCAGCTTTGTTAACATTCTGGATGCATATTAGCTTGTATGTTGTCGCTTGATGGAACAGGGGTGTTGAATATGTAAAAACACTCCACTTCTGTTTCATCTGCAGCAGGGAAGGAAGCTAGGCACATTGTGATTAACGTGCCTGTGCAGCACTCACACTCTTTACCAGCCAGCTGTCTTTTTCTGATCTGATGCTTCTTGTCAGCAGCTAATGCTAAGTCAGAATCAGAATCAGAATCAGAAAACTTTATTGATCCCAGAGGAAATTGCTTATGTAATGACTGCAAAGACACACAGTGACAAGAACAATATAAAATATAAAATCTAAATAAAATCTAAATAAAAATCTGTAGAAAAGAAAAAAAGCTCAATGTGCTGGATATAAATACTATATATACAACACAGTTGATTGAGAATCTACCGACACAAATGGTAGTTTGGAGTAAGTTATTGAACTAGTAGAGATAGTAGAGAGTAGTAATATTAAGTAATTTAAATAATATTGACATAAGTAGTAATATTACACATGAAGACTATTGCTCATGAGATATTGCACGTAATGAAGTGATTCAGCACCCATTTAGAAAATGTCACATGATATTGCACATGGTAAGACAGCTGCACTTGAGATATTGCACATAATGATAATGTTTTAACACCCAATAAGAACATTGCACAATATTGCACATGGTAGACTGTTGTACATCATAGCAAAAATAATGCACATAGTCCTTCACATAATGATAGTTATTTAACCCAGTAAGAAAATATACAACAAAAAGCAACAGGCTACTGCACAGATTATTGTGTGGATGTGTGACAGAGGGAGGAGTTGTAGAGTCTGATGGCGGTGGGA
>JBBPCZ010000023.1:5245821-5259675 GCA_037974445.1 Brycinus macrolepidotus | reverse complement strand
CTGTATGGAGACTGAAAGTTTCTTCTCCTGAAACTGCATTCATTTGAATGGGGTGAAAAATGAATGGAAGTGAAAGGGGAAAAAAGGGATGAGCGAAAGGCAAGGAAAAGATGAGTACTGGTCACAACCGACTGCGTTTGTCTGTCAGGAAAGTTGGCCTGAGGTATCACATGAAGTTTGGTGGGTTTCGGAAAATGATAATAAATAAAGAAACCCAAGTGAAGAATAATATGGGACTGCCACTGAAATGAATGGGAGCCTTCAATGGGCAGGCCCATAACTAGAGAGAAAATTCCTGAAGAAATTTTGAGATGGGCCTGCCGCCTAGAAACCACGTAGAAACTCCCTAGCAAACAAGTCCTATACTATAGGAACTGCCCAGAAACTACTTAGCAACCACCTCCTACACCATAGCAACCATCTACAAACTCCTTAGCAACCACAGCCCACACATAGCAACTGCCTAGAAACTCGTAACGACCTCCTAGACAACACCCTAGCAACCACCTTGTATTCCATAGTAAACATCTTAGCAACTGCCTCCTACACAGAGCAACTGCCTAGAAATTAGTTAGCAACCACCTCCAACACCATAGCAACCGCCTAGAAACTACTTAGCAACCACCTTGTATACCATAGCAACCATCTAGAAACTCCTTAGCAACCACCTCCTATACATAGCAACTGCTTAGAAACTACTTAGTTAAAACATCCTACACCACAACAACCACCTAACAACACCTTTGCAACCACCTTGTATACCACACCAACCACCTAGAATCTCCCTAGCAACCACCTCCTATATTGTATCAGCTACTTAGAAACTATTTAGCAACCACCTCCTCCACTGAAGCAACCACCTAGCAACCACTTTATATACCATAGCAAGCATCTAGAGGTGAGCCTCCAACAATTAGTGATAATGGAGAGGAAAAAGAGATTAATGAAAGGAATAACAAAGAGGAGTGTGGGTCATACCTGATATCATGTATGTGATGGGTGAGTTGCCCTGAGGTGCCATATGAAGCTTTGTGGATGTATGGTGAAGTATTAATGAGCATAACTCCATTCATTTAAATGCGGGCAAAAATGTAATGGAATTGTATTGAGAAGAAAGGAAAAAAAGAAAAGGAAAAGAAAGGAAAAGATGAGTGCAGGGCTTGAATAAGAGGATGGATATGTGGGGGGACATGACCTGAGGTTTCATGCAAACATATATTTTGTTTGGTTACTGTATTGAGACTGAAAGTTTCAACACTGTATTCATTTGAATAGGGTTAAAAATGAACAGAAGTGAATGGGGAAAAAAGGATGAGTAATAAGCGAGGAAAAGATGAGTGCTGGTCAAAACCGACCACGATTGTGTGTCGGGGTACTTAGCCTGAGGTATCACATGAAGTTTGGTGGGTTTTGGACGAAGCGTATCCGAGCAGGACGAACTGAAAGTTGAGCCCCATTCATTCTCTATGGCATTTTGGCCATCTTTGTTGGCGAATAGCGTCGCCATGGTCACTCAAAACGGCAACAAAAGTAATACCACACCTCACGCTGCCGAGCCGATCGTTTTGACATATAGGTTGCCTGGTTGCATGCTATGGTTTGAGTCGCATTAGGTGTGACGGAAGAATATAAAATAAAAATAAAAAAAAAATCGTTTAGAGGTGAAGAATAATATGGGACTTGCATTCATTTCAATTGGCAGGTCCATAATAAACACACAAAATCCAAAGCACTAACAGAATCTCACCACAACATTACACTGGTGTACCAAGTCAACTTGTTTGTTATTTCAGCCTCAGGAGTAAACTCACTGCAACTTTTGGTACATGTACAGGTTACTAATTAAAACAAGAGCAGAGTTCCTTCCACACTCAGTCAGTATGCATCATGTGCTTTTACGTCATTGGTTCTCTGCCATAAATCTTGCCATTACAAATTTAATATTGTTCGTAATGTTTACTGATACTGTCGGAGAGGTATTAATTTAACTGCACCTTTATTATTGAGGTTGTAGTTTGCAGTGGTGTTGAACTGGGCTGCATTAAATTGAGAGATGTTCCTAATGTTTTGCCCACTCCTTTTACATACATGAGAGGGGCAGAATATTAGCAACATTTTTCAATATATACCGATCAACCACAACATTAAAACCACTGACATGTCAGCTGAATAACACTGATTTTCTCATTACGATGGCACCCGTGTAAACCAGCAACAGGATCATGGATGTCACTGATGTGCGTGGGGAATAAAGACTAGCCCGTCTGTTCTGATGCCACAGATAAGCTACTTAACACAAGCTGCTGAAACAGTTCATGCTGGCTATGACAGGAACGTGTCAGAACACAAAGCACATCGCAGCTATGGAGCTGAGTAGCCGCAGACCAGTCAAAGTACTCATACTGATCACTGTCTATCACCAGAAGTGCTTACAATGGGCACATAAGCATCAGAACTGGACCATGGAGCAATGGAAGAACGTGGCCTGGTTTGATAAATTGTGTTTTCTTTTGACATCATTTGAACAGCAGGGTGCCTGTGCATTGCCTAACTGGGGAAGAGATGCCACCAGGATGCACTCTGGGAAGAATGCAAGCTAGCACAGGCAGTGTGATGCTCTAGAGGATCTGCTGTAATGTCTTGGTGCCAGATAACACAGCACACCTTCAGAGGTCTTGTGGAGTCCACCTTGATGGATCAGAGCTGTTCTGGTTGCATGAGGGGGTCCTACACCAAATTAGGAAGATGGTTATAATGTAATGGCTGATCAGTGTAATGCCACCACCCTCTATGACCACAATAATAAACAAAGCACAAACATTACTTTTTGACAACAAAAACTGAAAAATTATAATGGGAGAGCTGTTGTGTTGGATCATATTAGATTGTACAAGTGTACCTCCTCACACCAAAAGTTGCTGAAGCAAAGACATGTTGTGGAAATTACATTTTTGCTAAAATTGCAGATGAATGGCAGCTAGCAAGGTCTGCTGAGTTAGCTCTGACTCATAGCATATATGTATTCAACAATAATATTAACTTACTTTTAAAATATACTTAAAGTACACAGTTACTATGTTGAATGGTAAGGACATACAATAAATACTTTGAAAGAAAATATTATCTTTACTTTGTTTTCTTGATCTGGAGGGTCAGTGTGGGTGACCTAGCCTGTTGTCCATGTGCTCATTTGCTAACTTTGAGATTTGTTTGGATTTGAAAAAACTTTTACTATGGCATTTGTTCAGTGCTGAAGTAAGGAGTCAGGTGTGTGGGACAGGTGCATGGATGACAGAAATCATATAAATGATCAGTAAACAAAAAAAGAATATGATGTACAGCAACATTTACATGAAAATTTAATTTCAAATTAATACTGTAATTGCATTAGGTGATTTTCAGTATATCAACATAGACCACAGTGGTATTTGAAATTCACTAATTTTAACATAAATCCATACTTTCACTGTTAGCACTTGAAAATGTCATATTATACAATATATACATTACCAGTCAAAAGTTTTGCCCACACTGAGTTTCTACATTTGCATGTTACTCACTTAACATTTACTAAAAAAAATACACTCGATATTCTTTACTAACAAATAAATTTACAGTCTCTTCACCATTTCAGGTCCTTTATTATCCAGAAAATGACATTTTTTTTATCACTACTAACGTACAACAAGCCACCTAATATAATTATAATTATAATGTGGAACACCAGACAAGTCTTAGATATTTTACGAGCTATTAAGTGATTTTAAAGTTAAAAGACAGTCTAGAATTTGACTCTGCATCACCACACAACGAGTGAATGGGATATCAGACATGCACTGTTACAGATTCTTTCATCTTATAAAGGAAACTTGTTCTATTTGACACATTTTCATTTATAGTTGTTCACTGAACAACGTTCCATAAAAAGTTGTGTAGTTTATGAAAGTGGTGTGTTTATGTTCTAGTGTCCGTACGTTAAAAGAGAGTAGAGAGAGCTCACGGTGTGCGGTGAATGGTTTTAAACATTTACATTCACCTCTGATTTGCTTTTCCACTACAGCAGTTGAAAATCTAAAAATATTGTGTCAAAATTAAAAATTCCCGTAAAATACTGAACATTTCGCATGTTAATGGTTGTCTTTAATTATGATTTTTTTTGTCCTTTACGAAACTGGGAGGTTTTATAGTCCTGGCTAAACTATAAACCGTGCCATCACCATTAACCAGTCTCTGAAAGATACAAAAATTCCATGTTTTTTGTATCAGCCACGGGGTGACCCGTAGATTTACTGGCGTAAATTAATCAGCGCTCATCAGCACCACCTGTTTCTCTCCAACACCGAGCAAATTTAGGAGCTTCGTGCTCATTTTTCTCGTGGACGTTGAGTTGAGAAGCTTTGTGTCTGTTTTTTGATTTATGACTTCTCTACCATGCAGAAAGTTTCGAAGAAGTATTTCGTGAACATGGACGAATACTTAGCCAGCATCGGTTTGTACAGGAAGATGATGGCCCGAGACGCGTCCTGCCTCTTTCGAGCTGTTTCTGAGCAGGTATTCGCACGAAAAATGTTTTCTCCTCACAGTTTGTGTTTGAAAGCGGCTAGTATGAACAGAAACGCTAGGTTTAGCTTTGGCGTCTGTTGGTTTTCAGCATTAAGCAAATTTTCCTGTCAGAAAAAGCCTGATTTGAAATGCATCCCCGTTTGTTAGCTTTATTTCTCTCAGAAGTACCATCAAAACATAAGGAAAGACTGCGTCGACTTCATGCGGGCTAACAGATCCAACTTCGAGCCTGTGAGTAAAGCTTGTATTCTCTCAGACACAGCAGCACACTGATTTGGTTTTTGAGGGTTTTTTTTCTTGCAGTTTGTTGAAGGCTTCTTCGAGAAGTACTTGGAGCGTTTGGAGGATCCCAAGGTCGGTGATTTGATTTGTGCTAATCTATGTGGTTGGACTGGATTCTTGGTGCAATGTGTGACGGTATTGTTCAACTTTGCCCTCAGGAAACTGCAGGCCAAGGGGGGAGCAAGGTTTTGTCTCTGCTTTAGAGGGAACCTTTTTGGTGTTTTTTTTTTTTTTTTTTTTTTTTTTTTTTTTTTTTAAATCTTTCATTGCTATTACTGTTTTGGGCCTGTTCTTTGGGCCTGAGCTTTGTGGTATTAAGAGTCTTATCTGGTAGTATGATGCTTACCCTGGTTTAACCATTATCTTTGAGCTAAGATGCTTCTGGCCAACCTGGACAAGGTTAATTAGGACAGGACTTTTCAACTCACTGTTTTATAGAATCCACTTCTTGCTCTTTATCAGCTCCCAGCACAGCAAGGTGTGGGCAAAAACATGATTGCAGTTCATTAATATACTACTTTTACAAGTGCACTTTTTTAAGTTTGAGAATGGAACCAAAAGATCTAGAAGCACTGCATGTTAAATATGGTCAAAAAATGAGTTAACCTTTTTACACATTGAGCTACACTAAATCTAGTTAATCTGTTACAGTAACTTAAGTTTATGGTCACTGTAATGTAACTTTCACTTGATTAGTGTTTTGACAATTTTTATGATCAGGAAAAACATGAGGGCTAACTTACCATAGTACAGAATCTCCCTTCACTAAGCATAGCTGTAGAAGTTTGATACTCAAGTGCTTGGGGACAGGTGTCTTTGGAATCCTTGGAGTTAAATTGGATATCTGAGTGGAGAAAATGCTAGGTATGCATTTTCTTTATATAGGTACAGACCCCACTTAAGGTCTGCACAGTCCCTACAAAACGTTAGGTAAAATGTCAGGGTTTGGAGAATGGCTAGAGAACAAATTGTGTAGTTAATGTTTTAATGCAAATATTCTGTATGTGGTGCAGGAGGTGCTTCGTTATTTACAGGTACCCGTGGAAGCCACCTGTTGAGATTGGGGAGGATGATAACTTGCCCAAGGTGAGGGGAGGATGACTGGTGAAGTTTGCTTTGTGTTCAGTTTAACTGTGTAGCGTGCTGGCTCAGTAGCAAAGTCCTTGGTGTGTAAGGCTGCTTTCTTTGTTGGTGAGAAGTTCAAAACCACCTTAGGTTCTAGGTTTCACCGCCAGATGCTGCTTCTTTGTAAAAGACAGCAGTAAGGCTACAAAGATTTGACTTTTCTGATTTGCTTAAGCTTTCTTTTTGAAAGTGAAAGAATGCTTGTGTTCATTTCTGCACTTCAGTAGGATTCTCAGTTAAAGTTGCATGGTATAGGCTATCGTATTGCCACATTATTGTAAAGACAAACTTAACGGTGAATTTTACTAAAATCATGTGTTGGTATTGATTTACTACTGAGCAGCCAATACATGCCACCAAGGCAAGGGTATCACTTTTTGACAAGTTTTCATTCCAACTAAATAGAGGCACATCTGAGTCCAGTTTAGTTATAAGGTAAGCCCATATAGCCGAAGCCATTGTAATCTTTGATTAGAAAGAGACTCTACAGCAATACCAGCCTTTAAAGATGGATTAGTGCAACCCTTTATGCAATTTGATGCACATAATGTTGGTGCCATCTACATAGCTAACCTTTCTTTAGCAGTCTCTTTACAAAGTGGGTTAAAAGTAGCAATTGGCATCCTTTTAGTTTGTTCTAGTGCATTGAGTACATTACAGTACAGGTGGGGGGTGGGGTATCTTGCCTAGAGGAGTCAGTAATTGGCTAGATTGCTTAAATTGTGCTGACTTTTAATTGAAGGTGGACATATCCTGAGCACAAACATTTGCTTTCTCTAAAGGTGTTATTGTACCCGTTAGAAGGGTTCTACAAAAAAGTACTACCGTGACAGTTTTAATGTTTAGCAATGCAGAGTTTAAAGTAAAACTTTTACTTTTCAATGAGAAAATGCGAAGTACAATTGTGTGGACTGTTTAAAAAAATAAATAAATAAAATAAAATAATAAAATCTCACTGGATTTGAACTGGCAATCATGTGACTTGTACCTGGATTTTAGCCACATGTTTACACTTTGTAGTTAAATGCATCTGTGGTCAGCCAGACTGAAATCTGATAATGTGGGGAGTAATATACTTAAGTATGGAAGAGCTGATGCCACAGTGTACCATGTTGACATAATGAGTGCTTTACTTTTATTTCAGATTTTGCTCTGTTGTTCAAGCAATGGTCACTATGACCTTGTCTACTCAAGGACCTATCCAGTGGATGCAGCAATATGCCAGTGTGAGTTTTGCTAAAAATCCAAGTCTATTCTTTCTGACAGGATTAAGTAATGGCTATAATTGAAATGTGCATACAGTCCCTGGGCAGCTAATGTAGTGTTTAACACTGTGTGCTGTGATGTCCCTATGTGTATTTCTAGGCGTGTGTTCTTTTTTTTGTTTGAATGGGTGAAATCTTGGTGGTATTAGTGCCTTAACTCTCTGTTCACAGCCCTGCTGTATGAATTGTTGTACACGCGCGTGTTGGGCATCGCAGAGGAGGATCTACATATAACTATGGAAGGCTTCCGAGGAGGGGGGCAACGCTATAGGAACAGCCTGTCTCTGTGCAGTGAAGATGCTGGTTATGATGCCCCTGAGGATAGGGGTCCAAGGTCTGCACATACACAAGCAGGAATTCAAGTTTCTACTTGACCAGCAGTGCATTGGTGTACTACTGTGCCTTCATTTTTACATTTGTACAAAACATGTTTCAGTTCAGTCCACTCACCTGCCTTTTTTTTTTTTTTTTTTTTTTTTTAATTTAAATACAACTGCTACATTGCTTTTACAGAGAGGAATGGAAGCCTAGTGGTCATAACCGCTCTGAGGATAAAGCCAAATTTGGAGCTGACGATCAAAAGGTTATGTCAAAAAAAAAAAGAATTAAAGGTTCTGTTGTTATTTGTGTGACAAGTCTCATTTCCTTTAGGCTCCAAATGGACCAGGAAGACTTGCTCTTCCTTACAAGGTACTGAAAGCCTTGGATCCTGATATGTACCGCAATGTGGATTTTGATGTCTGGCAGGATGGCCTCAAAGGTGAGTCAGTTGAGTGCAGCCCATGGCTTTGCTCTGTTTTGTTCATATTGTCTTATTGCTTGGGATTTTTGACTAAATGGAAACATCAGTTCTAGTTGTGGGCAGAATGTCTTCCATGTAGTGATTTAAAACAACCTCACATTTTAGTTTTACTTTAGGGGCAGTCATTGTAGTCTTTTGGTTTTAGTATAAAACTGAGAGGATCCACCACACTGCATGGTTTTCCTGCTTTCACACACTAGTTCAAGTTCAACTTGAAAGTCTGGAACTTCCCTGAGGATGGAACTTGTGTATGTTAGAGTGGAGACTCAATTGAGGGCAACCAGTGGCAGCTCTAAAGCTGTTTGGTTGCGTTTCTGAAGGGCCAGTCAAAGAAACAAAGTAATGTCAGTTCTTTGTATTATACATGCACTGAATTCAAAAGTGCAAGTATCATGTTAATTTTTGTTTTTTGTTTTTGGGCTGAATACATTTGAGGTTATAACCAAGTTAAGCTGAGTCTCCTCAAATGTCTCTGTATGCAGAAGCAAAATGTCCTGGGGTCCCCTATGTGACAGATGTAACATACCAGTGACAGTGTAAAATTGTTAGGCTACTATAAATATATGAAGTATTCACTTATTGCATGTATTTGGTGTTCCAGAACTCCAGAAAACTGATTACATGGTGTTTGCTGGCAGGCAGTATTTCTTAGGAGACAAGTGTCAGGTATGGCAGTCCCTCCCAACATCACAAACTTCTCAAACTGCATTCAGGTCTTCATTAAGATGGATAGTGAGTTAGTGTGGCCTACATTGATGACTGCCTGTAACAACAGTAAAGTAGTATTCATTTCAAACCTCAGTCCTAAGGGGCACTGGTCTTATCAGATTTGTCTGTATTTATGACCAAGTTGTTTTAGATCAGTACTTCTAATTCTGTGGTGGTCTGTGAATGTTTGAAAGCGTTGCCTGCAGCATTCAGTTTATAGCCCACACCATACTATGTCCTAAACCACAAAGTCTGCTTTGCCTTTATGAAAGATTTGAGTGACTTCTTGTGCACCCCCCCCTCTCTTTAAAAAAAAAAAACATTTTAGAAAATTGCACGCTTCTGTTTTGTGAATTGCTTTAGTGATCTTGTGTGTCTTAATCGTACCTAAATGGTTTTTGTTCCTCAGGTACGCTTAGATCCTAAAGGCAAGTACTTCAGTGCCTTCATCCAGGAAATAGGGACTCACCCCAGTGCGGTGACTGTGTTTATTGAAGAGCTGGGAGAAAAGTGAGTCATTGGATTACATGAAGCTATACCATTGGGATTAGCAGTGTAACACTTCAATTATTTTCTCCATGCATTGATTGCAAGTCCTCCTAAAACAACTGCAGTGATTTGTGAAATATTGAATCTCTTGCATTGGTTAAAACAAATTGTACTCTTACCCAGCCAGAAAAACCATGACCATTTATGCTTTCTTAGACTTTTGGCTACAAATGGCTTTGGCATCACTGGAGCTTAAACTCGGTCTCCCAGTAATGGGGCTAATGTCTGCAGTTGCACTGCTTGGGAACTGTAGCTTGTTCTCTATTGATAGTGTTTCAATAAACATTACTGATGCTGAGAAATATTAAGGGAATATTTTAAGGAATACTTTTAATGTTATTTGAACTTGAATTGCTGAATTGAATTTTAGTGAATTGAGTTCTTGTCTTTATCGCCAATATGTATCAGTTTGCGGTCAACTCTGGTTTCTTCATTTTAGTGTAGGGTGTCAAACTCTGGTGCTGGAGGCCCTATAGATTAGCATCCTCCTACACACTTCAGGTTGAAGGCTGAACTCAGCAGTGCTGTAACCTGCTGGGAGTGGAGTCTGATTAGTCTCTACTGACCTAATGTGTGGCAAAAAAATTGCACTTTGTGTTCTAGGCATTTGGTGTCCTTGACCAACCTAAAGCCAGTGAATCCTGTCCCAGCATGGAACATAACGCCTAGCAGAAAGGGCACCACCTACAGCCATCCTGAACATTACCCTGGAGAACTAGGTGTTGTCGTCTTTCTCTACAACTAGGAGTAGTGTTGCACTAGAAGATATTTGATTAGATTGACCTATAAATGTACGTGTCAGTTTTTCAGTTAAATGTAAGCAAATACATTGATGTTGCGAGAAATTGACTGATTTCCATCTGCTTTATGCAAGAGGAGAAAACCATGTTCATAAACACTAAGAATAATGGCCCAATCTGTAATGCAACTTTTTGTTGTAATTTTATGGCTATATTGAGTACTAGCATGGTTTAGAACACAACTATCAGCTGCAGGTATCTTGTAAGTGAAGTTTTTGATGGTTTGTCAATATAAAAATACATGGGTGGAATCTTGAATGGAAAATTTAGTTTTTAGACTAACTTTAGCTCTATTACTATGAGATTATTAGCATGGCAGATCCAACAGGTAGGTTGTCTTTTACACATTGTTTTCCATTGAATTTATCTGCACCAGACCCTGAGCTGCGTGGGCGACGCAGATTCTTGAAGAAAGCTCGTGGGAAAGAGATGCTCATGGCAGTGTCATATGGCTGGCCTCAGTCTGGCCTACCTCCCCGCCTGCAGTCCTGCCCAGGGAATCTGGCCCCTGTCCGTGCTTCTGGAATGCATGGTCCTGCTTTGCCTCCGGCAGGCCTTGCCTATAAACACTACCGTCCACAATCTGCTCCCAGACTACCTCGTGGATATGGACCACCCAGGTCAGACACCCAGTGCTGTTACTTGTGTGTTGTAGTGCTGACCATTAGGCATACTTTTTGAATGGACCACTATGATTTACTGTTTATGAAAAATGACCGTTCTGGATTGGTATTTTTCCTTTATGGAGACTTCATGTGTTGTGTGGATTTTTTTGTTTGTTTAAATTCAGGTTTTGTATCCTGTGATCACTTGGTGTCCATCAGTCTTGCTTGTATTGTATGTTGGTGCCTTTTGTTTCCTACTGTCTTCATGCTTTCACTGTTCTTGTCAGAAGCTCAGCACGTTTCCTGAACAGGCACCATCTCATTGGACCAGAGGTGACTTACTATCCCAGCACTGGCAAACGCTGCTACCAAAGCTTTGATGATTATTCTTTCAAGTTATGGTAAGAGAACCCTCTTACCTGGAATTTTAATCCTGTAACTTTTGTACATTTATTTTGTAATAGAAATGGCGGGGGCCACAATCCTAATCGGTGAACTAGTACAATTATTGAGCTGTTATGACTTTTTTTTTTTTGAGCTTAAACATTTGGTGGTATCCTGTTATCCAGTGCTCTAAGTGTATTTGTTCTTTTACAGCACAAGCAGGCGTCAGATCCGCTCTGTGAATAAACAGTGTCAGTTCAGTTTTGTGCCCGAGCCTGGAGAGGAAGCCCTGGACATGGAAGGAACTATGACCGCCTATGACATGGAGGAAGCAAATGCAAATACTTTCTGTCCCATACCAGTTTGTTTCCATTTCATCTAATCTAGTGTACACAGGAGCTAACATTCTCCTTGATCCCTTTTTAAAATAGTCCAGCGTATTTCAACCTTTCTGCTACACCTGTAGCATGTTATCAATTACTGTGGCTGCATATTCAGCAAAAACAAATTCAGGAAGGTCAAAATGCACTTGTAATAGCAACCAAGCAGCTATCCATTGATGCTGTTTTATTTAAGTACATTTAACATTGTGTTGGAGATTCCATCAAAATGCCGAAGTATAAATTCTGTCTTCTGCAGGGACAAACGGTTACCAACACAGTGGTACCTGGTACAGCCACTTACTGGGTGCCAAGAGGCCCCAGCCCTATTCCATCTGTTAAACAGTCTGTAATATCCTCTGAAGAGGACCCTGGTGAGAGGAGCACCGCTGGAGACCATGGTAGCTTGCTTGCTCCTAAGCACACAATAGAAAAATTGTGTATTTTTAAAGCAATAACATTTTAAATGTCATCTTTCACAGGGGAGTACTTTGGAGTATACTGCCTCTTATTAGTTTGAACTTTTTTGTTTAATGATTTATGGAGTTCTGTCTTTCTACTTTGGTTTTCAGATGCAAGATTTCAAAGCCCATCTGTTTATGCTGCCACAGAGTCTACCACCAACCTGGTACTGTACAAATCTGATGCTTGCTTACAAGTCCATCTGAATTTAGCTAAATGTGTGGCTTTTTTTAATAAACTACATTGTGCCATAAATTGCTGCTTATATTTCAGACGCCCGTGAAATCGGCCACACGGACAGTGTATCTCTTAATTGCATATACTTTTAAAAAAATGCTATGGAGTTAAGTCTTATGAAGCTGACTCTTGCGTTGTAGACTATTCAAGAAGGAAACTCTCGTGCTGGGTCACCACAAGAGGGTGTTGCTACCTACAGTTACTCACAGGCATGCTCCATTTTCTATATCTTGCATGTTACTGAAAAGGAGGAATATGGGGCAGGGTGGCAGCAAGCCAGTGCCTGATTTGAAAACCTATGGTTCATTTCTGTCACTTGCCTATTATGACTTCTTGATTTGTCTTTTTAGGTGGTGGTAAAGTCAGCAGTCTTATCTTCCTCTCAGCCAGTCAACTCTGCCCCAGCTGCTGTCTTCACCTCAAACTCCTCTCCTTCTGGTTGCCATAGCCCACCAAATCCCCTACAGCCTTCCACTATTACCCCTGTACAGCCCCCACCTCTACATGCATTGGGTGGGCCAGGTTGGTCCATTGCTTTAAATGTTACTAATGCACTACATGGCCAAAAGTATATGGACACCCATTTTGAGTTTGACCATTTCAGCCAAACCCACAGGTGCAAAATAGTGGGTTGTAGTGAAGAGCTCAGTGACCATCATAGGATGCCACCATTCCAAAACAAGTTTTTCAAATTTCTACTAAGCTGGAGCTGCCTCTGGTCAACTGTTAAGGCTGTTATTGTGAATTGAAAACATCTCGCAACAACAGCCATGGAGAGGTGGAACAGGACTCGGGGAATGGGATTGCCTAGTGATGTGGCACATAATCGGTCCCTGGTTGAATTGCTCAGTATAAAGTTAGTCTCTAAGCATTTTTTTTTATTTTTTTTTTTTTAATATAAAGTTTATTGGGTTTTCTTGGCTGAGCGAGCATACACAAGCCTTGAGTCTTGTTTTCTTATCTGGTAGTTGGATGGGTAAACTTGGTTTTGGCAGATGCCAGAATTCTGCTTGACTGAACACAGTGCCCCCCTCTTCACAGAGCTTTCCTTATTATTGTCTATGGTTTTATGGCATTCAGGAATGTCTGGCTGCCTAGATTTGGGTCATGTAGTATAATTGGTTTGTACAGTTTCTTCTAGCTGCAGGACTAGTGTTGATTTAAGCTTGTGTGTGGGGTCAAAACCCTTGTTTAGTGTCGAGCTCACTAGTGTTTTTAAAAACAAGTAAGTCAGGCAAGGTGCATTTCACACTTTTAATTAAATTCTCTTTTTCACACTCTGGCTCAAGTTTTGTCCATGCAGTTTCAACCCGTCTCTCCATGGTTTGTAAACGAGATGGGGGAACCAGTCACTGTGGCACCACCACCGCCTTACTCCTATGACGCCAATGGAAGTGACCTGCCTAGAGGTCAAAGCATACCAGTTCTATTTTACTTATAGGTTATCCATCATATCTACTATATTTGCTAAAATACAATGCTGTTTCCACAGATTGCAAGGTTCTCCAGTATTTTTTCAACTTGGGAGTGCAGGTGCGTAGTGATTAAAATTTAAGGATTAAGAACCCCCCTGATATGGAATCAGGGTTTTGTCCTGACTGGCACTTCAGGCTCCTCTTTGGGGCAGCTGGTAGCCTAGTGGTTAGGGCATTCGCCCTGCGATCAGGAAGTCGTGGGTTCGATTCCCAAGAC
>JBBPCZ010000023.1:5229559-5245721 GCA_037974445.1 Brycinus macrolepidotus | reverse complement strand
TTCGACCAAAACAGGCGCAGCTTGATGACATCATCAACATGCGCTATCGCGGTAGGCCGGTATAGTCAAAATCTCTATCGTTGGCCAAATTCATATCGTTTCTACCATATACCGTTTATACCGCCCACTCCTAATGTGAATCCCTGCCTTTTTATTATTATTATTATTATTTTGCCCTATGTGATTCATTTAAAAGGGCTGGGAATGTCCGTAAGTGTGTAAGTGCTGATGTCACTGTTTATAGCTATGCAATGGACCATACAGACTTATTGAGTGCTTAACTTGATTCCAGATTTTGCTCTGTTGCTCAAGCAATGGTCACTATGACATTGTCTACTCAAGGGCCTATCCGGTGAATGCAGCAATATGCCAGTGTGAGTATATTTGAAATGTACATACATTCTCTGGAAAGCCAATGTAGTGTTAATACAGTATGCTGTGATGCCCCATATATATTTCTAGGTTTGTGCTCTCAATTTGTGTAAGTGGATGTGTGGTTAGTAGGTGAATCTTGGTATCATTGGTGCTTCAACTCTGTCTGTTTACAGCCCTGCTTTATGAATTGTTGTACTCGCGTGTTCTGGGCATCAAAGAGGAGGATCTACATATGGCTCTGGATGAGTTCCAAGGAGGGGGCAGACGCTACAGGAGCAGCCTGTCTGTATGCAGTGAAGATGCTGGTTATGATACCCCTGAGAATAGGGGTCCAAGGTCTGCACATACACAAACAGGAATTCAAGGCTATTTCTGCCAAATGTCTGAAGGTGTATTACTGTACTTTCATTTTTATGTTGAACAAAACCTATACATTTTAAGGTCAGTCCACACAGCTGTCTGTTTTCCTCTTTAAATACAATTACATTGTGTTTTTTTTTTTTTTTGCAGAGAAGAATATGAGCCTTGTGGTCATAACCACTCTGAGGATGAAGCCAAATTTGAAGCTGAAGATCAAAAGGTGATATCAAAAAGAAAAGAAGAAATAATGCTGTTCATTTGTGTAACATCTCATTTTCTTTAGGCTCCAGATGGGCCAAGAAGGTTTATTCTTCCCTACAAGGTACTGAAAGCCTTAGATCCTGATATCTACTGCAATGTAGAGTTTGGTGTCTGGCAGGACAGCTGCAAAGGTGAGTTTCACTCTTATGCACACATTATTGCCTTATTGCTTTGAAAGGGATTTTTGATTAGGGATCAACATCAGTCAGTTCCAGTTGTGTATGGTCTGTGTCCCATGTGACCAAATTTAAAACAACCATGTTGAAGATTTCATCGTAGAGTTAGGCTCTAGTTTTGCTTCAGGTACAGTCATTGTAGTCTTTGGGTTTTAATACGAAAAAGTACACCATATGGTTTTCTTGCCTTCACTCATCTGGTTCAGCTCAAAAGCATGAAACTTCCCTGAAGATGTAACTTCTATATGGTGGATGCTCTTATGTTCTTTTGACCTGTGCTCCAGAAATGCAAACAAAGTCAAGTCAGGTACTGGGAAGTACAGTTTTACCTTTTGATTTTTAAATTCAGTGTTTGTCATGTTAATCTGTCAATTTATTGGCAGTGAGTACTTTGAGGTTGTGACCAAGTTATGCTGAGTCTCCTCAAATGTCTCTTTGTCTGTCTCTGTAGAGGCATAATGTGAGATATAGCAGTGACATAACATTGTTAGGCTGATATAAACATATGAATAATGCTTTCATCTATTAAATATGTATGTGGTATTCCAGAACTTCAGAAAACGGATTACATGGTGTTTGCTAGCAGGCAGTATTTCTTGGGAGACAAGTGTCAGGTATGGCAGTCTGTATTGTATGTTGCTATTAAGGATTATGTTGAAGGAATAATTTTGAATTTACCCCAGATGTAGTCAGCTAATACATATGTCATTTTTTTCCCCCTACAAACTCCTCAAACTGCATTAATTTTATTAAGATGGTCCAGTTCAGGACGCAGTGTGAACTGCAAAGATAAACAATACCACTACAGGCAGTCAATTGGCCCATCACAAAAGTTGAAATGGACACTGGTCTTGCATCAGATTCCTCTGTATTTAATTTTTGATCAGCACTCCTACAACTGAGGTGGACTTTGAATTTCCTGATGTCTAAAAGGGCTGCCTACAGCATTCAAGTACATGAAGGTTTTACATCCCACATTGTCATGCTGTGTCCTGAAACACATCCACAAGTCTACATTGCCTTAATGAAGAGCTGGATGCAGGGAGAGAAATTTTAGGGATGTTTTTGTGGCAATGATTTGAGTGACCTGACTTCAAGTGTTTGTTAGCCTTGTGGCTCTGGTGATAAACTAAAACAGTAAAAAAAAAAACTGAACTTCAGATGTATCTTGGCTGATTGACTAGACTGTGTATGTTTGATTTTAGATTTATTTTGCCTCAGTTTGGAATGCTGTATAAAACTGGATGCCTCTGTTGTGCAGTTTGGTTTAGTGATCCTAAATCTTTTGTTTTAATCCTACCTAAATGTGTTTGTTCCTCAGGCACGCATAGATCCTAAAGGAAAGTACTACAATGGCTTCATCCAGGAAGTAGGGACTCACCCCAACGCTGTCACTGTGTTTATTGATGAACTGGGAGAAAAGTGAGTCACTGTGGATTTAATAACACTTTGTCATGAAGCAAATTATACCGTGGGGACTAGTGGTGTAACAATTAAATTGTTTTCTTCATACATTGATTAGAAGTCCTAATGCAACTGCATCACTTGTGAAATTAAAGTAATATAAAATCTTTTGCATTGGTTAGAATACCCATTCTATCAGCCACTGGCTAATTGGAAGACTAGCAAAGAGTAAATGTTGTGTGTTCTAGGCACTTGGTGTCTTTGACCAACCTGAGGCTAGTGAATCCTGTCGTAGCAAGCAGAAAGGTCTCCTCATACAGCCATGCTGAACATTACCCTGAAGAACTAGGTGGTGTGGTTTTTTTTTTTTTTGTTGTTGTTTTTTGTTTTTTTCCCCCCTCCTCCTCTACAACCAGTATTGGTGTTAAGTGAAGGCTGGGGAGGTGGTGGTAATAATATATTCGGTTAATCTAAGAACTTTTAAGATGTCTTTAGCCATAATCTATTGCAGTGAGATTGTTGGCAAGGTAGGTCATCAGCAGGTGTTTTTATACAGTTTTCTGTTGACTTGTAATGTTTTCTGCCCCAGACCCTGAGCTGTGCAGGCAACACAGATTCCTGAAGAAAGCTTGTGGGAAAGAGATGCTCATGGCAGTGTCATGTGGCCGGCCTCAGTCTGGCCTGCCACCTCGCCTGCAGCCCTGCCCAGAGAACCTGGCCCCTGTCCATGCTCCTGGAATGCTTGGTCCTGCTCCACCCCCAGCAAGCCTAGCCTACGAGCCATACCGGCCACACTGTGCTCCCAGACTACCTCATGGTTGCGGGCCACCCAGGTCAGATATCCAGTTCTGCTCTTACTAGTGCTGATCATTAGGCCTACTTTTTGAATATGAATCATGACTTTCTGGGGGAGTCTCCTCTCCCCCCCCCACTCATGTATGTTTTTGTTTTTTGTTGTTGTTGTTGTTTATTTGGGTTTGTTTTTTGTTTTGTTTTTGTATACCATTGTTCATGGTATATTCATGGCATATTCAGGTTTTGTGTCCGTGGTGTGTGCATCAACCTTTGGTTGCATTGTATACTGGGGCTTTTTGTTTTTGTTTTCTGCTATCTCCATGCTTTCAATTTTCTTGTCAGAAGCTCAACATGTTTCCTGAATAGACAAAATGTCATTGGACCAGAAGTGGCGTATTCCAGTGCTGGCAAACGCTGCTATCAGAGCTTTGGCAGTTCTTTCAAATCACGGTAAGAAAACCCTCTTTATTTCTAGAAAACCTTTAATCCTGTAATTTTTGTAAATTTACGTTGAAACCACAATAGAAATGACAGGGGCCACAGTCCAAATCAGAGAATTAGTATAAGTATGAATTCTTACTGAGCCATTATGACCCTGCATTAAATACTTTATTACTTGAGCCAAAAATGTTTGGTACTATCCTGTTATCCAGTTCCCTGTAGCCAACTGCAAGTGTTGTTTGTTCTTAGAAGAAGCATACATCACATGCGCTCTGTTAATGAGGAATGTCAGTTCAGCTTTGTGCAGCCTGGAGAAGAAGCCCAGGACATGGAAGGAACCATGACCACCTACGAAATGGAGGAAACAGATGAAAATACTTTCTCTCCTATACCAGTTTGTTTCCATCTTATCTAAAATAACTAGCTTGCATGGGGCTAATGACTTTCTTCTGAAACCTTTAAAAAAATAAAATAAAATACAGCAGCATATTTTAATCTTCAGCTTTCTGCCACATTTGTAGCATATGGTCAGCTACTATGGCTATTTTCATGAGCTTGGTAAAATAAGTTCAGAAAGTGAAACTGTACTTGTAGTAGCAACCAAGCAACTGCGGAATGACTGCTGTAACAGGTTTTCTGTTATTTGCTGAAGTACATTCAACCTTATGTTGAGGGTGGGGACTCCATCAGTTTTTCTGCAGTATAAATTGATGTCTGTCTTCTGCAGGGACAAACGGTAACCAACACAGTGGTACCTGTTGCTGCTACTTATTGGCTGTCAAGAGGCCCCAGCCCAGTTCCATCTGATGATCAGCCTATAACTTCCTCTGAAGAGGACCCTATTGAGAGGGGCACTGCTGGAATCCATGGTAGCTTTCTTGCATATAAACGCACACGGATTAAATAGATGTGCATAGTTACAAGGCAATGTGGAAACATTTAAATTTGTCTTCTTTCACAGGGGAGTACTAGTAGTATAGGTTGTCTTTCTCTGGTTAATTTATAATTATTTGAGCACTCCATGTCTTGTATACTAGCTTTGATGTTTTTCATTTCATGAGTGTTTTATGGTATTAAGTCTGTGTCTTACTGTTTTTCAGATGCAGGATTTCAGAACCCATCTGTTTATGCTCCCACAGCGTCTACCTCCAGCCCGGTACGGTACAATCCTGTGCTTGCTTACAAATCTGAATTTATCTAAATGTCCATTGGTTTTTCTCTTAAGTTTTTAATTTATATGCATCAGATGCCCATGAAATTGATGGGGAATTTCTCTAATTGTACACTGTATTAAAATCCTGTGGAGTTTTAAGTCTTATAGAGTTGTAGGATATTCTATAAGGAAGCTCTCATGTTAGTCACCAGAAGAGGGCGTTGCTATTTATAGTTACTTGCAAGAAGCATGGTCTTTTTTTTTTTTTTTTTTTTTTTCTACAGCTTACATGTCACTGAAAGTGATGGAGAAGTAGGGAAACAGTGCCTGTTTTTAAGAACTTTACTATGGTTAATTTTCTGTCACTTGTATAATATGGCAACTTGACTTTGTTGTGGTGTCTTTTAGGTGGTGGTAAAATCAGCAGTCTTATCTTCCTCTCAGCCAGTTAATTCTGCCCCAGCAGCCATCTTCATCTCCTCTCCTCCTTCCTCTACTGGGAGTTCCTATAGCTCCCCAAATTCGATACAGCCTTCCACAATTACCCCTGGACAGCCCTCACCTCCACACACTTTGGGCAGGCCAGGTTTGTCCATTGCCTTAATCATTATGGTATTATAAATGGTTTTACAAATACACTACATGGCCAAAAATATATGGACACCCTTTTTAATTTCAGGTGCCAAGCCAATATCAATGCAGTCTCCATAGATCAACATTGACAGTAGAGTAGATTGTAGTAAAGCGCTTAGTGACTTTATTTGTGACCGTCATAGAATGTCACCTTTTGAAAGTCAGTTTATCAAATTTATACTAGAGCTGCCCCTGGTCAGCTGTTAAGACTGTTATTGTGAAATGGCAACATGTAGCAAATAAGCTCAGCTGTGGAGCTCAATTAATGGGATTGCCTAGTGCTATGCCATGTGAAAATCTGTCCTTGGTTGAAGCGCTCAATATAGAATTGCAGAGTGCTTCTGGAAGCAACATCTATTGTAAAAAACAACTGTTGGTATTGGGTTTCATAGGCTGAGCAAGTGCTCAGTTGAGCCTTGATGCCTCGTGTTTTCTCTTCTGGTTGTTTGGGTGAATCTGGTTTTGGCAGATGCCAAGACGCTGCTTGACTGGATGCAGAGCTCTCTGTGGTATTTGACAGGCAGTAATGAATGTGGTGTTTGGATGCCCAGAGTTTTTGAGCCATGTAGTTTAATTGATTTGTTTTTGAAGCTTTAAATATCACACATGGTCAAAACCTTTTAGTGTCAAGGTTGCTAGTGTGTTTAGAAACAGTAGATGAATTTAGCTATAGCACATTTCACATTTAATTATATCCTCTTTTGCACTTTCTGGCTCTCAAGTTTCCCTGCGTTTTCCACTAGCATCTCCATGGTTTGTAAATGAGACGGGGGAACCAGTCACTGTGACACCACCTCCACCTTACTCCTATGACTCCAATGGAAATGACCTGCCTAGAGGTCAGAGTGTGCCGGCTCAAAGTCATTTATAGGTTGTTGTCCAGCATATTGTCGCTTCATTTTAAATATAGTGCTGTTTCCACAGATTGCAAGGTTCTCCAGTATTTTTTCAACTTAGGAGTACAGGTACGTAGCCATGAAATACGAATGTTTTTCAGGTTGTTTTGACAGTTTCAGGCATGTCTGGTTTACACTGATCTGTTTTTTTAGATGTACCTAATATGTTAATCTGTAAAAATTAGCACTTTGTTTTTACATTGGCACCACTGTGGGAAAGGTGTGAACTGGTTGCAGCCTAGCTTTTTTTAACCTGCCTCTGTGGTCAGAACTAGATAAACATCTCAATTATAACTAGAATGCAATTGTGCAAGAAAATGCAAAGTGTGATTGGACTCCACTACACCCCTAAACTTTTTTTTTTTTTTTTTTTTTTGACATGCACACCTGAAAAAAGGGCGGGGGGATAAACATGCATGGATATGACAGACAGAGATCCAAACAGTGCAAGCAAAAAAAGCTGACTAGCTTAAACTCTTAAGCATTGCCCTTTAGTTTCATTAAGGCTAAATAGAAAAACACAGCATACAGGAGCCATTGTTTTGTTTTGAAATCGGCTAACTAAGCTGGCCAGCAGCTTGCTGGCTAACAGTAGCCTCAAGGCTAAAAGCAAGCATTTGTGGGATTATTATTTTGTATTAACCAGAACAGTGATGTCTTTCATTTCATAACTGACCTGTCCTTTACTCTCTTAAAGGCTGCCTATGAGGCTGGCTTCTAGCTTTTAGCTTGCACCATTGATGCTTTCTCCTCCACGCTGCAGCATGTTACTGCCAGCTCATCATCCTGCTTCTAGCTGGCAGGGTGAAATATCAATATGAACTTTCTGCCTTACAAGTCAGTTGGCAAATTTTTTGACTTGATTAGTGTTTGGGCCCTGATTGAAAAGTTGTATACACGCACTAGGTTGGTGGGTATATCACACAACAGAGTTGGAAAATTCAGCTATAAAAATAATTTTAAAAAATTAAGAACAGCTGCTGCAATGACACTAATTGCCCAAAGCCCTCTTTAAGTGAGTGCTGGTATGTGAGTTAAAATGTTTCCTTGATGTGTGCCTGCTTGCAGGCTTACCAGCAGAAGTACTGGCCTTCATTGATGCACATGCAGCAGGTATACCAACAGCCTAGGGCTGATAGGCAGCCTCAGTTCCAGACATATTCAGATCCAGCTGCAGCTGCCAGCCCAGATCATACCATCCTTCAGCCCTACTTTGAGCCTACCTATTCATGCCCCCACCCTCAGGGTGAGACACCCAGCAGCGGTCAGTGCCTCTCAGTTACCATCTCTGTAAACCTTCATTCTTTAATCAGAGTTCAGCTGGTGACATAATCTGCTGCCCCCGCACTACTTCTCTTCACAACGCTCCCTCTTACTTCCTTTTCTCTTTCTTTACAGGCACCCTTTTGGCTATGGAGCCCACAACTCCAGCTGTCCCTGGCATGGTGTCTTCCGCCCTGGTGCAGGAGCAGTACAGCCATCCCTCGCTTCACCCCACCTATGCGCCCCACATGCCTGTGCTCTCCACCACCTATCGCTACCTCATGCCCTGGACCCCTAGGCCTGTCCTTTATTCATGTTTCAATCACACCTCATTCTGCCCCCTCTGTTACCCTCATGTTAATTACATAGCCACCCCATCCCACCCCACACACTTCGAGCCACCCAGTATGTAACTAATCACAAGAGATGTGATCCCTCTACTGTAGCACTACTTCACCTAGTTCCTTTTGTTTTTTGATGTGTTCACCCTTTTGTTTTGCATTAGGTTCTCACTTATGTTTGTTTTGTAATACTGTTGAATATTGTTTTTTTTTTCTGTAATAAAGTTTCCCCAATATGCTGTTTTTTTTTTTTTTTTTTTTTTTTTCCCAGTGTTGCTAATTTGGGGCTTTTAGAAGTTCATTGTATAGTTAAGATAAGATAAGATAATTCTTTATTAGTCCCACAAGTGGGAAAGTTACTGGGGTGAGTCACAACAAATATTGCTCCTGTAGGTATAAAATTCAGATGTTCAATACTAAATATGTTTGGAGTTGTTCAGATAAAGTATTTCAGTGCTTTTAAATGGGAAGATTGAAAGGGGGTCCAAAAAAACTAAACTGAGTTGGTGTGAACAAGACCTAGATTACAAGTCAGCATAATGGACAGCAACCCAGAGAAACTTTTTTCAGTTTTAGAAAAAAACTAATGGAACTGGACAAATAAGCACTTGAAGAACCTGGGCTGTTACAGGCCTTGATCAAATCTTGCCAGAGGTCCTTGCTTGAAACTGAAAGCTTGATGCAGGGGGGGCAGTGAAGAATGGGCATTGGGGACAAAGTAGGGTCCTTCCTGATGTTTGCTGTGTGTTGTGCTCACTGGATTGCACTGATCATCTGCACTTCCAACAGCCTAAGGGTCCTGCTAGGAGTTTGGTGACTAAAACTGGCAGATCAACCTAACACTTAGAGTTACTTTTTATCTGTTTTCAGCAGTGTTGAAGTAAAAACAAATACCTAGGAACTTGTGTTCTTTACATGTTAAAGTTCCCAAGACTGTAGGACTTTGTGGTGTTAAAACATACTAATACAACAAATGCCAACACTTTACCTGTATTAACATGATATATTTGGATGTTCTGAAGCAGATTATGGACAGCTTTGACAATTATAAATTTCCTCAAATTTGATCCAACTAACTCTATACATGCAAATCAAACTGGATTAAAAAAAATCCATTCCTGATTTTCTTTAGTGTTGTCAGCTGTAACCTTTTATGACTAGTTGAGATGCATTCTATCACCTTTGTAATCCTAGATGAGCAATATAGAAGCTTGTACCTAAGCATCTTTATAATCAAGGTTATAAAAACTCTCCTTAGTCAGAAGCTAAGCATAAGAAAAACATCTCATTCCAGAAAAAAATAGAAAAATATTTTTGTACAAAAACAAAATTACTTGTAAATGTTTCAGAAAAGAAGCTGAGAATGATCAGTTCAACATATGCATGAGAGTTTAAAACATTGGTGAACCATAATGGAAGAAATTACTGACACCTTATTTTTTTTAAAGGCAATGTCAAAAAAGGATATTAGTTGATGTATTCTGTTAATATATGTCACAGAAACTAAGCCTGGCCCTGGTTTAAAAAGGGAATTTAGGCTATGACTAATTTGTGTTTGGGCTGATGCTCTGCATGGTTCTTTACTTCGATCTACAAAACCAGTTAAGGTATCAAAATGTGACAAACTCAAAAAAGCTATATATGAGAGGCATAGTACTTTACCCCTCAGCAGAAACATCCACATCTCCTCAGTAAATACCTTAATGACATCATGAAATGCATGCACATAGAATGTGTTCAAATGTATATTTCATAATGTGGCTCTTTGCATGAAATTTCACCGAAGATACCCTTCTCAACTTGACCATTTGTTCTCAAATTTCAGGGCCCTACATGTCGTAATGTACCCTCATTCTCACTGACCCATACCCATCATTTCTATTGTGAAAATAGCTGATGCTTGACTATTTATTGTCCTTATGGGTATGGAGGATCAAAGTGAAAATGTCCTGCATGGAGGGCACTTTGGCACCATTAGCAGTGCTGTTACCACCCCTGATATGCAGCCAGATATTCACATGCAAACCATGTTCACTTGTTTCACTGTAACCACATAACTTGTGTCTCCTCCTGGACATAAAAACTATGCTTATCGTGACCAAATTCTCAGCACACAGAAGAACTTTTTTTTTAGACATTAGAAGCCAGGGAAGCATCAAATCAATAGCATGAGTTATGTGTGATATTATAGCTATACATAGCTATTGTAAGTCTATGCTGCAAAGAAACTGATAACTTCTGGTGGGAAATGCGTGTAATAATAAATAAAAAAAAACAGCATTGCTGTAGAGGTGTTATCACTGCAAATGCACTCCCATATTGCAGAAAACATAATGTTCCCAAAATTGAATACAGACTACTTTTTCGCTAAATATAGTTTGCAGTAATAAAAGCATATTGAATATATTGTATGTATGACTATTGTTCATTGCCAATATCATTAATACAGTCATTTTAGGCCAAGAACAATCATAGTGGGACCACCTTAGTTCTCATGGCCAATTCTGGAATAGCCAGCAATAGTCTGTGCCTAGAGCTGTGTTGTGACAGACTCTTCCTGCTCCCAGTACGAAGATCCAGGGCTGTCACAGGGCATGACCCAACCCTGACAAAGGTCCTCGCTGGAGGACAGCAGATGGCAGCTGGAGGCAGTCAGGCTGGAAGCACAGTGCAGGGGAGGCAGCGAAGGGTGGCAGGGGGGCCTTAGTAAGCGGCCGTCCCTGCCATTTGCCTGTTGAGATGCGGACTGCATTGGATTTTGATCTCTCTCACTGGATCCAGCTCCCAGGGTGCGCAGCTGCAGCTCGCTTTTTGCCACCTGGTCCTCTGGTACAGCCCCCGGATCCTGCCAGGAGGTTTGCGGCTGTAAAACTCTGTCTGAGATACTATATGCGGACTGGTGCTGTTGCTGAAGAGGCTGATCTCTGAGGTTCTGCATGTGTGCCTCTGGGATATGTCCATTCATGCGATGGAACAGCAACCCTAAGCGGCGCAAGGAGTCCTTCTTGGAATGCGAGAAACGTTGTAAATGACTGCTTGTCCTCACGAATGAGGAGGGCAACCACTTGCTTTTCCTCAAGCCAGTGCTCTTTGGTCTATCGTCAGGCATCTCCTCCATGCCAGAGATGGAGCGGAAAAGGGCTGACATGCTGTACCCACCCTCGTGGCTCCTATCCACCTGAACAAAGGAGACAGAGCTTCTGTCCCTGGATGTCTCTGCCCCCTTGCCATAGTCCGCGGACCTGTCCCTTCTCTTCTCCTCCTGCTGGGCCTCGACCACATTGTCCTGAAGCGTGGCCTCACTGCTGGAGGAGTAAGTGCGGCGGGGAGGCTTCCGGTTGCCCAGCAGGTCCAGAACCTCATAGCGAAAACTGGAGATGTCCTGCTTGAGTTCCTTAATGGACCACAAGGAGAAGGGAATTCAATTAAGGTAGAGCAAAGCACACAAACCAACAGCACTTAATTACAGGAAGTATTTGTCACTAAAATCTAATGGAAGGAATGAGGTTTAAAAGCTAACAGGGCTGCATGTAAGCCCTGCAAGCAAGAATTGCCAGGTGTTCTATAGGCTGGTGCCAGAACACTTGATTAAGGGCTTATATTCCTTCTTGAGGCAAGTCCATTTAAAAGGGGCAATCTAACATGGGACAACTTTACTCAAAACTCCTTATTCCCAACAAATGCAATAATATCATCAAAAGCAACACAACAGCCAAGCTGTTACTGAACCTTCTAATACTAAAGATGCAATACAACAATAACCCTCGATAGACTTCTACAGCGCAGAGCAGTGATCAGCTTTAAAATGATCTTGCCCAACCACAAGCATGATAACAGCAGAACAGCACATCTTTAAAATGCATGTCTTTTACTTATTACCCAGATGGCAATTATAGTACTAGTGGTCTTATTATATGTAACAACAGCATAATTGTAGGTGAATATTGTGTGACCATATTGTGTAAAGTTAGTAACCAGTTTGACTTAACATTTTAACTAAAGTTGTAATGGGAATGTCCTGGGTTCAATTCCTGGCTGGGGCAGCCAAGGTTCCTTTCAGCGTGGAGTTTGCATGTTCAGTGCTCTGGCTTCCTCCTTCAGTCCAAAGACATGCATGTCAGGTGAATTGAAAATGAAGATTGAAGATTGAACATTGCCCCTATGTGCTCAGTGTGAGTGTGTTTGTATTTGTGTCTGCTCTGTGATGGACTGGCGACCTGGCAAGGGTGTTTCTCTGACTTCACCCTATGACCTCTGGGTTCCAGCACCCCAGCCCTGTTATTACCTTTTTCAAATTTACAACACCTTTTTGTCCCATGTAAACCTATGCATATTTATTTTTGCAACAAAGCTCGCTTTAGAAGTTTCTTTAAGGACCAAAATGGAAAAAAGACAAACCTTGAAGTTTTCCTCTGTCAGCCCCTCATCTGTCTTGGTTCTGCGGATCATGGCTGCCACGTATCGCTTCACCAGATTTCTGATCACCTCCTAAAACAAGCAGCCACAAACGCATTACTGTACCATAATGCCGGCACTGACTATTATACTCAAATCTTGTTTTCCCCTCCCAGACATTTCCAGAGGACTCTCTGGACCTCGAAGGAGGTCTCCCTTATTTGTAGTAGAGCGAAAGAATGTGGGGAATTATTCCTTCTCAATAAATTTCCAGTTTATTAAGAAGGAAAAATATTTTTGGGTATGTTCATGACATATGGGTTGGCTGAAGGTGAAAATCTGGACTTGCATACATTAGCATTTGTCTGCATGATCAATAATGGATGAGTCAGCAGTGGCTCTACATAACACTTCAAATCATGGGGCTTAGGGACAAATAAAACCACACACATGCTCGAGTGTGGGGAGTGAATGATGATTATCATTGAGAAGGGATGGTAAATGACAAACAGTGCAATCAAAAGCCATAGAAAGCCTTCTGGTTATCTCAAAATGACAGGTCACACCTAAAGTCATCATTGGCTGTTGGAGCATAATGAGGTTGTACTCTGTGATTATGCACTTTCATATTTATATTGCTGTTGTGGTGAAAATCACAATGTGTCACAAAGTAAAGTAGCCCTTATTGTCATGCGTGAACACACTACAGCACAGCACATAGTATGAACAATGTGAAATTTTTCTCTGCATTTAACCCATTCACCCAAATGAAGCAGTGGGCAGCCAGCAATGCAGCACCCTGGGAGCAGTGTGTGGGGACAATACTTTGCTCAAGGGTACCTCAGTGATGCCACTGGCAGTCCTGGGATTAAAACCCACGACCTTCCAATCACAGGGGCAACTCCCTAAACACCAGGCTACCAGCTGCCCCGTTGCACTTTTCTGAACACACTGTAAATATCATCAGCAATTCCAATAACCAACTGCATGTTTCATTACAAAGAGAGCAAAAGTTAATTTGATATAGTGCAGTAAAATGCTGAATGTATTCATAATTTTTGAAAGTACTTTCTTTTTATTTGGTACTTTCTTTTTACACTGGTTCACTGGGTGTAATCCATCTTGTCAGATGTCACAAAATACTAATCATGACAAATCATGTATAGTCAAAATTTATTTTCCAAAGTCTTGTGATATTATGTTTGTCATATCCCTTACCTATACATATCAGTGCATAGAAGTAGGGTGGATTCCAACAAAAGACTGGGTTTATCATTCGGGGCCCATGAACTGCATGTCCTATATTATTCTAAATCCATACTTCTCCATTGCAAATGATCAAACTAATTTTATGAGAAAAAGGGGTTAACACAACATCTTATATATGACATATTTCTACAAATTTAAATACACGATTAAATACACAATTTAAATACACAATTTATTAGTATTTGCTAGTATTTGCAAAGTTTTGGACATCCTTTAAACTTTTTAGGGTGTTGTGCTTAAAAGAGTTAAAGTGTCTGTGGGGTCATCTGAGTGTCTAAAGATAACTGACTTTTATTAAAATTGACTTTTATAAAGCAAGATAATCTCTTATTTCTTATAAAAGATATCTAAACACTCTCTGCCCGTAATTCTCACTGTCCGAAATGAAGAACATGACATTAAGACATGATCTGAAAAAAACTGCTTATAGAATGGTCAGATCACTGACATCACTGCCAAGGACCTATGAGATGATTTTGCTGGCATGGGAATAGTGCAAGGACCTAAATACTAGAACAAGACAATCATCCAAAACATGCAAGAAAAGACACTTGGCTTTAAAATGGCTTTTAAACTAAACAAAATGGGGCAAAAATAAAAATTAAACTGAGGAAAAATAAAATGTGATAAAAATAAAATGTGATCCAAAAAAGTCTTGTGATCTGTCCTCTGTGGTTTGTAGGTGTCTAGATCTTGTTTTCCTTCTTTAACTCTCTCCCTGCAGTACCTTCCTAATCTACACAGTGATGTTATATGCTTCCCTACAGTGATGATGTTATATGCTTCCCTAATCTACTATGCTTGTGCTAATGTCTCTTTACAGTGGAACCTCAAGATAAGGCTTCATGCTAGTCATGTCCTGGAGAGGAATAACACTCTAGACATTTGGGATCAAAGTAATAATGACCAGAAAAACAGAATCATCATTTAGATTGAAGTAGGAGGTTCCATACATTATAGCATACATCATAAATCATAAGGCACAAAAGACAGAATGAACATGCTGTTGTTACAGGCATAATAATCACACATTGGACCCTAGGCTTCAAGGGTGAACTTGCTGTCTACAGGCTAAACCAAGAGACTTAGCAAACTGATTAAACAAGCAGGCTCAGTGGTGGGTGAGGGACTTGACATCATGCAAACTCTACCTGAAAGGAGAACATTGTCTAGACTTCAGTCCATCATAGACAATGCTGATCACCCACTCCACAGTGTTGTGGGTGTACCCAGAAGTACTTTTAACCACAGACTCACCAAAGATCTTCCCAAACCTGAAAGAGTTCTTTCCAATGCCACAGAAGAACCACGATGGTATTTGATACAACAAATTCCCCCACATAACTTGGAAATGCTGTAACTAGCTTGAACAACAGTGGTGTAGGCTACTGCCAATTTGATGCACTCGCAGATGATGACTTCTACAAATATTAATGCTACTTTGTACTCTCTCTGTGTCATCATACAGACAACGTAGTAGTAACGGCTAAATCAGCACAAGCAACGACATGAATGAACGTATGCAATTATGAAATTTTGCATTGCCTCAGAGGCACTTCAGAGCCTTATTCATGTGTCTTCCACTCTTGCTGATTTGCTCATTCAGCTGTTGGTATCTGTTAACACTAATAGGTGTGGGGCAGGCACATGTGATTTTATAATGTCAGCAAAATTACCTGATAGTGCTGGTTTTGAATGAGGTTGTAAGCATGTCGCTCCTAAGAGAGAGAGAGAGAGAGAGAGAGAGAGAGCAATTCAGTATTCTTTACAATTGCCCTTTGACAGTTTCCAATCATTAGTCAGCTTGAGCACAAGGCCATACACCGATGATAATGCAATGTGTATCATCTGTAGAGTAGACGCACATCAAGTGAACAGGAATAAGCAATGTGCACATTCAGGATCCTGAAGCACCAATTCTTTGGTCTATATGGAAGCTGGTATGGTAATCATTTGCAATGATAATTAATTGATTACTCAGTCCAGTGCATAGCACACAAACACAGTCATTTGTGCAAAATTGGTATCGCTGTACAATGGCAGCTGGGATTGCACAATGAGGAACACTGCATAGGCTACCAATGGGAAGATCACCAGAAAAGACTCAGCAAGCAACCCAGAGCTCCTCTGCTCACTTTAAAAGCACCACTCACTCTTCAGTGGCCACAACACCGGTTCACAATTCGAAAATAAATTCCAGCAGCCTTACATAATAACTTTTGAACCTAAAACTGTGAGTTTCAGCACACTGTGTGTGGGAGAATGTGGGTGAGCAAGTTTGCAGGGGCTTAAAAAAATAGTGGAGCCCAGCCCAGCATGCTAAGGCAGCACATATACTAAAATTGGAACGATACAGAGAAGATTAGCATGGCCCCTGCGCAAGGATGACACGCAAAATCG
>JBBPCZ010000023.1:5215849-5229459 GCA_037974445.1 Brycinus macrolepidotus | reverse complement strand
GTGAATGGGTTAAATGCAGAGGAAGAATTTCGTGCTGTTCACACTGTGTGCTGTGGTGTGTTCACGTATGACCAAATAATCACTATCACTTATCAGTTTTCACTTATGCATATCCAAGTAGCTGAAAAGATAAATACTTGGGAATAGTTAACAATGATTTTCGTTACTTTTTAATACATTCACTGAAGGCTGAAAGAAAGTGGTAGAATGCTGTGCAACACAACGAAAAACTGAGGAGGGAAGTTTCTTTGTTGTTTTAGTTTTAGTTTGCTTTCCTTCCTAGACTTGCCTTGATGCATTTGTTAGTGGGGGTTCTATTCTTGTACGCAGAGCCTGATGGGTGATGTTCGATTCTAGCAACATTCTGAAAGCTTTTACTGTTTCCAAAAGACCTCTTCACTCACGTAGAGAAGGCATTGTTCTGCCTCTCACAGCGGATCCCTTTGCAGTGGTTGGGCTCGTCTGCAGCCTCAGTCTCGTAGTAGAAGTAGAGCTGATTGAGGCCGTTGGCGAAGGCCAGCAGCACCAGGCAGTAGATGAAGAGGAATTTAAGGATGTCCAGCAACATGCGCCCCAGCGAGATCTGCAGGGGCCCCAAGTGCGAGTTGGCTGTGAAGAGTGAGATGAGCCGCAGGGAGCTGAAGATGTTGGCGATGGCAAACAGCGCCTCAGCAATCAGTGTCGGGTGCCACATCTCCCACTCCTCACGAGGACGGGAGCTGTTGTACTGTCAAAGTGCCAAAAATAGAGATGGAAAATGAATAAGGACAAACAGAACACAGAGAATCAAGCAGACATCAAGATTAGGGTTAGATTTCATAGACATTTACTTGAAAGGTAAGGAGATATTAGAATGTATCACCAGAAAGAAAACTCATAAATGTTACAGAAGGATTTAATTCCTTCAGTTCCTTCAAAAAAGACCTGATATTCATATTTCTCAAAGTAACGTACTTTAAAATAGGCCACCATTTTGAGGGACATAGTGGCTAGGTAGAGAGAGTTCATGGCAAAGTCCATCAGGTTCCACCAGTCGTGGACGTACTCAGTAAAGCCTCCATCCCACATCTCTTTGATCTCAGCCCAAATGAAGCCTGTGAAGTCCAGAATAGAAAATCCATTAAATAGCAATCAGGCATTTCAACATGAAAGAAATGAATAAAACACCTGGATAATAGGCGAGCCAGTCTGTGTGAAGACAGATCTTTGTAAGCTGTGATTACAGAGTCAGAAACTCTCAGGTTTCACCTTGCCTCAAGAAATAATGTTGGTTCTGGTAACACACCTGAAGCGTACATTTGGATCTACTGGGTGGCTTAGAAATCTCACGGAACCTTTAAACATTGTGACTCAGCTTTGATTAAATCAGTTCTTTCTGATATAGAGCCTGAGATGTCATTTTCTCTGCATTCAGCTTCAAACAAATGAATTGTGTTATCAATAATTCATGAGTCAGTTTTTGCTTCATCACAGCTATAAAGCCCTATCCATCTTTTTCCTGCATGGAATTTTCCTGGCTTTATTGCTCGAGAATTGTGATGCTTCAGCATTCGAACTGACGTAAATGAACATAAAGCAGTTACTCACATTTCTACACTTCTGGCTTGGCACAAGCAAACCAATGGACACACTTACCAAGAACCCAGGGTAGGATCATCCACTCCACTACGGTGGGTGGTGGACCTTGCACATGAAGATCAGTTTGTACTATGTGCTGTGAGGCCAAGAGCAGTAGGAAGAGGAAGGTCAGGTATGAGGCAGTGTGACAGATGAACTTGATAAAAGGTTTCTTGATGAAGACGCCAAGTGTGCTTTTTGGGGCCAGCAGGTAAATGATGGAGAAGACAGGAAACAGCAGGCCAATGGTGAAGCAGGTCACCAGCTTTACCACCCAGTGACGTCGCCTCCAGCCTGGGAAACCATCATACCACAATGTGGCTAATAGCTGCTGGCAGTTGGGCTGAGCCACAAACTGTAATGAAAAAAGACAGGAAGGTTATTTAATATTTTGAGAAATTTCAGGAGCAAAGTACTGAAAAACATTGGTGTTATACACAATAGCATTATTTCTAATAATGGATAGTCAGGAGGGACTTGCAGTGTTCTGTTCTTTTTAAGAGATTGCTGTAAGAAGTAAAAAAAGTTGTTCTAATGAACCTGACTCAATTCATAATCATCATAAGGTCATAAGATGTTATAAGGCGAAAGGCAGAGAAACACCCTGGACAGGTCACCAGTCCATCACAGGGCAGACACACTGACAAAAACATTCTCTTTATGGTACAGTAAAATGTAAAATTAAAAAGTAATAGTAAAAGTGGTCAATCCAGAGAGAGAGAGAAAGAGAGTTTATATTGGGAAAACACTAGAAGGCCATAGATGGCCTTCTTAAGCACTGTTGGACAGATTGGCTGTCTATGGCTAACAGAGTTGGGAAAGTTAAGAGTCAGTAGAGGTAGTTTTTGTTGGAGTCTGAGTGAAGAGTAGTTGGATATTCACTAGTCCACAGCAACAGGAACAACAATCTCCACCAGAGCTTTGAACAGCAGTTGCCCTTGGATGGGGGAGGAGCATGTGGAGAGTCAAAAGCAGCCAAACCAATTGAGGACACGTGGGCAAGGGGCCCCAGCGACTGCAGATCCGGGATGAGCTGGTGACCTGGAAGCCCGACGGTGATCAGTTGTGCTAGACAAAGGTGCAGCAGGGTTCATTCTCACTGTTCAGGGCTGACAGCACTGTAGTTTAGACTGGGATCTGGGTTCTGGTTTGTCCCAGCTTCCAGTGACATCACTTCCCTTATTGCTGCCAGTGCTGCTCGACTTTTCGGCATTGTTTGTATTTTGTTCTAATCATTAATAGTAAAATACTAGTGAGTTAACCTGATGTTCTGAGGAGTATTAACCTATTTTCATTGGTGTGCAACGCCATCAATCCACAGACCCAGAGAAGATAAATGGTAGATTTCAGTATGGAAGGCACTAGCACCTTGTCTGCTCTTAGTGTTTAGTTCACCCTCTTTCTTGGTCGCTAGCAATAGCGGAGATTTTACTTGCATGAAGTGTCAGTTTTTTTCTTTGATGGAGAAGGTTTCTGCGTTAGAGGAGCCCATCGGGACTTTAATTAGGGGTAGGAGGTGAGAGTCAAGCTTTTTGCTAACAATTCAGAGAACCTTAGCAGGAGATACTCTGGCTGTACAGCCCCTGCAGCAGGGTGATTGGGTGATGATTTGGTGGCATAGTCGAAAAGCTCTCCCTCCCTCCCTCTCCTTCCCATTCACATGTCAAACAGGTACGCTCTGCTCAGTAAAGCGCACACTGAGAAACCTGTTGAAAGCGCTCTGGTTATAGGTGATTCAGTTATTTGGCACATGAAATTAGCTACTCCTTAAGGCGCTCCAGCATCAGGTGTATACCGTGAGCCAGAGCACCAGACATTGTACTGAACTTGAAGCTGTTAGCTAGCCATAGGTATTACAGGATAGTGTTTCAGGTAGGAGCTAATGACATTCGTCTAAAGCAGTCAGAGGTTACTAAGAATTGTGTTAAACAGGTGTGTAAATTAGCCCAGATTATGTCCAATATGCTCTGGCCCCATATCAATGCGCCGTGGCCCTGAGGCCTACAGCAGGCTTTCAGCACTGAACTGCTGGATGTCCAAGTGGTATTCTGAAAGTAATGTGAGTTTTGAAAATTGCCTGGTCTCTTGGCTCGGGACGTATTCACCCCTTGGAGGAAGGTGCTGCTCTCATCTCTTGCAACAAGTGCATAGCAAGCAAATAACCATGACTCTAAGAAAGGCAAAAGAAATAGCTAGTTTGATACTGTGGGTTTCTCTCTGTTTTGTATAGCCTAGGATGCTGTCTTTAGTACATGTCAATGGTAATAGCTCGTATATGGAAAATCAAATAGCATTCCATGCATGTGCTCCTGTTTGCACAGCCTTTTGTCTTTTTTTCTAGTCATGTATTGCAGTCTATGTTGATATTTTTCCAGACCATACTAACTGCCGTTGGGGTACACTTCAAAGAACTGACCACACTGGAGATTGTGGTGCAATGTAACAGAGTGCAAATGAATACTCTTAGTGATCCATTTGTCCTTGGCAGGTTTTACTATATTTCAAAACCTCTATTTGTTATCCTTTCAAATGGCCATTTGGAATCATTGTATTGGTACAACATTTCGATGCAGACTTATGGCCTTGGTCCATAAGGCATGGAAATACCTTTTAAAAAGCACAGTGTAGTACAAGCCACTTTCATCATTTTTGTGTGTCTTTTGCTGCTTGAATGGAATATTTTTTGCTATTTCTCAGTGTGAGAGTGAAATCATGACCCTTTGCATATTTATTATATTATCTTGCATAATATATTGCATATATTATGCAGGTTGTTTCTTGCATAACATTCTTGAATTTGTATGTACTGACATTTGGTGAGTCAGGAATCACAGAAGTCTAACTGTGATATTGCAGTTGTAATTAAAAGGTTTAAACATTATTACTCACAAAGGCACTTGATGCCACATCAGACCACCAGATCAAAACATGCCCTTTGTCAATTTCACAGCATTTTGAATCTGGATAGTTTGAAAGGCAGTCATTTTACATCTCAAATGTAAAATGAGTTTGTGGTGCTTTCAATGTAAAATTACGTTTCAGCTCAGTGTAACAGGCGTTTTGATTGTTGAGGAGATAAATATATGAGTGGTCATGTTGGTTTATTCATAAGGTAAACATGATTCATAAGTTTAAAGCTATTACAGAAAGCATACTCAATGTGTTTCATCAGCTTCATGCCCGCTAATGCCAACAAAAGGTTCCCTGCACATTGCACATTTATGATTAGTTGGTCACATTTCACTGTATTTCATCAGCCTCCTACACTCATTCACATACCTCTCCACTTTTCTGTGATGTCTGTAGCATGAAGCAAGCAGGACATTCCTTTCTTGTTCACTTTAGACAAGCATCACTTTTCTACATTTCCCCCATAAAGATCTATACTTACCTCTTTCTGGTGGTACTTAATAGCCAGCTTAAGCTTGGCAAGGTCACGGCACTCATGGAGATCCAGTTCCTCGCTGTGGTCATCACGGTGATTAAGAATGGTCTCCAGCTCACGGGAGCTGCGAGCCTGGTCCAAAAGGTCCTTGGCAAAGAGCTTGCATTGCTGCGAAAGTTCCTCATACTCTTGCCGGAACTCGTTCTCCACCTTACTGAGTTCCTTCAGCTCCCAGCCCAGCTTAAAAGCTGTGAGGATGGGGTCCTCGCTAGACAAAGCAATGAGAGAGGGGCTAGCCAGGGTTCTGTAGATGTTGAGGCGAGAGCGGGAGTGGCGCAAGCTGTCCACCTCTGAGCTGGACATACATTCTACACAGTCACAGCGGATCTGGTGTGGCCGGGGAATGGTAACCTTGCATTGTACAAGGAGCTTGATGATTTCATAGTTGTTGGTGTGGGCAGCCAGCATGATTGGTGTGATGTCGGGAGTGAACTCTGAAAACTGTGTGTCCATCATCAGAGCGGGCACCTAGTAATGGGAACAGAAAAAGTCAGGTATATAAGTGTTTGTTAATATTAATGAATGTACACATATGACAAATATGCCGAGGTATACTGACACTGTTTTTTATATTATGAATATCATTACTTAGGACAAATTGAATTTTTCCTGTATGAATATATTAGCAGCATTCTACAGTCTAATTATATTAATTTAATACTTTTTGAGAGACTCTGGTAATATATATATATATATCTGTGGATATTCTTTAGCTCATAAATCATAACATTGAGTTAAAAGTTATATTAAAATAACCAGAGTCTCTTAAAAAATATTAAATCAACAAATCGATAACTAGACTATATCATTTAATACCCAAAATTTTTAATATAAATAAAACATCAAAGAGTACATTACATATACAAAAATATCGAGACACCCCTTTTTAATTAATTCAGCTAGTTTAACCGATACACGTATTAAATTGTGCACATACAGCTTTTATGACCTTCACAGAAAACCATTACCAATTTTATGGGACACACATGACCTTTGTGCCCAGTGCCATCACCATGTCCAGTGCCAAGCTTTGGAAAGGTAGGTATAAAGCCCACTGGGATGTAGAGAAGTGCAAGTATGCTTTCTGGAGTGAAGGAACTCCATCCAGTACCTTTGGAATGAGTTGGAATAGTGATTATGATCCGGAACTAATCATGAGTCTCAACTCTTATTGCAATTAAGTGTAAAGCTTTTCCAGAAGAGTACTGAAGTGGTGGGGGATGGGCTCCCAACATTTCAGTTCAAAATGTTGGATGAGTATCTGGGCATATAACTGCATCTAAAATAACAAAAATATTAATATAATTTATTCCAAACTTTTGAATGGTAGTATACATAGAATGTTTTCATGCTGCTAACAGCATTACTTTTTTAATGGCACTTGAACATTAAATACTGTAAGTTTGTGCCTTCTCTATCCAGGTCACTATACTGGATACTCAGTCAAATGCATAGCAGTTGTCATTTACAGTCACATCAAAGGCTACACTCACCTTGATCTCTGAGCCTTTTTCTTGACTTTAAAGAACATTGCAAATGGATTTCAGTACATCTCCCAGAAGTACTATGCATTACCATAATGCTAAAAAAGGCTGTGAAAAAAAGACCCGAGTTGGAAAGGCATGCAAATCGATTTGGAGAGTCTCACAGAGTACTCTCCAGTGTTCCACTTTCACAGAAGAGAATTTTAGTTTTAATAAATCTGTTCTTTGAGGGTGGAGAAGCCATCTGATATTGAACTCCTTAACAGTTTTTCTTTTTTTTTCTTTGGGTGCTCTAGGGCTGATAGTATTATGGATATGAGCTAATCTAAATGGCCACCTAGATTTGCATGTGAGAGCAATAGAACAGATGACAGCACTAATCATCATTTGCACATCAACACATGCTGTTACTCACCTGCTTCTCACCACTGGGTTTCCTGTAGGACAGCAGTAACTCCACTGCTCCCACCACCTCCTTCCGGATAGCATAGAGCAGGGCATCGCCCACATGGACACCATGACTCAGCAGCAGCTCCATCACCTCCAGGTTCTCGTTCTCAGTGGCAATGAGGAGCGCACTGCGCCCCAAGGGGTCCAGGCAGTTGATGTTGATGTTGTAGTAGATTTCTGCCTCTTGAAGGGCCAGTTTGACCCCGGCATAGTCCCCTTTCTCCACTGCAGTCAGGTAGGCCCGCTCCTCAACCGACAGCTCGGCCTCTGCCCGCACAATTTGCAGTGGGATGCGGTCACGGTATGGCGAGTAGCTCGCCTTCTTGTAGTACAGCTGTGCCATGGGGTTCATGAGAACTCACTGACACTGCCTAACACAAGGTCACAGGAAACTAGGTGGAGGTTAAATAAAGAACACATTAGATTTCAGGAGCATGTGTAAAAAGTAAAGAATCCAGGAGACAGAAAGGGTGTTTAATTGCTGTTTGCCTAAATACATGGCTGTTTCTGGAGCTGGAGACAGTTTCATTGTTACCTCAATACCCTCCACAGCTTTTGTTAAATCAGAATGCAGGATGACTAGCATGTCTCTGAGAAAGTCGTGGAAGATACCACAATGCTGCAGAAACATTCATTCCATGTATGTGTGTCTATCTACCCCTGAAGTCAAGTCAAGTTTATTTATACTGCACATTACCTTACACATAGGTCATTCAATGTGCTTTACATGAATATAATAAAAATAAAATGGAATTAATAAAAAAAAATAATAGAAGAAATAAAAGAATATGTAGAAAATCAATAAAAGAAGATTGAAAGTGAAATGGAACCATCAATATTTAAAGAAGGCAAAGGAGAAGAGTACGGTTTTTAGCAGCTTTTTTAAGCTGGCTACACTTGGTGCAGATCTGATATGATGGGCAGTTGGTTCCAGTAGCACGCAGTATAGTGACTAAACATCATTTCACCATGTTTAGTTTAATCTCTTTTCACCACTAGCTGATGAGTTGCTACAGGTCTAAGAGACCCACCAGGATTATATACTTCAAACATATCAGAGGTGTATTTAGGGCTCAAACCATTGAGTGACTTGTACATGATGAGAAATGTTTTGAAATCAATTCTGTACTGAACTGGGAACCAGAATTGGAGTAATGTGCTCTCTTTTCATGACTTTGCTTAGAACTCTTGCAGCGGCATTTTGAATAAGCTTGAGTTGTTTTGTGGAACTTTTAGGAATCCCAGTGAAGAAAGCATTGTACTAATCAAACTGCAGGTGTATATAACTTTCACTATGTCTTGTTTGGACACAAAGTCTCTAACTTTAGCAATGTTTTTAAGGTGCCAAAATGTTGACTGTTATCAGTAAAACTAAGATTTCCATCCATGATTATACCAAGATTTTCTACACAGGTAGATGTCTTAAGTGCTCTAGATTCCAGGTGGGCACTGAGAATTGATCTTCCCTCTTAATTCCCGAACAAGATAATATCCATTTTGTTTTTATTTACTAGAGAAAGTTTGATGCATCCAGTTATGTACTTTATTGAGGCACCAACACAATGAATCTATTGTACCAAAGTCATTTGGTGAAAAAGCTAGATAGATCTGAGTGTCATCTGCATAGTTATGATAGAACATATTATTCTTTTTTAAGAATTTGACCCAGAGGAAGCATGTTCAGATTAAACAGGCCCAAGATTGGATCCTTGAGGTACTCCATATGGCATGCTGGTTTTCTCCGATTCACAAGTGCTGATTGAGACAAAATAACCGCTGCCTTCCAAGTACGACATGAAACATTTAAGGGGTGTATCTGAGAGCTCAACCCAGTTTTCAGGCCTGTCAAGCAGAATGTTATGGTCAACAGTATCAAAGTATTAGCATCAGTACAGTTAATTTACCTGCATCTCTATAAAGGTGAGCATCATTTAGTACCTTAATAAGAGCTATGATGTACTATGATGTTGCAGGAACCTGACTGATAAGAAACAATTCAAAGTCAAAGAAACAATCTTTGTATCTAGGTAGTTACTGGTTTGATCAAAAACTACTTTCTCTATAACCTTGCCTATAAAGGGAACATTAGAGATAGGTCTATATCTGTTAAGGGCAGAATTGTCCAAGTTACGTTCCTTCAGGAGGAATTTAATAAAAAAAAATGAAGCAGCTGTCTGGATCTGTACCGATACAAGTTCATGAAGAAACACTTCTATTATATGGCTTGTTTTCACACTTCTTCAGCCCCCTGTTTAATGTCTTCCCCAGAAGGCTGAAGTAACTGGATGAATGAACATTTGATGGACCTCTGTGTTTGATCCCGGTAAGTGTGCTGGTCTCCTCTCCTTCTATCTCTCCAAGAAACTGAGAGAAGAATGAAAGGGCACATGGATCTATGAATCCATCTTGCCTCCTACTTCATTGTTCTCTCACATGGAGGGACTCGAGAGTTCATCTTGCACTGACCTCAGGAAGCCCATCCATATTCATGACACATGCCTGACTTCAAATGGATGCCTGGGGTTCGGTGCTCCACCAAACCTCGACCACGTGCTCTGCTTCTACCTGGGGATGTGGAGCTGAGTGGAGAAAGATGGCAAAACGGCTGACTGGGGCTGGACTGTCAAACTGACATGCAGGAGAAATTTTTCTCAGGGCCTGCCCATGCATGAGCAAGTTTTTCTGTTGGAAAACTGCAGGAATAGACAATTTGTCTTCATTCTGGCTGGAACCAGGAACAGCAATTTTGCTTATTATGAAGAAATATGACCAACTTCACAAATCATGAATCAGCCAGCTGCCAACAGGTGCACTAACTGTCTAATCTGCTTTATGGTTTTTACCATATTACCTTTATGTAATTGTTTCATTTCATTCATTCAGTTCCTATCCTTTAAACTGGTATTGCTTATTTAACAAGTCATTTACAGGTTTATTTTTAGCTGAGCCTGTATACGTAAATTCCCAAATATTTTCACATTGGTTTTGATCTTATTTTAATATGTTAGTATTGATGGGATATCATATTCTTGATGGCAATACGATGCCATCAGTACACTAGTTAAAGGAAACCTTCAACAGTTTTTAATATTTCTGCATAATTCAATCATAATGATTAAAACATAATTCATTAAGGGTGACTCACTGTTTTGATGTGAAATGGTACTTTGTAGAGAAAGATTTCTTTACATTAGTGGTTACACCATTTAATGTTTATAATGGTAAAACAGTAATAAATCTGGAGAAAAAAGCTTGGTGTTTTGCTTTGTTTGACAATGTACCTCTTCACCATTAATTGGTTTAAAAATTGTTTTGGGCCAAAA
This sequence comes from Brycinus macrolepidotus, assembly GCA_037974445.1. NCBI lineage: Eukaryota > Metazoa > Chordata > Actinopteri > Characiformes > Alestidae > Brycinus > Brycinus macrolepidotus. The sequence goes on along the minus strand of JBBPCZ010000023.1, from coordinate 5,219,140 downwards.
CATTCTTTCAAAATGTTTGTAAAACAATGTCTCAGACATCAGGTGGCATAGTTGTAACCGTTTCATGTAATAACTTTCTTTAAGGGAGCTTATAGAGGCCGCAAATGTTTCAGATGGTTCAGGTTCCCAACAACTCCACTGTGAAAACCTCACTGATTGACTTTGTTTACAATTTAACCATTTAATTATGCAAAATATTTTTTAAAAAATCAGTACAATTCTCCACTACCACTGAGGTTACACTCTAGAACAGACAATTTCATATCAAATCAAACTTCATCTTTTTATTTAATGATTGAGCAAAAATTTTTGAAAAAATTGTGGAATTCTCCATTAATGGTTGTATATTATGGGTGTCAATTTAAAACTGAACTATCACTAAGTTCATATTTGATTGCATTTGATTGCTCATTATCCTGTGTCTTATAGGTAATCTGCCATTTTGGCTGGGTTAGTCGATCTAGGCTGGTTCTGAACATTTGAGTGTATTATCTCTTCCTACCTGCTTTCCTTAATTTGCCTGATCTGTAGCCTAAGGACTCACTAAATACTTTGGCAGTACTGCCTAGAGTGTGGATCCACATGGCTACCAGATCAGACAAAATCAAAGAAAGAGGTGACACAGCTTCACACTAACTAGCTTCACACTGACACAGGCCAGACTTGATCTTCATTCAGAAATGGCTGTGTAAGAATTGCATTTTGAAAGTGAAAAAGTGAAAGTGACCATTCTGTCATACGTGAACACACCACAGCACGAAATTCTTCCACCAAGTGAAGCAGCGGGCAGCCAGGAACACAGCGTCCGGGGAGCAGTGTGTGGGGATGGTACCTTGCTCAAGGGTACCTCAGAGGTGCTTAGCAGTCTTGGGAAACAAATCCACGATAGCTTGTTTTTGCAGCCATTACATTATGGGGTGTTCAGTTAATGCACTAAAATGAAAACAAACTGACAGAATTCTCATCTTTAGGGACTATGACTGTGAGCTTAAGACTCACCCCCTCACACCTGTTAATGTAATCTATCGGATTTTGTTTTTTCGGGAGCATACAGACTGTTTACCTTCACTATTGTTTCTCTTGCACTCTCTACATTCTCCAGGACTTGATTTTGTACTTGGTTCTCTATTCACAACAAAAAAATTCATGCCATACACCAGATGACCCACGTTTTAACCCAAAAAACTATCCAGGTTAGATGGTTTGTCATGCACTTACAACTACATCAGCTTCCGATTAGACCCTAAATCTGAGCTGGGTGATGACGTACAATTAAAGATGCCTAGAACTCTGATCAGAAGAAAAAATGGGTGATAAACTGGCTGATGTCCAGCAGTGCACTCTTGATGCTTGAAGCGGTGATCCACAGGCATATCAAGATAATAATAACCATTCAGAGTTCCAGGAAGACTTCTAAAATGCTATTTTCTATTCACTATCATAGACTATATTTACACAATACAAAGCTGGAAAAACTGCTCATCCCTCTGTTGATTAGTAACAGGACCATTTCAGTTATGGATTGTTGTAAACCAAAAATGGCCTTCCATTTGACAGCATCTAATGTGGCAATGATGTAGTCTTTTAACTACTTCAGTTATACCTACAGTGCCACTAGAAACACACTGCAGTATTTAACTGTTCTTGGCATGAGCACTGTGGCATGAGCACTGTGGTGAGGCATGGCAAAAGCCAAACAGCAAAAAGCCTAGTTTTATTAATTTTATTGTGACCTTGGGTCAAGGCTATCACCATAAACTTTTATTTGAGACCATGTAATTTGATGAATCAGCATCAGTTTGAGTTTCAGTATTTAATTATGTAAGAATGAGCAGTGAAATTGTTGCTAGCAATGCTTTAGTGTGCTTCCTCTCTTTGCTGATTTACATCCCTTCTGTCTCATAAAAGCCGAACAAGACCTCTGAGGGAAATATGGACCCATGTTTTATTCAGGATGTTTCTACGACTGGACTAACACCTGGGTTCGTTAGTGAGGTCAGAGAACAAATGCATTACAGACATCCACACACACATACACACATGCTGCGGCACATGTACTTGAATCTAGCAAATTCTGTTTACAATTCTTGCAATTATAAATAGTTATCAGAATCGCATGCAGCTTTCAAATGCTTGTTGAATGCAGAATACAGGGTTCTGCTGGCTTGAGCTGTGTCCCTGACATGATTGTTACTAATGCATTATGACACCAGCCTTAAAGTGTGTTATTGATTACTTTCCTGCCTGTGTGGATCTTATGCACTGAGATGTCAAACACTGATTTAAAGTGCTAGTGCTGATACAAGTAAACCTGAAAACTGGATGTTTTTTCTAGTCTTGACTGTAGTGTTTACTGCTGATCATCCACATAAAGGTAATGAAAATTACATGTGCTTTTGGGCTCTGATCTGCTGCTTGAAAAACTGAACAGACCTTAAACTAGGTCCATTTTATTATTTATCAAGTTATCTACTAATAATTTACTATTCTGGTGATACATCAAGTAATCACAGCCAGAAACTAACAAAAGAAACTATGCATATTTAATTACAGTTGACTGATTTATTTATAAAATCCATTTATAAAATGACAAAATTGATTTAGTTCACCCTTGTCATGAGACTGGTCTATCACAGTTTGCCCAGTGTAGCGTGGTGGAAAAACCCAATCGCGGAGTGACTCGAGAGAGTTAGGTAAACCACGCGTTTACCTAAAGAGTTGTGTAAACGCGCTCTCGAAAGAGTTCGGATTCCCACCGGGAATCCGCGTTCTCACTCACAGTCAAAGACATGGAGAGGAGGGTTTTGGTAGTACTCAAGGTACCGTAGAGTAGATGAGTTGGCAAGAGTCAGCTCGGGCATGTAGAAAGTATGACTGAGCGATGAGTACCTCCACTTCCTTGTTTATATAGTGCGTGACATGCATTATTTCTGGTGCCTCGAGCGCGTCACGTGGCTGGTGTGCGTGACAGTACCCGCCCCAGGACCGGCACCAGATGGACCCGGCTGAGAGGATACCTTGCGACGGTAGTCAGCAATCAGTTCGGGGTCTAGGATGAAACGGCCGGGGACCCAGGACCGTTCCTCCGGACCGTAGCCCTCCCAGTCCACGAGGTACTAGGTGCCACGGCCACATCGTCGCAAGTCAAGGATCCACTGAACCGTGAAGGCAGGACCACCGTTGATGATGCGGGGAGGCGGAGGAGCAGGATCCAGGGGAACTAAGGGAGAGAAGAAAACAGGTTTGAGTTGAGAGATATGAAAAACTGGGTGTACCTTGAGTGAAGCAGGC
>JBBPCZ010000023.1:5194972-5205483 GCA_037974445.1 Brycinus macrolepidotus | reverse complement strand
GGCTGAAATGACACAACCACAGATCTTCCCAGGAACTCCATAGCATAGCTCATACAACCCTAGCCACCTGGATCTCACTCTGCATCCTGGATGTTACAATCTGTGCTGGCCAACATGAGCAGCTTAGTGTGTAGAGCACTTGCCCAGCCTTGCCAGATGTGGTCTAATTTTTATATGATATATGTGGTCTAATTTTTACAAATAAATTGCAAAATATTCCAACTATGTTCACAATAACAGGCTGTTCTGGTAGTGTTGGTTTTTTAAAAATATATAATTTATTAATTACATTTTTTATTGCTCAGTCAAAACAGCCATTTTATTCCATTACTTGTACTCAAGAGAGGGCAAAAGACATTCTGGGATGTTTGCCGTCCATACATTTTTATGTCCTCTCATATACAATGGCTCTGTGAGCCAGCGTGGATTGGAAAGTCTTGTGAGGTATTTTTGTTTAAGCCCTGTCAGGCAAGCTGCCTTCTCCAGCTCTTTCATCTCCTCTTGGGGCAAGTTTTCGGCACAGTACCATGTTTCTCCAACATCCACAAGACCTGAGAAACAGTTCCACACATATTTGAACATCAATCTTCAGAATGGTAGTATCTTAGGGGCCACAAACTGTTAGAAAAAATATTGTGTGTTTATTTGCTAAAATGACAAATTCAATTTCAGTCATACAATAAATAGTTACATTAAGTCTGCCAGTGGCCCTAAGGCTATTCCTCAACCTAACCTGACACGTTGATTCTCACCTGCAACAACACCCCTTCCAAATTTTTCCCCAGAAGCCAGAAGTTCTTCAACTTCCCATGTGTTCATTCCAAACGCCTGCATTAGGATATTTCTCCAGTCATCGCCTTCCCAGTCGCTTTGGGCAACGTGTATCGCTAGTGTGCAGTTCCTGAGGTCGGTCAGCAGGGGGCGCCAACGCGTCTCTATAGATTTTACTCCATTTAGCACGAGTCCAGCGTAAGGCTGCCTGAACGATAAACAAGCGAATTCGAAAGCCATTTTAAAAGTCATTCACCGAGCGAAATATTTAACCAAACCACACCGAGTGAGCGTTACAAATTACTTTCAAAAAATAATTTCCGTTAGTGAATTAACACGGTATGAATATCAGATGCAGACTTCCCGGTTTAGAAATGTCTTCGTTTAAAAAGGAAAATAAGTAACGTCGTGGATTTAGATAAAGCGAGAGTTTGCAAAACCACGTCTGTTTCGTCCTCGCCTAGTACTTCCTCTTGCTAATCTCTGGCCGCGTCCCAAACACACTCTTATATGCACTCCACTGTTGAATGCACTTCTGATGGCGATGTGCTCTGCTTTACACACTACTTAGTGTGGTAGAGCGCAGCCTTTCCAACACCAGCGATGGTAGCGCCCATAGATACAATATTCTATGTCTATGGTAGTGCAACCCTATGGAAGCTGCGAAAACAGCGCCATCTAACGGCAAAACTGCACGGCTCCATTTCAGCTCATTGAGACGTAAACAAAGTCAGAGTAGTTTGATGTCAAATGGTACGCCGTAGAGTAACGGTATTTATCTTTATCTTCACTTGTTTTTTAAGTTTTACATGTAATATCGATGGTAGTAAAAAAGTTATACATTTTGTTTTGTATGTAAGTCCAACAACCTCTCCGCCAATGTTTTAATATATGTTCTCGGACAAAACTTGATTTAAGAATTGACGCCCAACAATGTGTCATACTTCGGGCAGTAAATTAATAACAATTTTCCTAACACTGCCACCGTGAACAATTTTGACTCAATATTGAACTTCACGTGAGGGCATTTGAATAATTTTGTTTTCATCTTAATGATTCAATTATGCAGACACTTGTGAAAATGTGGTTTTAATTCTTTTTATTTTGTCTCCACGCTCAATCAGAATTCAAGCCACTGCATACTATTAGAGCTGGCCAGTGTTAATAATGAATAAATATGATCCTTTAATGATCTCAGTACCACCATTATATGCTAATATTATGGAACTAAGGTGATGTAGATCAAGACAAGCCTGGTTTTTGCAATGCACATGGGCCTAGAAATGTCTTTTAATCTTATCCATTTATTCTAATCATTTACATTTCTACATTCCTGTTTCAGATAGGTAATACTGCTTCTCTGACCAAGTCAGTTGAATGAATCTCCAGCAGCTTCCTTCAAATCATTCATCCTAATCCATGAATTGAAGACTGCACCAAAAGTAGCAGAGCAATGTCTAAGTTACAGCAGAATTACAGCAGAAGTTACCATCTAAACAGGAAACACAACAAGCACAGCTGTTTGCTACACTGAACTGTTCACCCTTCAGCCCGAAAGTCCTTAATCATGTTAGCTTCTTAGCATCTCCATTCTCCGTACAGTACAACCCAGAAGAACCATTTATCTCTGTTAAACGAGTCTCTAGTTGATCTGCCTCTTCCCACTGCCTTTGCGATAAAGGTGGAGTTTTTGGCAGCTTGTCTCTAGGCCTCCATTGGTTCCTTGCCTCTGTATGCTTTCTGCTGGCCCACAGGGCAGAAAGGCAGCCCACTTCTCCTTCTTCCCCCATCTACTTGGCCTGAGAACTCCTCATTAGTCACTTTAGTGAAGAGAGGTGCTTCCAAGACTGTGGGGCATTTTTCATGATCCCAGTCATTTCAGTAGCTGCTTTCATGGCCTGTAAGGATATACAGGTTGCTCAGGGCAGACGGGTCATCTGTAGGAATGCTCTGCAAGATGATATCCCTGTAGGAAGGATTGGGGGACACAGTTTTATTTAGGTATTAGGGGTAAGTTGGCAACAGTGGTTACTGATGAAGCCTTGCTTCTCTGATGTAAGAACAATGCTGTTTTAGGTAAGAATCTTTGCTGGACATTTTATTAAAACTAGTGTTTGATATACAATCACATTGAAAAGGCTGAACACCCCCAGTCAAATGATGTTTTGTTTGATTTTCTAAGTGAAAAAAAGCAACACATTGGGGCGAAAAAATAACAAATAAAATACAAAATGTAAAAGGTGTTTAAGTATTTGACTGCATATATCTACATCTATACATCAAAGCTTATTAGGTACAACTATCTAATTAACATCTTTATATATTATCAGGTATATCTATGATACAGGTGCACTTTTTAGGTTTACAATTACACACTGTAGCCCATCTGTTGCTGTAAAGTTTAATCAGTCCCTCCTTTACCCCATCCATCAAAGGAAAATGACCAGAATGAATTTGGGTGTGTGACTGTTCTCAGCACAGCAGACATAGCAGTGGCATGTTAGTGTCTGTTGCTGGTGTTTTTGAAACTTCACCTACCACAGGTTTTTAACACATGATTGTCATCGCTGGGTTGAGAATAGACAGATCGGACATAAAATTAAAACCACCTGCCTAAGACTGTGTAGGTCCCCCTAGTGTCACCAAAGCAGCTCAGACTCGTCAAGGTATAGACTCAACAAGATCTCTGAGGGTGTTTCTGTGGTGACTGTCACCAAGATGTTAGCAAACAGGGGATGCATTTTAGGTGTACATCACAAAATTAATTATTACATAATTTTATTTATAAGTAAAATCTTCCCTCCTTTCTTTTTGTAGAAAACAGCCGACCCTGCCGCACCAACTGAGAGTCTTTTCCACAGACTCTACAAGTTTCCTCAGAGCTGAGCTAGGTTGCTTAAATTGTAAACAACTCGTTTTAAGCAGCTTCGCCAAAATCAAAAATGTTAGCACTGTCTGTCATTATGCACATCTAGCTAAAGAATGCTATATTTATGTTTTTATTTACAGTAGGATATGTACAAATGAAAATAGTGGTCTATATCACTAGCAAATAACACATATTTACATATTTGATGATTTTGTAGTTTTAGAGCAGTTGCCTCTGATCCAAGAATCAGACTACTTTGTCCAGCACATCCCACAGGTGCTTGATCAGACTGAGATTTACGGAATCATAGGGCCTTGAACCCTTTGTCATTTTTCTCAGTGTTTCCTGGTGAAAGAGGTCACTGCCATAAGGTAATACTGTCACCATGAAAGGGTGTACTTGGTCTGCAGCAATGTTTAGGTAGATGGTACATGTAAAAGTAACATCTACATGAATACCAGGATGCAAGGTTTCACAGCAGATTATCTAAAGTATCACACTGTCTCTGAGAGCTTGTCTTTTTCCCACAGTGCATCCGGATATCATATCATGTCCAAATAATCAATGTACAAACATTCAACTGTCCACAGGCCACCTTCTTCCATTGCACCAGTTGTAAAGCTCACATAAGCATAACAGGCACTTTTGTGGGTGGATGGGGTTACCATGGCCACTCTCGCTCCCTACAATGAATCGACCTATCCATTAACCTTGGGCATCCATGACCCTGTTGGTGGTTTACTGGTTATTCTTTCGTGGACCACATTTGGTAGGAATTAACCACTGCATGACCTGCACTAACCCCCCCAAAAAATACTGTTTTGGAGAGGCTCTGACTCGGTCATCTAGCTATCACAATTTGCCCCTTGTCAAATTCACGGAGATCCTTACACTTACCCTCATACAGGAAAAATCCTACTTCCTCATCAACTTCAAGAGCCAACTGTTCACCTGCCTAATATAGCCCACTGCTTGACAGGTGCCATTGTAATGAGAAAAGATTGTTCACTTCACCTGTCAGCACTTTTAATCAATAAAAATCTGTTCACATAAAATAGGGACTATGGTTTAAAAACATTTGATTTAGCTGCCTCAGTGGTGACTATATAATACAGCTATGTAAAAGTTTAACCCCTGATTACTGAGGTAGAATGTACCTGTTAGTCCCCAGCACCTGGAAGACACGGCTCTTGTCTGTTATTTCCTGTGTAACCTGCGGGAAGCAACATAGCATTTGATGTTTTGTTCATATTCCATCATGCATGAAAGTGCCTGGATTGACATTTGGCATACCTCATTGCTGTGTATGCTCCTACCCTTGAGCCCATGTTTCCAAAAGGCAAGAACACTATCCTGCAAACATACTGTAGAGAAACAGCACCATTTTCAGTATACTGATGTCAGCAAGATATGTTATCATTCTGTACATCAGCCCATCATATGACATGCGTAAAACATCAGTAAATCAACATGAATCTTGTACAGTCAACTCTTGCACTGTCTGCATGCAATTAGCAAAAGATTATTCAGCAACATAACACTTTTCTTAGAATATTTGAATAATATTTGAGTAATATTTGTTTACAAATATGGATTACAGAATGATCCAAATGTCCACCAAAATGTACTAGCAACCTACAGTAACAGCTAGGTAACAGTGATGTGCTTACTTGTATTGTTAGCATCCACAGTTTTCGCTTGAAATGTTCCTCTAATGGTGATTCTTACTTGAGTATACTTTTTAGTTGGAGAAAAGTAGGCCTATAATACATTTGGAATGAAAACCCACAGCCCTCAGCACTCACCCAAAGTCCCAATGGAGAAATCGAAGGTCAGTTCTGAGGCCATGCCTTTGCTGGGACAACCCTGCAGATTTACTGCTCTCACAGTTTCTGTAAAAAACATGTCAATGTACACAGAAAATGATTTCAGATGTTTTTTCAGTGTCAACATTTACATTTATACGAAGATACTGGATGCCTATATGTTATTTTTCCATAATGAATACATTGAAAATGACATGCTCTGCATTAAACTACAGGTAATCCGGGCATTATATGGAAATTTCTGTGCAAAGAAAAAAGAATTGCACACACTTACTGTTATACGCTAACTCTTTAATATCCCACTTAAATATCCTTGATATTTCATAATGTGACAAATATTTTTTTATGAAAATAATTTGGTGGAGCAAGGTATCACAGAAATTTCTAATAGGGTGAACAGCTAGACACAATTCTGCACTGATAATATTTTATAAGTGATGTAATAACCTATCAAAGATTTTCCATCACTAAGAGTTTGTTGTCATTATACTATAATACAGTGTGTTAAAAGACAAAAAGACAAATTTTTCCTTGTTTTAGAAATATAATTAGTAATTCAGAAATGGAGAGTAGGAGGTGTTCAATTACTATGTAACCAAATGGACATTTAAATTAAGATTCTGTCAGATGTGAGCTGCATATTTTTATTTTTATTTAATTCATATGAAGTGCAGACATGTTTGTCTTGAGGGCACATAAGTTTACTTATAATGACTCAAGTATGCAATATGCAAAAGAACATAGGTTTCAAATACCGTAAGTTAAAATAAATTCAACATACTTTCCAGAGCTATGAGGACTGTGTCTCTGTCAAGCTGAATTACTTGTTTCACTTCCAGAGACTCACCACCTGTGAAACCAAATGACTCAGATTTAGTCTTGGTCCATATTTTGGCCATTACATTACATTCTTAATATTCACAGTGTATAATTACTCCATATGTCTTCATTTTATACACTGTCAGAAAAAGGTTACTGTCCAGGTAAAGTTCGGTCTCCCCAACGGACAACTGGTATAAGTAACATAGTCTTTAACATCTAGTTGCATACCCTAAACAAGTTTTGGTACACTACATTCAGTTTACCAGTGCACATTTTTCTTTTTTGTAAATGTTTGTAGTCAATGCTTAAAAATTCCAAATGCAACAGACTATGGCACAACTATGGAAATACTGAAGACCAAGCCAGTGACAGTGTTTGTACCCTAATTGGTAAAGCTGTTTTCTGAGAGTGTACATATGGAGAAAGTGAATATATAATAGTGTGGTGTATTATTGTGTGTGGGTACCTGGCTGTTTTCGGGGCATGTCATCAAGATGAATTATATTGAAGTGCAGTTGTTCCACATCCTCTCCTTGGCCATGGTGACTGCGATGCACCCCCACACACACTTGCGGAAGCTCTTCAGACTCCTGCACCAGCAGCTCAAAGATGGGCAGAGATTCAGGAAGGCTTAAAGGTATGTGCTGAGAGAGAGAGAGAGAGAGAGAGAGAGAGAGAAAGAGATGAATGCAGAAATGAGAAATGAATCAGAAGAATTTATGTAAGGAGGGAGGGCTTAAAAAGAACAGACAGAAATTAAAAGACAAAAACGGAAGCTAAAGAATGTAAGATGTAAGACTTCAGTTGCCTGACATGGTTAGGCAAGAATGCACAAATCTGTGTATCCTTTTTTACAGTCTTTACTGGCTTCATTTGACATCATTTATACATATTATCTAGCTCATATTTCATTCCTACCTTGAGCTGCATGAACTTCTGCAGTGGCTCATACCACATGAGAAGAACCAAGCCGCTTGGCACTGCAGCACACAGGAAGACACTGTCTGTGTATGGGTTCCGTACTGAGACAAAAAAGAGAAGGATATTAACACATGATATATGGGACATTTGGAGTCTATGCACTCTTAGTTGCTTCCTGCGTTTTGACTGATGTGTGCCTCACCGACACTACACCTTCTACAGCCTTTGGTGTCAGGGATCTTCACAGACATAGCATATTTCCTGCAGATAGAAATGGCACTCTAATGAACAGACAATATACACATTAGTTTGTAACAATAAGCGTGCCAGTAATGTTATAGACCTTGAGTTGATTCTTGTGCTTAGGCGGTGCGCATTGATTGACAGGTGACCTTGGCGTCGCTGCATGTTTCTAAGGTGCTCAAATAGTGACGGCAGACTGTGTGAAGTCAGCTGGGAGGACTTTCCTATGGTCCAATATAGTCAGGGCCAGAGGACACAGAAAATGAATAGAAACTCCAAACACATACTTTCATGCAAGGCATATGTTGTTTAAACATACCTGAGACAGACATGAGTATGTTGTTCATGACATACAGCCAGCTACATCTCTGCGGAAGTAACTAAAGAATAAAAAACAAATAAATAAGGATCAAATAATACATTATATAATTCTAATATATACATGGATGAAAATAATTTGGACTATACAAATTTTACCTGTGTAATATATTAAAGAAGAATGTAACATGTATAGGATACATAAAAGTACCTTCTCCATAGTGTCCTCATGGAGCTCATTGAGATTGAGTGTATAAATGCCCTCTTCTGCACCTAGGATCAGGTGCTGATCTGTGGGGTAGAGATTCAGACATTTTCTGTTGACCCTTCCCTTATGTCGAACTGACTTACAAGCACTAGCCGTTATATTGGAAAGTAGCTGTACCTCTGGTCTTTGGTAGAACCCATGTAACAGCACACTGGATCTTCAAGGGACAGCCGTTAAATACCTTGGAGAAACAGGCTCCCATCTGTAATACAGAATATATTCTATTATCATGCACAATAATGAAGGAATGCCACCTGACAGGTAAAATTAAGGAAAATTAATTTGAGAACATTAAAAGAATTTAGTAACAGATTTACAAACTCACATGTACTTGAGGAGTAGGTGGCAGTCCATGAACAACACCTCTCTAAAGACAATGAAAAAAAGATTATGGAGAAATACTTTCTTTCTGGACTTTCTAAATCTTAGCTTAGGTGTTCCCAAGGGTTCACTGCTGGGTCGTTTTTGTTACCGTTTTGCTATTCTTACAGGGTCTTTTGTCGTCATTACTAGAGTCAGATACCAGACTCTTTCTTTGTTTCCCACTTTGCTTCACTAATGGCCCTGCTCACAGAATGCTTTTCTTAGTAGATATGTGGGAAAGTGGGAATAAGCAGTCCACTCAAAGTGCTGAATAAAAGGTCAGTGCTCACTGAGTCTTCAGTCTTCCTCCTGAGTGTGCTCCATTCAGGTGAGAGTGGCTGCCGGGGTGGAGAGTGGCTTCCATTTCCTCCTGGTTCTACCACAACAGAGCCATGTGAAAACATTCATGAATTACCTCATGGCCTGTAAATGTCATGCCATCTCGTATATTCTGTCAAAATACTACTGTACACATTGTATTGTGTGACCACTTTATGAGTTGCATCTTACCATCAGTTGGAGTTATGCAGAGTGAGCCAAGACTAGTGGAATCACTGAAAAGAGAGGAGTTGGCAAGGAATGTGGAGTCTGTGAGGAGGGGTAGGTCAGAGGGTGTTGAGCCAATCAGCAAAGTTGATTCACTAAGGAGGGTGGGGTTAGTGTCTGTGCGAGGTGTAGAGCATATGCAAGGGGAAGAATCTGAGGAGGGGCTTGAGGCTTTTTTATCTTGACTGGTGGGGCAGTGAAGATTAGTTGACTGTGGTGGCGAGACCACCCTCTTCACTGTGCCATATTTGTCCTCTTCAGCTGGTGAGTGCTACACATGAAAAACAAAACAAATTATACATTATTGTCCATTTAAAACAACTACGAATTACAAAAGAAACACAATAGATTAAGCCCTGGGTTTCTTACCTCGACTGAGGGTGCTCTTTTCATTGTTAACCTGAATGAAAATGCAAATTGTAGACTGGTGTTTACAAAAAGAAAGTGTCTAAGGCTCATGAAATGGAAGTCCCACTTCCTATTTTGGATAACACTGCAAGAATGACATCCATCTGTATGCAAAGGCTTGGGTGCCACTGGTCAAATTACATGTTTTGTTGATTTGAAATTGATATATTTGTGACAGAAAACACATCTCTGCACATTTTAAAGGGTAAAGGGGGCATTTGTCTTACGCCCTTATCCAGAGCAACTTACAATTATTCGTTGCAGTGACAGTCCCCTGGAGCAACTGAGGGTTAAGTGTCTTGCTCAAGGACACGATGGTAGAAAGTGGGGGTTGAACCTGCAAGTTTGTTGTCACTGGGTTCACAGGCAAGTGTTTTACCCACTATGCTACTACCACCATTTTAATACATAATTACTGTTTATTTGCTGAATTTAGCATATTGTAAAGAAATAAAACAAAAAATATGCCTTATGCAAATTCCAATATGTTCAGTTTGTTACCTGTAGAGGCAGCATTAACTTATTTTCATTTAGAAAATCTATGTAATTTGGCTGAGGGTATTTCAAGCTCTGCATATGACTGTACAAATGATGAGTCATTATTCTATTACCTTTCAAGCAATGCTTCTTCAACACATTCCAAAAGACTCCTGTGACAAACCACAAATGCAACCCCTCTCAAACCCCAATTCTCAGGATATACACACACACATTTAGTCATCATAATTCATCACTATGGAAGAACAAGCTTAACTTACGGAGAGCCCTTCTCCTCATTAATAGAACTCCATTCATCGTATGATCCCTGAGGAACATTAAGAAAACAAACACAACTGTGATGAAAGCTATAAACTAGTTTGAGAAAAATAACATGGACAATGAGGTTTAGATGACTGTTTGCTTCAATGAGAGCTGTTATTCTCACCAATGAATCAGGGCAAGGGTCTGTCTCTTTCCGCATGGGTGGTAGGAACTTGACGTGATCAACTGGGGACAGAGACCAACCAGACAGTGAGCCATTGTACAGTGCTTCTATTTATGATTTTTGCTTCTTGCACCTCAGATAAGATAAGATAAGATAAGATAAGATAAACCTTTATTAGTCCCACAAGTGGGAAATTCACATAGTTACAGCAGAAAGTGGACAGTACAAAGG
>JBBPCZ010000023.1:5181436-5191972 GCA_037974445.1 Brycinus macrolepidotus | reverse complement strand
CCGTTATCGCGATAACATGCGAGAATTCCCTGGGGAGGTAGTATGGTCGCATGCTAACGGCTAACAGCTCAATGTCTTTGCTGCAAAGTTGCTCTTTCACAGTGATGTGCCCAGGGTTACACCATCAGTCACTGTTTCAGAACAACATTACAGTAGAACTAAAAGTATTGTGAGGCTAAAAGTTTTTTTATTTACATTATTGGTGTAAATAAATTTTCCAGTATTTATTTTCCCCTGAGGCCCATTTATGATCTTTGTGTGGATTTATGTGTCATCCAATAATTTTACATCAAAAGTTTTCAACCTATTAGCTCTCAAGAGTAAAACAGGTGGCTTTCTTTTGCTGTGTTTTCAAGACTGATACATGAGTAGGGGTGATTTAGTTCAATTCATGATGCTGAGTTCACGAATTGATGCCGTCAAGATATTTTGAACAAAATTTGAATGATGAAATGATGATACCTATGTCCAATTGTGGCATAATCTAATGACACTAGAGCCAGGAGGTGCATGGCATGCTATTTGCTGGTTTGGGCTGTTGATTGGTGTTTAATACATTTTGATGTTTAAACAATGTAGGTGCACCAGATATCTTATTAGAATACTAATTTTCTATGATGCAAGGTCACATTTTTTGCACCACAATTTTTCAGTGCATTATTACACTCCTACAAATGAGCTCTGTTCTGATTGCTTGCTCTGTATTGTGCCTCAGTAAAAAAGCAGTTCTTACAACCACTCTGAAATGAGATTAAGCTACTGTAGGCAGAATGGGTGGATATATATAAATGCATTGATTTTTTATGACATCACAAACATAACGAACAACATAAGCTTAGTGGACTGTATTAACAGGGGAGTTCAGGGTACATTTTCAAACTTGGACAATATTTACATATTACATCAAACTTATTTTATAAAAAACATGGACAGTTTGGTTTTCCATTATATGGGCTCTTTAACACTTACTCAGTAATGCATGTTTGGATTCACTCAAACTTATAGGCTAACACACACAGACCAGGCCCAAACAATGCCTTCTTTCATGGCACTTGAGTGGGTACTCAGATACAATAGCTATCAGTGTCCCCACCAGCCTTGGCAGACTGCCATGGCATGCTGTAATCCTCCAAAACAAGAGTCACCTCTCAGTAGCTTTTGCCACATTCCTGCTTTTCAACCACCAAACAGAGACAGGCACTTACATTAGCGTCAATGAACTACTACTCTCTGCCTGTGTAATGTCATCCAACTGGTTGTGCTTTAATTGCAATTCAAAAACCCTGACAGAAACAGATGGCCCAAAGAGGTGTTTGATTGAAATGTAATTTGCATTTGGAGTATTTGTCATTTCTTCTTGACTATGACTGATTAGTGGATGTGAAGCACAGATATCAGTGGACATTACTATTATATAACAGAGAGACCATCTTTTGGTCTCTTTGGTCATTCTGTTTCTTTATCATGAAATGTACATCTAGACAGTATTGAAAAATAGGTACTGATGATTTTTCATCAGTTTGAAAAGAATTTGACCTAATAATATAAGGCGGTAACCCAAAATGTAATATTTCTGAATGAAATGCAGTTCAGTTAAAATAATAAAAAATATTAATTCTTACATTGTTCTTCAGAAAGGGTTCTCTGGACTGAGAGGTGTTTCCCCAAGGATGTAATCTTATCAGGAAATGCACTGCATGTCTGTGGACCACACACAAACACAAAACAGTTCATTTACTCAAAATCTATTCAGGACACATTCAACACAGAGATATTAATCTGCTAATCTAAACCCATATCCCAGTGGACACAAGGCAGTCCACTTGGGATTTTGGTTTGATTCCTGCTAATTGAGTTCTTCTGACTGTGAAGTTTTGAGTTAGAGTTCAATAATAAGATTAAGTGAAAGTGTTAGTCTGCCTGATTAAACACAAAGTACCATGTAGCTGTGCAAGAATTCACCTCGAGATCACTATCATCCATAGTCTGAGAGTGTTGTAGTTCAGGGTTGTTGGCAGCATCCAGCAATTCTATGACCAGGTTACGAGTTAACAGTTGGGTAACGAAGGCATGCTAGAGACATAGAGAAGGGAATAATTTATTCAGAAATTAAAACAAATCATACAATAAAAAAAACAAAAAAAAAAAACAGTCCAGTTGAACAGAAGTCATGCATCATTTTGTGATCGGTGCCATGCCCATATAAGAAGTGATTACATTTGTAACCAATTAATCCTGACAATTAATTGAGTAATATTATATACTTATTTATAATAGCAAACTTTATTTTGGCATCATACAAATCTGTAACTACAAGCACACAGTCATTGACAGTCATGGATCCAATGATATGTGGAGGCAAAACATATCAACTTTCCTTTTTTATCAACAGTTTTTTTTAACTACAGGGTGTGATAAGGGCAGTTTGCAAGAATAATTCTTGATTCAAACTCTGAGCTTCATAAAGTTATTGTTATAATGTAGTTTCTGTTATTTAGGAGGTAAATCACTACCTCTGGTGGGAAAGAACTTCACTCCAGAGACCAAAGGATTCCTACTTTGAAACAAGGCATTAAAAGATTGAGATATTGCACAATAATGACTGGAGCACTGCAACTTAATCTCACGTTGCTTAAATGGTGCTGCATTTTTGACCCTTAAATCACTGAAGCCTTGAAAGAAAGCAGACTGCTGAATGAAAATCAAAGGTTAAAAATGTATGTATTGTCATGGTAAATACACATTGTTCAAGAACTTTCTAGATACTTTGCACTACATAAGTCAACTGAAGTCTTGAACGAAACTGTAATACTAATGGTGTTTCACCATTCAGGTGAAAATGCCTGTAAGTCAAGGCTTAGGCTTACACTGGATAAATTGTGGAATTCTCTGGTCCTTTGGAGTTTGGACAAATCCAATGCCAGGACTGTGAAAAAGTTTACTTATATCTGAAACATGCATGTTGTGAAGTGATACTACACCTGCAGCAGTTTCTCAGCTGTCGGCCTCTTTCGAGGATTCTTTGTGAGAGCCATCTTGACAAAGTTGTGGAATTCTGTGGACCTACACCAAACAAACATAATATTCATTCATACAATATGGAACAAAAATATCTAACATATGTATCTGTATTTACCATTTGTTCTTATCTTTTAGTTTGGGTGGCTGGAAGCTGCTTTTGGACATCAGCATTAGAGCTCTGGAAGAGAGAATTCAAGAGAACAATTGTTCACATAATGGCAAACATAGCCTTGGCCAACCAATGGTTGACCCGTAGATGCTAATTTCTTCTTCTTTCGTCTCATGTGAACTTTGCAGCTTGTTCTCAGTTTGATTCCTGAAGATAAGGATTAATTACAGCATGATTTTATATGTGTAAATATACAACTGCAGGTTAAATGCCAGAGACTGTTGCCACCACTCATCTGAACTGATGAGTTGTGAACCTTCTTCAAGATTATACCTAAATACACAAGCAGGCAGGTGACATGTAATATGCTACCAGCCATGTGTGTATACCCATGTATAACTTTTCTGGACATTTTTTACTTGTTTTTATTCATTTTATCTGTCCACTGGCAGATAACTTTGCTTGTTTATGTCTATATTTTATTTATATGTGTGTATTCTATTTGTCTTTTTGTACCGTCTCATCTCACTGTTTTATTTCTTGAAAAACAGCACACTTTCTCTAGATAAAATTACTAAAACAATAGTAAAAAAAACTCCCAGAAATGAATTCTTACATCAATCTGATATTTTTGCATGATATTTATGGTTGTCAGATCTGAGCACTATAAAAGCAGAGCTTAGCTTTGTGTTTCTTTGCTGCTGAAAAACCAGTCTGAATGGATCATGCACAACTATTTTACAGTGTTCAACCATGTGGAAACATTAATATACAAACATATGACACATATTCAGGCCTTTATTTTTCCTGTATTAAAAATGTATTGAACAAAATTAGTCCAAACCAAACTGAACACATTATATATTCTACATTATTTATCATTACATATTTATAGTAGCTTAACTTCCTTAATGTCAAACAATAGTTATTGTAAAAAGACTCCACTTTTGGTTCATTTATCATGGCTCACTGTGCTGTTACTCAGCATTAAAATTTTCTCTTCTAGATCAATAAACTGTAAATGTAACCTTGGGCTGTCAAAATAATCCCTACCTCATAGGGTGCAGATCAAACATCGGTGGCTGCAGTTCAGCTAGCTCTATGGCCGTGATTCCTATGGCCCAGATGTCACACAGCTGGTTATAGCCACCCTTCTTCTCCACAGCTGCCACCTCTGGAGCCATCCTGAGACAAAGCAAAGACTTTCTATGAATAATTGTTACATTTTCGAATTCACAGGACAGTAAACGTAACATATGTAGAAACGAAAACATAATTCCTGTTTTGCTCCAGACTTATTTTATATGAGCTAAAATATTTTAACGTAGATATTTGAGCCACATTCATCCTTGGCAACTACGTTTATGTTTATGTTTACGGCATTTACCAGTGTTTAAGTAACTATGACAATTTGCGCAAAATGTTAGAACTGGCAAAGAGACAGACTAGTCAACACTTTCGTAAAGCTACTGTACATACACAGCTGTGTGTTATATAAAATTCTTATAAGAGGGACCTTTAAAGGAATAGTCAGCATAGTTTGGTTTCTAGTTCAATGTATTTAAGTATCATCCTCTTAAAAGAGAAGAGCATCATCTTTTTCCAGTGAATTTTGTAATCTTGATGATCTCAGAAGCCTGTTAAATTGACAGATTTTGAAAGACTTATCCTTACCCCAGCATAGCTGAAAAACAAAAATGTTTGGTATCTAAAGTTTGCTTCTTTAGTTCAGCTTCGAGGCTAATATGATAGAAGTCTATGCCCCCTAAAAGATACTAAGTTAGCTTTATTTTTTTTGCAGCTACAGTACAAAACTAAAGAACCAAAACTAAACATGACTTTAGTGCTAGACTGTCTAGACTGAGGAGAAAGTCTGGTATTTATGTAAAGTATTCCTATAATGATTCAAATAGCCACAGTGTCCATTTTTCCTGTGCTTTCACTGGCACTTTTTCCACCTCTCACCAGTAAGGAGTCCCAATAAAAGACTTTCGCTTAGCAACTGATGCATTTATCTCTGCTGCCACTCCAAAATCCGCTGAGGGACAGAAGGGAGAGAAAAGCAGGAATTAGATTTAAGAAGCGTGACTCCGTGTATGTATGGGGGAGGGGTTGTCTGAGGTAGGCAGAGGTAAGCCCCGACTGACCTAGTTTGACATCTCCCCGGTCTGTCAGAAGAATGTTGGCTCCCTGTAAAACACCAAAGTGACATAATGAGTGCAGACACGCTATTGGACCAGGGCAATCCTTACTCATTCATTCACTCCCACACAAACACACTCACACAAACAATTGTTATCTAAAGAGGTTCACTCATTTGTGAAATTGCCCTTGCCATGTGCCTCCACAAATTAGTGCAGAACACTTTACCGTTGTGACACAGATAGCACTAAACAGCGACTGGTATATTGTTGTGGATAGAATGAACAAACAAATCTTTAGTCTTACTTTTATGTCTCTGTGCATTTTTCCCATCTCATGTAGATGATGTAATCCCTGTAAAAAAAAAAAAAGGCATCTCTTTTAATGTGTACCCTATTTAAGCGATAGAACACAAGTAAATTGCATCAACAAAGGAAGCAGAGCTACTGAACTGTCAGTATCACATTTCAAATTTAAATTCAAATTTAAATTGTCACATACACAATCATACATAGTATAACATGCAGTGAAATGCTAATTGCTGTACGATGCCCAAGGATTAAAAAGAAAAATTTAACAGTGGAAATAAAAATTACATTTATATTAACTATAAATATGAATATAAATTCAAATATAATTGAATAAAATATGTAATAAAAGTGAATGGAACTATATAATTATGTTGTTATAATCAAATAAAACCACAGTTATTAAAGTGGATCCCGGTGGATGGTTTGGTGCTGAGTGAGAGCATTGTGTAGGTCACGGAGGGCAGAGTGTGAGTCCGCATTAGGCGGACTTATAGAAGTTATCCAGTGTATTCATATATTGTTTCTGAAGGCATTGGTTACCCAGCGCAAACTCTAATTTTGAACAATTATATTTACCATTAGTAATTAATAGCTAGTAAACCTTACTCCTAGTAATTCCAAATTTTTAACCTAAAGTACAACGTTCAAACAGCAAAATGCACTTCCTCTTCAATACAGCTTTCAGACTATGACAGTAGGCACAGTACGTTAATCCTAATAATGTATTTTTTCAGTGAATCTTCCCTTGCATGACTCCCTTACCAAGCTATCCAATTTTGTGTCCATGCATTATGCTTTCTTGCCAAAGACGTCTGTTGCATCATTAACAATCAACCTCAGATTCCAGTACCCGGACGCAACGTTCTTATCCAGTGTCACTCGGATGCCCACAGTAATGTTCTTTAGAGCAGATGCATGCACCTAATGGATAAATGCAGCATACATTTGCCCCCTGCTTTGGTCTATCAATTTATGTAAAGTGAAAATTATACATATAAAATCATCATGTGTGCTCAAGTTCTAACAAGTTCTGACAGCATAAAATCTGTCCTTACCTGAAGTGTTTCCCTGGATACATACGCTATCTGTCTCTCTTTCAGGGGGCCAGTCACTGTAAAAACAACAATCACCTCATTTAGAGTGACAGGAATAAGCATAAATATGTAATCCTCTTTGAACAAGCTTAGCAGATGTTCAGCTGGGACCCAAACTAATGTATTTCACATGGGGTAGCATAGTGGTTATAGAACCCTTTCATGGAGGACTCCCTAGTTTCTTGACACTTTAACTAGACTTAACAATAAGTGTTCTACTTATTAATCCTAAACTAGGGTATTGGTCTGAATCCAGACTATGGTTACTGTTAACATTTTTTGTGAATTTCAGAATAAATATAGTTTGCTTAACCCTGGCCGAGGCCACTAGCCCTCATTTCATATCACAGACATAAAATTTCTCTGCAAGGTCATTACAGCAGGATGGGTGGTATCAAGTGCAATAGACCCTCCCATCCTGTCATCTCCTCTTTCTGTGCCTACAGCTTCATGTGCACCTGAACCAGCTGCAATGGCCTAAAAACTGCTAAAAACACTGTTGATATGAAGACAGATGACAAAAGGGCACTTGTGTAACGTAACTGTTTTGGGGTAAATTTTTTGGAGGCAGGTTGTTTAATGTTTCAAAAGCTGTCAAGGGTAGAAAAAGATTACTGCTGTATAATTGTCATGACTATCTTCAGATTATCATCATTAGTTTCTTCGGTCTGGCAGAAAATTTAAATGAGTTGTTTCTGTGATCTATTTTTACTGAATGCTGTTTTCTTTACTGTCTGTTCTATTGGATATGTGATACAGTGATACAGCTTTCAAACCTCTGTAGTGGTCCCCTGATTAGAAGTGCTTGAATATACACCATTTTACAAATTAATGTCCTTTCCAAAACCACTAGGTATCATAATAATATTACCGTGAATCATAACACTTCACTCACAGATTACAAAAAAACTACATTTTTAAAACGTATGGTATCAGTTTACCAGGGTCATGAGCTAATAAGGTAAAACAAATGGCTGACCTTTAAGCTACCTAAACTACATTCTTTCATTTTTAAATAGTGGAATTGTACAATATAGTATATCTATATATAGTATACAGATACAACATGTAAAATTAAAAAATATCTAGTCACATAATGAGTGTGTATAATCATCATATAGAACTATCTACAGTTAGGACTGGAAAAAGCAGTAACTTTGTCCCAGGGAAAGGTCGCTACCCCAACAATGCTGCTGCCCGATTTGCATCTCGCATGCACACTACTGTCACACACGTACACTGCGTTGCATTTACAACGACACGGCCTGATCTGTACCATGCTTGCTCATCTTTTCACAACGCTGCACTGTAAAATCAGATTAGTTTGGGGAAGCATATTATAAGAGATCATATGCATAAATGAACATATCCCTGCCATGCATACCACTATAAAGCAAAGTTTCATGTAGAAACCACTATGAGTGACAAGTAGCAGCTTTTTAACTGTTTATCACATTAGTTAATGCTGATTTCCACTAGCAATTTTTTTAAATATTGTTCATGTCCATCCAATGGTGGCTCTGTTCTCTTTATTAGTGTAATAATAACTAGTATTGTTTCTTTATCAGTTTGAGTGAAAAACATTAATGTTCAATGACAGGGAGATGAGATGGATACATACAAGGTCAATGCTGTGATTTTGGTCTAGCAGTATCTGGAGTCATGCAGTTGACTATAACTGACTTTAATACACAATTTTTGTGTAGAAACCATTGTTTCTGCAGAAAAAAACAGCAGGAAAATACAGGGAGAAATATCTAAGGTAGTACTATCCAAAGGAACCACACGTTCAGGAGGGAATCCAAAGGACAGCCACCAAACTGCCAAAAGTCTTCTAAATTAGGAAGTGACTGATAAAATGGGGTGAAAACAAGGTGATGAATACAGACCCAAAAATGTTAATTTATATAGCC
This sequence comes from Brycinus macrolepidotus, assembly GCA_037974445.1. Lineage (NCBI taxonomy): Eukaryota > Metazoa > Chordata > Actinopteri > Characiformes > Alestidae > Brycinus > Brycinus macrolepidotus. Next base: position 5,183,382 of record JBBPCZ010000023.1, on the reverse strand, counting down.
CTTTATAGCAAGAAAGCATGACAATTGGTGCAATGTGCTCAAAATTTAGTTTCACTTTGCCACCTGCCATGGCAGAAGCATGTAGAGCATTATTAAAGTAAAGAGACCCCTTATAGTCACGCGTGAACAGCTCAGCACACAGTGTGAACAATGTGAAATTCTTTCTCTGCATTTAACCAATTCACCAAGTGAAGCAGTGGGCTGCCACCAACGGGGGGGTGCCCGGGGAGCAATGTGTGGACCTCAGTGGTGCAACTAGCAGTCCTGGGATTTGAACCCATGGCCTTCTGATTGCAGGGGCAACTCCCTAACCACTAGGACACCAGCCGCCCATATACACTACAACAAATAATATATAAGATGCTAGTTCTAGGCCAGAATGCCTCTTTAACATGACATAAGAACACGCTTTTTATCACTGTTAGACAATAACTGGTGTAAGGTAACCACATAAACTGCATAGAAACAAGTAGCAGACAGTCTTCCCCCATGCCTCCTTTTTTATTTATATATTTTAAAATATCTTTTAGATGTTTAAAAAAAAAGGTGCATTTTGTCCATTCCAACTTGTTTGTAGACCTCTGAAAAACTAAACATTGTGATGTATATTGTGATTATTTTTCCCCACACCGCACACTATTACACTGGTAAACAGCAAACTGCTGAACTTTACCGTGGTAGATGTCTTGCAATGACCCTCCCCCACAGAACTCCATGCAGATCCACAATTTGTTGTTTCTGTTGAAACAGAATGTTTTCAAAGAAAAGAAGCAGAAGATCAAATCATGCTTTGATGTTTGTTGAGGATTATGTATAACAGAAGAACAAACCTGAGGTAGCTGGCATAATAGGCCACAATGTTTTTATGAGTGCAGTCCTTCATCATGGTAATCTCCTGCTGAATGCTTGAAATGTCATCCCCTGCAAGGGAGACAGGCAGAGGTTGCGTAAGTATTCAGGACAGCAGTTTTCAATTAGTGCCACAGATTTTCAATAGGGGTAAGATCAGGGCTTTGACTTGGCCATTTCAAAACCTTCACCTTTCGGTATTATTATGCTGACAGATTTATCCTTTGCCAAGCCATAGGCTTACAGCACACTGGAACAAGTTCTCCTGCAATATTGTGTGGTATTTGTGTCCATCCATTTTCCCTTCAACTCTGACAAGATTCCCAGTGCCTGCAGATGAAGAGCATCCCCATGGCATGACGCTGCCACCACATTTCACAGATGGTATGGCTTCTTTCTTGCTACACTCGTAGCCTGTGTTATGGAGAGCTTTTAAAATTGTGGACCCATGCACCTTCACTCCAGTTTCAGCCAAAGAGCACTGCAGACATCTGAGAGTAAAGTTTGAAATTTTAGTAGCTTCTCCTGCCAGTCGACATCTTGCTCTGACGCTTTGTTTTGAGGGACGGCCTGTTCTAGAAAGGATCTGGGCGCAGTGATGAACCTCCCACTTTCTTATAATGGATATAACCGTTATTAACATGACACTGAAACTCCTTGATTTTTATAATTATTTCCTGCCTTGTGCATTTCATGATTTTGTTTCTCACATGAGCAGATTGCTCCTTTGCTTTCATTTTACGGTGATTTTACAAAAACAAAACTGGCCCTGACAAAGTGTGGGGCTTCCAAAGCACAGAGGTTTTTTTATTTTGATGTTGGGAGACAAATAACATTTTGTGAAATGAAAATACACATAAACGTTGTTTGAGAAAAATTGTGTGAATAAGTTTTATAATCCAGAAAATTATGCTGATTTTCAAGGGGGTTGAATGGAATCAGAATCGGAATCAGAAAACTTTACTGATCCCAGAGGAAACTGCTTGTAAGCCACTGCATACGATTCATAGTCAAACATTTTCATAACAAATGACAAACTAGAAGTGAAAGATTGATATTCCCCTTTATGCTACCCTACTACTTATTTATTTATATAT
>JBBPCZ010000023.1:5114076-5124765 GCA_037974445.1 Brycinus macrolepidotus | reverse complement strand
GAACAATGTGAAATTCTTTCTCTGCATTTAACCCATTCACCAAGTGAAGCAGTGGGCTGCCACCAACAGGGGGTGCCTGGGGAGCAGTGTGTGGGGATGATACCTTGCTCAAGGGTACCTCAGTGGTGCCACTAGCAGTCCAGGGATTCGAACGCATGACCTTCTGATAGCAGGGGCAACTCCCTACCCACTAGGCCACCAGCTGCCCCAAAAAATAAGGAACGCTTCATGATTTTGCGTGTCATTTATCCTAATCATCTCTATATCATTCCAGTTTTAGTATATGTGGTGCCACAGGTAAATACCAAGGTACTTGTAGCTTTCTGTACCCTGGATGTTCAGTGGGAACGATGTAGGAGGTGGATTAAAACATCTGCCAAATGAATGTAATGTAATGGATGGCACTGGTACCACGTAAGAGGTTTTCTATAGCTCCCCAGCTTCAGGCTCAAGTTGAAGATGTGCTCAATTATTCCACACAGTTGATCCGCGCAAGACTTGACAGACATTGAGCTGATGCCATCTGGACCTGCCGCCTTCCTAGCATTGATCCTCCTCAGTTGCCTTCCAACATTGGTGTTGAAATAGACAGGCTGGAGCAGGGTGATTGTGCGCTGGAGGTCGCGGTTGAGGAGGAAGGGCAGTGAGCAGGGAATGTATTGGAGGTGTAAAGTGTCTGGAGTGAAACACTTCAGGCAGTATGGGGGGAGGGGCAAGGGCAGATGATGAATCAAATCTGCTGAAGAAGTGATTCAGCTCATTTGCCCACCTCACATCCTCCTATGGCAGAGATTTTTGTTCCTTGTGGCCTGAGATGGTTCTAAGGCCCCTCCAGACTCCGCTGACATTGTTCTGCTGCAGCTTGTTCTTCATCCTCTACCTGTAGTTGTCTTTCCTGTCCCTAATCAGTCTTTTCAGCTCTCTCTGCACACCCTCCAGCTCCTCCTTGTTTCCTGACTAGAAGGCTCTCTTTTTCTGCTTGAGATTGGCCTTGATTTCAGGAGTAATGTATATTACTCCTAAATATATTGAAAACTCCATAGTACATAAATTGAATTGAATTTTATCAAGGTTGATCAGTCATCAAGCCTTTCAGAGTATGCTTTTAAAAGGTAGGGCATGTTGGTAGTGGTCTCATACTTAGTGATAATGGTAAGTAATGAAACTGTCAGAGTGGGGTCTACGGTTTGGTTGCTCTCACTGCAGGTGGGTGACAAAAACAGGCCCATCTTTTCCCACTGCACCATCCATCACACCAACCCCTTTACTTGAGTGTGTCAGGGCTCTAACAAACTCCTGGCCTCATTGGGCTTGATGCCATACCTCCTCTTATAGTAACAGGAGAATGCAAGACAAGAAGTGTTTCAGAATTTTGATTGACAGGACTAAGTTACATGAGACATTGTACCCTAAAAGCAAGGGGGTGGCTGGAACCTGCCGCTTCTCTGCCATTGTACATAGCCATAATGACTGTCCATGCCATTCAAAAGTAGCAAAGCCTGGGACCACATTGTAAATGACTTCAAGAAGACAGCAAAGGAGAATACACAGCATAAAGCACTTAAGATGGGCCACGGAGAGCTTGACATGCTCAAATGGAATATTGACATGAAGCAAAACAATTGTGCAGAATGTACAAAGAAATGTTTTCTTCCACTTTTGCTCGCCAGTATGCTTTTCTCTTCACCTTGTGCCAACATTTCATCTGAGGCTGAGAGAGTGAGGAGAAGTGCAAGGGAACATTCCTTGTTCATTTGGTCTTGCGACAGGGTGTGCGGGTTTCTTTAGTTTCTTTTTATAAATTGTCCCGGAAAAGCTGACAATTGTTTGGCTGTAATGAGTGGTGTTATCAATCTTGCCCATGACAATAGTAGGAAAACCTGCGCTGTGTGCGAGGCAGGAGGGAAAGTGTTCGCCCACCCGCCCACTCCATTACCCCTACCAAACACACCACGTTGACCTTCACTTCTCTGTGAAATGCATTTATTTGTGTTTATAGCTTCTTTATATTTGTCAGGCATGGGACATTTGTATGTCTGCAGAAGTGGCAGAACTCTTGCACTTTTTTGTGTTTTTCCAACTCTAATTCATCCACCTCAACTCAAGAAGGGCTTGTTAATTAGCCGATTAGATGGATCAGTTGTGTTAAAGCAGAGAAAATAACATAATATGCAAGGCAAAGTCACTCTAGGAATGGGGGACAAAGAGGATATAGCTGTAACTTAAGCGTAGAGTGAGGATTGTCTAATAGGAACATACCTCCTTCCTTTTGTAAAGGCTTGAAATTTGGCTTGTTAACTGGTTTGTGCTGTGGGAAAAGGATAAGGAACCACTCTGAGGATTAGAAACCATAGTCTCCACAGTACCAATGTATAGCGTGTCACTTATTTTTCTCCAAGCACAAATCTTAACAAACAGAACAAACAAGGGATTGCAGATGCCTAATGAACCGCAGAACCTCCTGCGTCATTTCTCAGCCTTGGACCACTACAACTCCCAGAAACCTTGAGCAGATAAACACCTAAAGTGAGTGTTTGTTCAGGGAATAATTTGTATGGGAACCCCTTCAGGTCCCACTGTTCAGCTTATTTATGTCTTTGCCATATGCAGATGTTGCTGCAGAACGTATCATGTTGGCGGCTGCTGAATGCATAGGTCCATCAAACCTTTCACCCAAGGAAGAGCGCAGAGATAACCCTGGCAGAACTGCGTTTCCTGTCATCACATTTTCTGTACATCTGAAAATGAGGTTCTAGACTTGGAAGAACCACTTAAACTTGAATCCTCTTATAAGGATCCTGTGTTACTGATTGAATTGCAAATGGATTGTATTCTTTTGAACATCAAAGATTTACTTACAATCGTGTATGCACAAATAGAATCAGGCAAAAACAAAAACCCTTTTGAAAAATATTCATGTATTTTTCCACATAAAGAAAAACAGTGCAATGAAAGTATGTGTCAAATAGCCAGTGGGCTCTGTATAGGCACTGCGTGCTTTTTTAGATTTACTAGTCTGTTTGTTGCTTCAGTTCTTTCGGTCAGGTCATTTTTGCAAGTGTTTTGCCATCAGCAGTAAACATATGTAAAACTGCAGTCATGAGCAGTCATCAGTAGTAAACTACAGTCATGGCACTGGGCTAAACCTAAAATAACACTGGAAAATAGATGTTAGGAATATAGCAAAGGATATGATATTGTTTGAAGATTCATCCTCTATTGCCCAACACCTTACTTGATATAATTCCATCTCTCTCTCTCTTGGTTTCTGTCTTCCTGTCTTTCTCCCCGTCTCTCTCTCTGTCTCAGTCTGTCTCTTTCTCTCTTCATCTCTCCCTCTTCTTTCTCTCTTCTCTTTCTCTCTCTCTCTCTCTCTCTTTTATACATTTCCACTTGGGCACAGCTTCCCTGGACTGCATGGTTAACAGATTATTATTTTTTATACTTGTTTAATTTTACCTCATGTTGCTTTTACAGCTTCATTTTAGGTCCTGGAATGCGTCACATCCAAGTAAATGCTGTAGCTCTCTTAAAACGCCCTGAACCGCAGCAGCCCACCGCTACCTGCCTGAAATGCGTTTTTCTTTTTTACCCCCCGCTGCTCTTGCAATTACCTGCTCCATTATGTCTCCATTATGTTTCAGTGGGCCAAGTAGAGGTCCAGCAGTGTTAAGCTGCATAAACGCTGTCGTCATCTCAGTGCGGCCCAGGGTTAGTTGATAGTCATCTATACACTCTCCGGTCTCGAGTCTACTAGGTATTACTATGGTAGTGCAGGCACTGAGGGACTTCTGAGGTTTACTGCTTTCTTTGCCTTACAGAGTGGTGGTCTGCTTATCCAATACCTTCTAAAGATGCTATCAATTTTCATGCCTTAAACAAAATGCCCCAGAAAAATGAGACCACTTAGTGTTATCTAGATATGCTGTTGCACAAGAGCCTACATTACAGAGCCATCCCATGATAGGCAGTATTGTCCCAGATGCGGCACATTCTGCAGAGCCCGAATTTGTTCCCCATTAGGGATGACTTGCTGCATATTTAGCTTTGTGCTCCTGACTAGAGGAACAATACACTTTGCAGATCAAAAATTATCCAAGAAAACTAACAGAAATGACACAATAAATAGATGGCTCTGCAGGTAGTACTTAAATAATGCTTCCCTACTTGTCACACGGCACTCAGGACTTTGATTCCAGGCCACACAGGACTATACAAAATGACAGAAGACTAAGATGGGATGATTGCTGAACCACTTTATCAGTGTGAAAGATTGAGGGAAGCAGAGCAGGGAGGCATTCAAATGACACTTTTTTTAAAACATGCCGTGCCTCGTGGTTAAACAGGACCAGTTTCTTTAGGGGGTGATTTAACACATTTGTTTGACCAGTAGGTAAAAATGAGACAGCAGTTTGACTGAATGTGAAAAACCCAGACAAGTGATAAAGATTTTGAAACCAGCACTTAGTAATAAGTAGAACAATAGTAATAAGTAGAACATTTTAAAATTCCAAATATAATATTTGCATAAAATGATTGGTTAAATGGGGGTGATGTATGGCTCTCTTGAGGCACTCAGTACAAAATGGTTAAACATGCAGTTTAAAAAATGAATAGTTTTCGAATAGCTAAGTGTTCATCATCTGAACGACCCCTAGTAAGACAGTCCTGTTTATGCCACTTGGCATGACAATGGCAACACCACCCACCCAACCTTCAACCCACCAAACCTCCCTTGTTTGGGAAATTGCTCTCCTTATTGACTCTGCCAAATTCTAGAAGTTGTACACTTTTTAGGACTTATTAAGAGCTTATTACAGAGATGGGAAAATTGGCATTTTATTTAGTTAATTCAAAATGAAAGCTTCCTTGAGTGAGAGAGAGATGTGCGAAGTCAAAGGTTTTCCTCCTGCATTTCTGCTGAAGTGAGAAGATTATGGCTGGTGTCAGGCTGTTCCTTTCATTACTACAGAGGGTGACGAGTAAAAAAAGCCATAGAGGGGTCTGTTTCAGCACTATACTTCCAGACTAAAAACAAAAGAATGATAGTCTTGCTTTCTTTATTTTTTGTCTCCTCTCACATAACTTTGCCTTTCTTGTGGTGCCTCTTCTGCGCGCTTCAAGACAAAACAATAGGTTTATTTATCGCCATGTTTTGCAGCAGACTGGTTTAAATAACAGTTGGGCCTCTCTCTTTCCTCCCATCTCCCTCCCTCGGTCTCTTTCTTTCTTTCTCTCTCTCTTTCTCTCTCACACTTTATTTCTCTTCCATTCTCCCTCCTTCCCTCCCTCTCCTTTTTCCCTCACTTGCCCCCTCGCTAATGGCACCCAGTTAAATTGCTGCTCTGAAATGTTTGTTTTCTTGGCTCTGGATAAAATAGTTTGCAGATGACAAACATGTCAAACTTCTGCCAAGCATGATCTTCCCTCTGGATACTTGCTTTTGTTCGTCCAGCCTGTGCTTTGCTATGTAACAAAAGCCTCCCCTTCACCCAGTTTTGTTTTTTATTTACTGTACGTTGTCTGTGTCTGTGTGTGTCCATGCATGCATATGTTTGCATGTCTTTACAGCCTTAGATCTTAACTGTCTTTGTTGTTGACTGGACTTATATGCCTTAACATCATTGGCATGTGGATAGGATCTGTCATTGTGTGGTATGACTCTGGTATACTCTTAATAAAGGTAAATAAAGGTTATTAAAGAATTTTTAGAAAAGCCTTTAATTGACATAAAATCTTGGGGCTGTTAAATGATTCAGTTAAGGAACTGTGATTAAACGCATTTGTATTTAATCAAATGTCTCTTTTCCTCAAATATAACCCTACAGATGTACAAAGTAGAAAAAAAAATGACATTGACATAAGCTACATACTACATATGAAAACTCTGTGCTATAAATATATATAGCATACTATATATACATGCACACACACATGCTTACAAACAGTGGGAGTGCAGGTGGCGCAATGACACTGGGGCCTGTGACATGGGATGGACCTCCGAACTTCTTTATTATAGGAGCCCTTTTAACTCTACACCGGGGCCTGTAAGATCTTAGTTATGCCACTGCATTACATGCACATGTATTCTGAAGCCTTTCCCATTTTTCCTATATTATCCACCATAACGTTAGTGGTATTGATAATTTAACATGTTAATTCATTAACTTTTGCAGGGCATATAATCTTTATCTTGCTCTACAGATTTTTGAACTAATAGAGAGAGAGAGAGAGAGAGAGAGAAAGAGAGATGTGGAGTTATATAATGACAGGATAGCATTGTATGTGAGACTGTTGGGGTGTGGGTTCCAGAATGTCATCTCCTCTTGTAATTATCCTTGCTCACTGGCAACCTTGTCCTATTTTTCATCTTCAACATCTTATCTGTGTCTGCATGCAGTTACTTTGCCACAGATATCCAACAGCGATTAACCTCTTCCGATTTGCCTCCTGTTTTGTATGCCGTGTTACCATAGCCCAATTTCCCAGGTCAGCCTCTCAACTCTCATGGCTCTTTTACCACAGATACTCAGCAGACATCTCAGCAGATACAAAAGACATCTGGGAGAACTGTAAATCTGCATGGCACTAGCGTTGCATGCAGAATGCGTTGCATTCTTCACCGCAGATATCAAAGCATCATTTGAACTCCTTATTGGGTATTACTTTACCAAGCTTTTACTTTCATAGCTTCCGAATTCACAGGGGAACACTCCCCACAGCCAGGCAAACAAAGACAGCAAATGTTATTGTTCCGATGCCAAGAGCATCCACCATTCTTCTCCTGGAGTGGAACATATGCATGGCTATTCATTCCTGTGGGACATGACTGTGTCTCCTACTCTCTTTGTCATAAGAAAGTCTTTTACTTGGGTTCCATGACTAAGGTGTATGTGAGCTTGCATTTTAATGAGGAGTTTTAAATCTTTAAGCCTGTTTGGGGTACCTGCTCTTAGAGAACCAAGGCTAATATGGCGGGAGAGCGCGAGCACTAGCCACTAGCCTGTTTCAGAGTCAGTGTTGCCATTTCGTTTCATGTCTTTTTGGTTACCAGGTCAACCTGTTCTAGACATAATGCCAATTGTGGGACACACTTTTGGCATCCCTAGTCTGGATCTTACAGTACACACCCTGTAGTCTTTAAAGAAATTCAAGTATTTTTTATCGTCAACAGGATCTCTCAGTTACTAATTAGCAGCAGTTCACACTGGTCTACTCATTTGAAAAGGTTAAAGATTTGAGGCAGGTATTATTGGTCATAGCTTTTTCTTATAGTTCAAGCTGGACCAAATGTCTCTCGCTCATTTTCTTGCTCGAATTCTTAATGAGGTTAGCATGGTATGAACTAATGGTTCCCAGTTTTATCCACAAAGGACTTGCAGATTCCCAAGTAACCAATCAGTAACACACCCAATTGAGCAAATAACAATAATTGCTTTCTCACTTGAATTAAATGTGTATTGGGTGCCACTTTACATCTTAGGGCCACACCACCTTGGTCCAGACGACACTCATCTTTGCTATGGTGGCAGACAAACTCTTCTCTCCTTTAACTGACACAATAAAAGTCTTCTGTCAGCAATTTCTGCTCCTCCAGGGTTTGAAAAGAGAGTTCATACTCTGTCCTTCATATTGAAAGTCCTGATTCAAGCAATCAAGCTGCCGATTTGGAATCAGAAGGGTCCATTAGCATTTCTATGGGTGCTTAAGACATGTTTTGATCAGGGATGTCAAAGGGTACCACCTAAATTGACTTATCCATTCACTAAGTGTTGCTCAATTTTCCTCGTTTTGATTTGAGTGTCAAAGCCTGACTGAACCATTGTCTCCTCCATGTAGATTTCCTTTTCAGGGTGCCTTCCACTACCATTAGCTTTCTCCACTCAGGAGCCACAGCATATGGTAGGTGTATCCCTTGTCAAGGACAAGATCCAACCTAGTTGAGAAAGCTGTCAAAATTGATTAAGTAAGATGTTAATATAATTTCCTAATAATTGCAAACAACATGAAGACTTGTTTTTTCTTCTCTTTTTTCATGTTCACAATGTGTTGAGTCACACGTTGTTGCAAGAACAAGGCTGCAGGAATGTGCTCGAATCTCGGCAGGGGGAAAGAAAGTGATGGTAAAAGGGGGTTTACATTGTAGATAGATCTGAAATTGCTTGACACCTTTCTGACATGTTAACATATGGGAGGCAATAATTGAGTCCTGTGGGCCGCAGCAGTTCTCCGACATGCCACGCTGCCAGTGTATCTACTCTCCCCCCTCCCCTGTTCCTGGTGTCAGTAACAGGATACGCCTGCCTTGTCAGACAAGAAAGGGTGTTAGAATGGCTGCAGGATCCTAATGAAGAGGGCTCTGTGAGAGGAGACAATGAGAGGTGAGGAGAAGCCCAGCACAAAAGCCACTTCGTGATGCACTGAAACGAAATCCCATGCAGGAGCGAATTAAACCGTGGCTTTGCTGACGCAACTGTATATGTCCAGAGCCTGCTCTCTCCATACCAGTGACATTTTCCATGTTTATACAGATTTAAGCTGAATATTGGAAGTTTGTCTCACACAACTGTATAACTCAACAAACTGGAGCTTTACATTATGTGGAGGTTCCTTAATCTTCAAAAAAAGGTCTTCACACTCAAGCATCTTGTTCCATCTGTGGATGTTTTTTTTTTTTGGAAAACAAAAAGTGATTTTTTTTTTCTAATACCAACACTAACTTTCTTTGCAAGTTATAAGCTGTTTTTAATTGAAGCACTTGTGTGCAGATTAAAATCTAAAACCTCTCTACCACTTTATGACGACCATGGGAAGAAATACACAAGAAATAACAATAAGACATGATATAATGTGAGAGCGGAGAGGGAAAAAATAAATCCAATCTTAATCCAATCTGAAATAGGTCAGATTTGTTACAGGATTGGACTGGATTTTTTCTTTTTTTCCTCTGACCCAATGATATTCCATATCACATCAGTGGCATCTCTAAGTAAGTGTCATTGATCAAAAGAATGTGGCTGTTTAGAGAGACAAAAACACTTAACTCAACAGCCCTTCCCTTCCCTTAATTTTAAAGTGCACTGATTGCATTGGCAAAGCCCCCTTCAGGAAAGAAAACGATTCACAAAAGAAGACCTTCCCCTGTTGGTGCCCTGTGAGCTACTTCAGAGTGAGGTAGCTGTGGCATCGATGAATGGGACTTAAGGCTGGGTGGATCAGAGGTGACAATGGGACGTGGGTTATTGGACAAGTGGGGGGAGTGTTTACACAAACAGTGCCGATAGCCATCAGTGCCGATAGCTAGTGAGAAGTGTTCCACAAACAAACTCAGTCACACTTTGAGGGTCAGCCAGAGAAGCAAGGGAAACAGAGAAGGGAAGCACAAGAGGAGTAAACATACATGTGTGTGTACAATATCTCTCTCATGTAGGCTACTTCCAGGCCCTTGAGTGCTGAGAGCAATGCAAATATTCCACTTTCAAATATTGTGGGAATCTGAAGTGAGGAGGGGGGAAAAGAGAGGAAGAGAGAAGACAATCACTCATGTTGTTCCAACTGTGTTTTAACCTCTGGTGATGCGATTTTAATCGTTAACACTGCGGCAGTAGTACAGGCGAATTAGGTGGTGAAATTTAAGCCTCCTTTGAAAACATTAATTCAATTAAGAGGGCTGGAAGCTCGCAAAGCATCCTCTAATGAGGCAGCTGGGTAAAACATGAAAAGCTGCTCTCAGCCAAGGTCTTTGCTGCTTAAAGCATGTCAGGCACTTTGAAGAGGGCTTATGAGAGAGGGAGGAAGGAGGAAAGTGAGGAAAAGATGTAAGAAGGATTTCCTGTGAAGGAGGGAGATGGAGTCCGTTTGGGTTTGGCTGTAAGAAACACAAGGCACTCTGCTTGTTGTGTTCTTTCATATCTTTCCTCACCATTTTGATCTTCATTGTTTTTTGTTGTTGTTATTGTTGTTCACTTGGAGTGTGGGTGGGTAGGTGTGTGCCAGTGAGGTTTGGGCCTAATCCAATGAAGTACTCCCTGCCAGTTGTGTCTCACATTGAACCGGGGGGTGCTTGCTAGACTGTCAAAGAAAAGCAGCGGAAAATCAATTGCGATTTATAATTTACAATCGCAGAAGCCTGGACACTTTTTCTTCTTTATAGGCTCCATCCTGGAGCCTTAATATTGCATGAGGGGGTGCACCAGCATGAGGTCAGGGATGTGTGGGTACGTGTGTTGGTTGTTGGGAGGTTGGGGATGCACAACACCTTCAGAGCCCCTCTACTCTAGGGGCTGGGGGGTTTAGGGTAGGACCTAGTATGTGACGACCATGTATGTGGTTTAAGGACCAGAGCTCAAGGCTTCTTACCTCTCAAACTTAGCCTAGCCTGACTGCAGGTGTCTTATCATTGGCTCTTCAGTAAGGAACCCCCTCCTACCAGCAATTCTTAGCTCAGCATCCATCTTCATTGAAGGGTGGCATTAATGAGCAGAGGACAAGATTTTAGTGGTCATTAAAAACATACTGCTCTGCCCCATGTGTGTCGACTCAAGTATGTATTTGTTTTGTTTTTTCTTTTTCTCTTTTATTTTGCCCTCCTTAACTGAATGTGCTGCTGAATTATTTAGTGTGTGTGTGTGTGTGTGTGTGTGTGTGTGTGTGTGTGTGTGTGTGTGTGTGTGTGTGTGTGTGTGTGTG
>JBBPCZ010000023.1:5061671-5084569 GCA_037974445.1 Brycinus macrolepidotus | reverse complement strand
CTCTCTCTCTCTCTCTCTCTCTCTCTCTCTCTCTCTCTCTCTCTCTCTCTCTCTCTCTGTCTCTCTCTCACTCACCCCTTCTCTTTTTTTCTCTCTTCTGCCTCCTAAAACAGTATAGAGATAAAGGCAGCACATGCAAAGAAGGAAAACAAAAGTAGTAAATCTGCCAGACCCCTCAACCCCACCCCCCACCCAGCACTGCTAACTCTTAATCAGCCTGACCTAAGAGTGTGTGTGTGTATGTGTGAAGGCCTAATGATCCCCCAGCTTGCCCACTAACCCCTTGCAACCCCCTGAGCTAGCCCCCGAAATCAATCTCTCTCTCATGAATTATTGAGTTGTTTGCCTTCAGCCCTCTACAATAGACACCATAAGAGCCTTTTCCTTTACCCCTGCACCTTTCTCCATTCCTGGCTCTGCCTTTTGGTTTCATTCTCTTTTTTTCCACTGCTTTACGGCCGAGATCCATCTCTTTTGAAGAAAGACATGCCCAGAGGTCACATCATGTTCCTTATCACACAAGAGACTGGACACCGTTGCACATTGGTCACAAGATTAGCTTCTGTCAGCTAGTGCAAGTTTCCCAGCCTACAGTCTTCATTAAAAAGTTTCTTGTAGGGATGCACTGACGTGCAATTTCCTGGCTTATCAGTATTTAACCCCATGTTGTGACTGATACCCATATGAAGATCAGATCATTTCAGTTTTCTTTCACACCATTATCCATATATGCTGTACAATGAGTAATATAGGGTGATGAAAAACATTAGGAATCTTGTCCATGGACTGTGGTGTTCTTGTCCAAGCAGCTGAATCTCAGATCCAGAGTGTGGCATGGTGGTGTTATCTCCAGTCCCCTGAAAGTAATGGAAGTACACGCTAACTATAGATGCCATGGTTAGCTAAAAATTTATCATTATTGCTTAAGAAATCTTTTTGATCGCCGGTGGTGCTGAAGTCATTCATGGCTGGAAGTTCAAGAGACCACAACTGGCTTATCTTTTTTTGAGTGGGTAGGATGGGTTATCACCCAGCATGATGCTAGCATGGACAGCTGAATTACAGTGTGTGTTATGTTGTGTAATGACATCACATTAGCAACGGTTTGAAAAGATATGGTGGCGCTTCGTGTGACTGGGAAAAAGAATATCGTGAAGGTGTGTTACTGGGGAAGTCCTGTCTAGTGGGTGGAACTGGAGGTAACTAAATTGGGCAGAAAATTGGGGAAAAAAGTAGATAGATCATTTTCATTGAATTTGATGAATATTTTAAATGTGTTTTGACAACCCCAATTGTTATTATCTTCAAACCACAAAATGAGACTCCTAAAAAGTGATTAAGCAGATAAGTGTATTATAAAGATAGCCTTGCTTTAGGAGCATGGTTTTGAGAACAATTTGTAGTACCTTTCTTTCACAGTTTTATCACAGAACCCCTGTAAAAGGGTTTGGAACTTCTTTTAGGAATGTACGAGTAATATTGGCACAAGTACTATTTCTACCGCACCTAGTAGCTCTTAAGTCTCATTATTATAATGTATATAATTCGGGCGAATGCATTTTTGGTTAGATTTCCATATCTCCAGGGTCTCTGTGTTTTGACTGACAGGTCTGTGCTGCTGCACTGGGACGATCAATTACCACTGCTGCATATGAAGTGTTGCTTATGTAAAATAATACTCCCCTGTGTTATTTCCTTCTCTCTCTCTCTCTCTCTCTCTCTCTCTTTTCTCTCTCTCTCTCTCTCTCTTTCTCTCTCTCTCTGTCTGTCTGTGTGTCTGTCTCTAAGCAGCATGATACTGGAAGAAGCAGAAGCTCATATTCCTTCCGTTCAGCTTATTCGACTCTGGTTCGACTCCATCATTTTAAATGTTGAAGCAGCTTTAGAATGATGTTAGATTTGGTAGTATCAGCTCACCCTTGCTTTGTCATAGCGTAATGATGGAGGAATCGAAAATATTAATTAACGGTGACGTAACCTTACAACACGGGTCACATTTCTAACCTATTTAGCACATTGTCCTATTGATTATTGTGAGAGAGCTTTTGGACATGTTCTGAAGTAAAGAGGAAGGATGAAGATTCACTATTTATCAATGCTGCAAATTTACCTACGATACAGCTGCCCAGCTTTTCTCTACACATAGTAGTGCACATGCTGTCACTGTGGGTACGTCTTTGGTACCTTTAGTGAGTGTACCATATTATAAATCAGCAAAAACATGTGAACATGTGAAAATTAATTTGTTTTTGGTACATGAACAAAAACATATGCCATTTGTGGACCTCAGAGGAAAAAAAATGGGAAAAAATGTAAGATATAGGCAGTTATGAAAATATACGCTCCTTTTTCTTGGGAGAAGTTAATATACTGCACCTTTAACTCTCATTCAAGGAGCTAATTTTAACCTTCAGGACCTTTTTGTACAACAGTTTTTGTAACTTGGACAACTACAATTTACTTGGACGCTGGCTTTTTCTAGCAGCATTTCTACTTGTCTATCTGTCTTTTACTTATTTATTTTTATACATTTGTTTGCTTGTTTGTTTGTTTATTTGATTGACTAGTTAATAGTAAACATACCCACTTCCAGCACCTTGCGAAAATTTCTGGTTTGGATCAGACCGAATTTTTTAATTGCACTTTAAAAGAATAAATAGGAAAGATTGCTCAAGATATCTGTATTTCAGTCCAGCTCTAATAGTTACAAAGAGCTGATTGGATGGATACCTTTTGGCCTTTATATACATTACTTTTTCAGTTGTCTGATTTTTCTGTTTCATTCTTCTTACTTTAAATAAAACAATGTAGTTTTTCAGTTTTCATTTGTTTTTCTTTAATTTGACACCACTGTTCTGCTAGTTTGTTTTTTTCATCTTGTTAGTAAACCCCATAATATTTGTTATGAGGCTATTGAAATATTACATTTTTGCCATCTTTACCCCACTCTTCATTACTTTACTTATTAGTAAGAAAATATGTCCTTCATCTACATGTGAGGACCCTGTGCTGAGTGCCTAAAAGAGGGGTCTGCTGGTGAATATTTACCTGCACCTCTAACCTGCAGTGAACTGCCCAGTAAAAGGACATAATTCAAGTCTTCTGAGAATGGGATAACAAAGGAGAGAGAGTGAGTGAGGGATAAATCTGAGAATAAATATAAAAAAGAGTGTTGGGACCCTCACTCTCTCACCCCTTTTCTCTCTCTCTTTCTGATTCACTTGGAGGTATGTGTTAGCCCTCATAAAATATTAATGTTAGTTGTGCTCAGAGCCATAATTGCCATCTCAGCCTTTGAATAATTTATGGGCGCTGTACTGTTCACTTGTGCTCGTTTACTGGCGCTGTGGCTAACACCACGCAAGAGAGTATGGCAAAGGCAGTAATGGTCGCTGTTTTGCATTTAGTAACCAAATTAGATTACCTCATAAAAAATGCCTATCCTGCTTCTCCCACACCCCCACAACAGGCATCTCTCTCTCTCTCTCTGTCTCTCTCTCTCTCTCTCTCTCTCCCCTTGATCTGTGGTCAGGATTTCACAAATTAGATGATGTTCATGAGCAGATACTGTCTTCCATAAGTAGAGTGCAGGAAAGTTTTAGTGCCAAACTAAACTAAACTAATCCCCTGTTTCAGGAAACTGTTGTAGGCTGGTGGAGCTGGAGTTCTTTACAGGATTTGATTCATGTTATTGACTATATAACTGTAAAATGAACGAAAACAATATAGTTTTACTGAGAAAACATTGCCAGCTTGTCATGAAAAAAACAAACAAAAAAGTCCCCTCATGTTCTGGGTGAAAGTGAAGAGGATTTGGCAGGATGCTCCACTGGGAGATACTCAGTCCAGTTTAGACTTCAGAATGATTTTACACAGCATGCAGTTAAGTACTTTAGGTTTACGTTTACCACAAACAGAAAATTATTTCTTAACTTTCACTGCTGTTTTTCTGCCACTGTATTTTAGGGATTGACTCAGCTAGTCTGTCCGCAGCACCAATTAGTGGATTTATTACCCTTAGATTTACTATTGTAAAATAGTTCTTTTCCACAAAGTGATATATGTTTAAATCAAACAATCAACCAATAATGTCTCATGTTTTGAATATATAATTTTTTTTTATGTCTCTGCATGCATTTCTGTTTTGAATATTCAGCTAGTAGTATTACACATGGCTACCGTGCCATTTATAAATTGTCTGGTTGGCTGCTGCTTAAACCTTTTGCATAGTTCATCTAGACACAGACAGAGTGCAGGGTGTGCAGCAGTAGTTTAATTTATATTGTCATTATATTACATTGCGACACACTATGATACATTCATTTTGGTGTACATTATCCAAAAATTTCAGCACATCCTGCTTAAAACACCACCCTCTGTCATTGCATCATTAAACTACAAAACACAACTTGGAAAAGAGAAACTGAGGCTTTGACTGTTTTGTGGAGTCTGTTGACTGATGGCCAGATGTGACCTCTAGACATGGAGCTTAAAGGTCACAGTGTCCCATGTTACCCTCACCAACAAGAACCCCAGCACATTTACAAGACACCTTATACCTCTCACCCAGTTTAAACTGTTCAACAAAGGCTGTAGTGTCTGCAGAGTTACTTCTTCTCCATGCTGTATACAGAGCTGTTGTGGAATATGACATAATAAATAAATCATACATTTACCAGAAGCACTACTTTAGCCTCTGATGCTAGCTTACTGCTGATAGTTTTACTGTAGTCCATTCCATGATGTGACTACTGGATCAGGTTTGCGTATTGACTGGTGGTGTGTTAGACTGTGTATAAAGGCCCAGATATGTCAGTTGACCAATACTGAGGTTCCTTGTATTTATAGATATCAATGAAAAATACCCTGATAAAACCCATTAGTGCATCCCATAAATACTCTGATACATCCTAAAGTGTACTACTTTGCCTCTGATTGGATACACAGTGTCAATTACATCATTCACATTCTATGTCACAATAGAATGATGACAATGATAACTGCAATCAGATAATTATGTAATCTTTCCTTTTGCAAGTTAACTTTCCACATACAGTGTAAGTAAACGAAAGGAGAAAATAAATTATTTGAGACACATCATGGGTCTTATGAAAACAGTAGATGTTCTAACTTCTGACTGGTGCTGTAACACCTTTAGAGGGCAACAATGAGTGATGTTTGTTTGTTTGAGTTGGAGATCAGTTGGGGACATCATCAGCAAGGATGTCGGGCAGCTAATTGACGCATTTGGCCACTTTAGGCTTGTACTTAAAAAAAGACAATTAAACTGTTAAAATGTTTAAATAATTGCCGTTATTTAACAATTAATTATTAGATAATGCTTCTAAAGAATTAAAGCATAAAAACCTAGCAATGTTGGTTTTATTCTGTTTAATTAGCTGTTCAGCTGTGTCTGTGTTATACAGTGCTATTTAGAAAGTTAAGCTTCTATTATTTTTAATTGTTATTAATTAATTATCAATTTATTATTAGTATAATTATTATTGTTGTTCTATTATTAAGCTTCTATTAGGTGTTATTAACCATGTTTAAGCTTCTAAGTTATATGTTATAGTTAAGATAAACAAGATATTTTGAATAATGATAACCTGCAGAATTTTTGTGCCAACAATAACTGACATGTTGGCAGAAATGTGGTAGATTTGTTGAACAAGGTGGAGTTCTTTTTTCCCGCTTGCTTACTCTTTTCTTTTCCTTTTTTTTTGGCAGTAGAAGGTGTGTGTGTTTGGACGAATAATTTGTAGTACTGTTGAAAGGTCAGTGGTGGAACTACATGAGCACATGTAGAGGCCCTCCTTCCCCCACCCCTTCTCTCTGTCGCTGTAGTAATTGTCCTTTTTAATTGGAGTGCCCTTAACAGCACTGTCCTATCAATTATGAAAGCATAAGGTGGTGGTCTATGTGTGTGTATCTGTGCAAGAGTGTGTGTGTGTGGACTTGCTGAAACAATTCTCCTACTTCTAGCTTGAGCCATAATCACAGTGTCATTGATTCTAAATGATAGCAGAAGATGTGTGTGTGAGAGAGAGAGAGAAAGGGGTGATATGTCAGCAACTGAGCAGGGCAGAGATTAAGAAGGAATTAATTGTGCGTGTGCGTGTGCGTGTGCGTGTGTGTGTGTGTGTGTGTGTGTGTGTTGTTAGTATCTGCCAGTAATCCCTTCACATTAATTAGTTTGTGTGATTTTAGTGTAAAAGTGCTAAAAGTGTTGCTGGAGCACACATTGTAAACCTCTTCAAGCTAATTGGTAAACTTGCTCACCAACATGCTAAATAGGGAAGCATAGTAATATTGTAATCATATTGGTATTACAAGATTGCTTAAAACAAACTAATAGCATCGTACAGATTTGTCTGATATTTCAAGCCAATATCTGATGTGTTTATTGTTCACAAAAATGTTGTTTATCTACTGGTTTGATTCCAAATGACATGCACAACCAGTTAACAGTGAAAAATATATATGAGATTATGGCTGACTGTAAATGATATAATACTGAAATGCAGCTTGAATTTACCACTGTAATTGAAATTGGTTCAGTTGGCTATAAAATTAGTTGAATGTCTCCAGTGTGTCTAAACTTTGGTTTAAGTGTCAGCTTTTGGCAATTCCAATTTTTTAGCATAGTGGGTCTGAATTACAAAATTGATTTTGTGTCAGAATTTACAGTATAAATATAATAGACCAGTAAATAACTGACTATTCAGCATCTTGACGAACACTTTGTCCTAAAAGTAAGCGAAGCAAATTAACAGCACTGTCAAAATCCCGTGTTATAATCACTGAAGCTGTTTTCATCATCTGTGAGTATTTTATCCAACCATCTCCATTTTCGACATGATGCATTGCACTTATGTTTCACCTCATAGAGCCTATTTACACATGATCACTGGTTTCTGCATAAGATTACATGGGAAGAGTTTCAACCAATCACCTGCACTGCTCCTCATTTTTCTCCTCTAAAGTCGAATGGAAAGTACAATTTTGCAGTCAGTGTTTGCAAGAAGTGGCTGTTTAGAATAAAGATCCTTCTGCATCATCAGCATCATTAACACTGTGTGTTAAAACAGTGTGTTGTAACAAGAAGATGAAAAATGACAAGGCGAGGTAAAGTTTAACTAAACTGGTGCTTTATTTGAGCTGAATGGCTCATCCAGAGTAGGATGCTAAATTAAACTCAGATCAGCGGGTGAACTGGGGCAGCAATGATGTGGTGGCAGTCTGAAGGGAAGGCATGGGGTATCACAAAACTTGGGAGGGTTTTCAAATGTGTTTTGGAGAGAGTGATCTGCAATAGCACCATCTTAAATACATGGCTTGTATTGGATTTATATCTGTTCAAAATGTATCTTGGCTTCAGTTTAATATGGCTTGGCCTTGATCAGATATAAAATACTGAGACTCAAGACACATGAAGTGACCAGTTGTAATAGGGTCTAAAAAATGAATAAGTGCACACCTTAAAAATTTTTATTAAAAAAACATAGATAACAGTGTGTTGATTGAAAACCACATGTCTGACATTTAAATTTGTTTAACACTTGTAAAATTTGCTGTTAAAAATACCCTAATTTTAAATTCACCCATTTTGCAGTGTGAAACTGTTAACTGATGTTTTGACTTCACAGTCTCGTTTACAACCTAGACTTCCTAACGGCATTACAGTAAACACAATATTATAACTGAATGCTTGCCTGCTGACATATGTTAAATAATAGTCATTTAAAATCTGCTTAATTAAATGGTTGAGATGTAAATAATTATTTACAGTGGTTTGATTATGTTTTTGTTCCAGAGAATCTTAAGGAGTCAGAATTGTTTGCAGCAATGGTGAAAGAAACCAGACATCTGAAGTGTTTAATGCCTCTCAAAGCTCCCTCACAGAAATATATTTTGTGTACATTTTGTTGTAATGCAGAACAGTTCCCAAAGGAAACATATTTTTCCAGTTTTACCACTACCCTACTTTTATCACCATTGCCTATATGCCGTTGAAGGTTAACTATTGTTTTCTGATAGTAAATAAAATTAGTATATTTGTGTTGTATACATCTCTACATCTCTGGTTCTTATTTCCACCATTGTAAAGAAAATAGTGTTGGTAAGTCTCTCTGAGGTGAAACCACACTGAATGACTTTACATCTCAATGATTCAGAAATGTTCATGTTCCTGCTAGAAATTGTGTCTTTACAGTGATGCAGGTTTGGCCAGTGTTGCCTCGTCTCAAACCTCTGTCCTGAAAGTGGATTTATAGGATCACAGATTTGTTAGCTATGTCACATTAAGCAATTCCAGTAGCACACATCCAGAGGAGCTGAATAAGATAGCAAACATGTACCGTGAGAAATCCTAGTGTTTTTGCTCTAAGTGAATGTCACACTCATCATACTGCACACCATGGCAACACCCAGCAAGGAGCATGACTAAAATATAGAGAGTGACATGATGAAGGCCTGGACAGTGAGGTCACTCCAGCCAGTGAGACAGAGAGAAAGTGTGTGTGTGTGTGTGTGTGTGTGTGTGTGTGTGTGTGTGTGTGTGTGTGTGTCTGTGTGTGTGTCTGTGTGTGTGTGTGTGTGTGTGTGTGTGTTTGTGTCTGTGTGTGTATGTGTGTGTGTGTGTGTTGACTGTTGCCAGAAGCACTGTTTTCTATTTTATATATCTGTCATCTGCTGTTCATGTTATTATAACATTACACTGTGTGGTACAGAAGGCTCTCTCTCTGTCTCTCTCTCTCTCTCTCTCTCTCCCTCTCTCTCTCTCTCTCTCTCTTTCTCTGTGTGACATGCGGCATTCCCCTGCAGCGCTGGATGTCTTGGCAGGATGAAGGGCGCATTCTGCTGACTCATCGGTCTGATGCTGCAAGGGATGCAGTTTTCAACGACGACAAGGTAACAGTGAGGAGCAGAGAATGGTCTGCTGGTTAGGATTTGACCTAAATGTCCAAAATTCCCCTTTAGACTAGATTTGTGTGAACACCCACACACATGTAGACACAGACAGTAAGGAAAGACCGTGGTGAAAATGAATTTTCTGGAATGTTTACGCTCAGAGCAGACAGACGGTTTGGGGAGACCTTTTTAAGCGAAGAACTTTGAGCGCTCCCTCCTTCAGCTCTAACAGACCTCTTTAAAAGTTAATTAAAGATTTACACACATCCTCTGCACGATCCAGAGAACATCACATCCTATTAAACTCCACACTGCACTTCTGCCTTTGGATATTACAATTAATGTATGAAGTATATTTTATTATATAGCTTCTGTCTGGGCAAAGCCCAGTAACGTAACTTCAGGAGAGGAAAATGTAGCAAAATTTTTATCAGTATCAGTTTTATCACATCAAGTCGTTTTGGACCACTTTTACTGGTCTGTTCATCATGCAGTTTTCACACAATGCAGGGCTCAACGTGAACTCTTTCTTAAGCTTGCTGAAAGTCTACTGAGTTTTGCTTTACAGGTATGAAGAACAGATGTGGACTACTAAAGCACTGATGTACGTCGCTCTGGATAAGAGCATCTGCTAAATGCCGTAAACCTAAACGTACTGTCCCAAATAGAGTTATACTGTACCAAACAGAGTATATACTGTCCCAAAAAGAGTTATACTGTACCACACAGAGTTTATACTGCACCAGAGTTTATACTGTACCAAACAGAGTATATACTGTCCCAAATAGAGTTATACTGTACCAAACAGAGTTATACTGTACCAAACAGAGTTTATACTGTCCAGAACAGAGTTTATACTGTAACAAACAGAGTTTATACTGTCAAAATAAAGATTATACTGTCAAAAAAAATTATACTATCCAAATAGAGGGTATACTGTCCCAAACAGAGTTTACACCATCCTAAACAGAGTTTATATTGACCCAAACAGTTTATACTGTCCCACACAAATTTTTGTTTTTAAAAACATTTAAAAACATTTAAAAACCTTTCCCCTTGTTTTTAAAATAAAAATTATAAAATGTTATTAGTGTACTATTAAAAGGTATTACAAATTATTAGTGCACTCCAGGAGGGGGGCCCGGAGAGAGGCTGAGCGGCTGCGTGCCGAGCGAAAGAGCAGCAAACATGGAGGAGAACAAACAGTGGTTTTAGACTGTTTTACACCGATTATATTTACTGAAATCACATTTTAAAGTAAAGTGGCCCCTTATAGTCACACATGAACACACCACACCACAGCACACAGTGGGAACTTCTTTCTCTGCTTTTAACCCCTTCACCAAGTGAAGCAGTGGGCAGCCAGCGACGTGGTGCCCGGGGAGCAGTGTGTGGGGAGGGTACCTTGTTCAGGGGTACCTCAGAGGTGCCACTAGCAGTCCTGGGATTCGAACCCACAACCTTCTGATCACAGGGGCTACTCCCTAACCACTAGGCCACCAGCTGCCCCCAATTTTTCTAATACACTCTAAGGGTTCTAATACAGTTCCAAGGGTTAACAAGATACTCCATCATATCACACTGTCAGCATTTCCTCAGCACATTCAGATCCGATGTGAATGATATGAAGGCTGCAAAAGTACAGAAACAATCCTCAGGAATCCTAATAAACACCAACACAATGCATGTCGTAGCCATCTAACCGACTTTTAAATATTGAAGAGGAGGGATCCGGGGAGAACGTGAGGCCGTGCTGCTAGCAGGTGTCACGGATAATGAGGCAGCATGAGTGAGTGGGCGAACGAGTGTGAGAGAAGAGAGACCTCAGGGATAACACACGTAAACAGTGTGTTCGTTTTTAATGATAGTCCCTCTCTCTATCTCTCTCTCTCTCTGCTCCACGTCTAATTGCCCTCTGTTGGAGTGTCTAGCTTAGCCATTCTCTATCTCTCTCTCTCTCTATTTCTCTCTCTCTCTCCCACCCCTACCCAGTGCACCACACGAAGCCTATTACTGCTCTCTAAAACACTGAAGGCCATTGTGAGCTCAGGAAAATTCACTGTTTCCTACATTGTCTGTCTGAACAGGCTATTTTTGGCCTTCTCTACAGTCTCCTGATTTGAATATGTCTCTCCTTCTCTTTATTTGTTCTGTGGATGTGTCTTTTTCCTCTTTCATTCAGCCCTGGTCATTCATACCTTCTCCTTGAGTGTCAGCATTATATCTACATTACATTTTTTTAGCCAGGAGACAAGGGGAATCTTCTGGATGATGAAGGTCCTGCATCAACTGAGAGTCATTTCACCTTATATAGTCACGAGAGAACCCTCAGAACACTTGGGCCAGAAATTAGGTGGACCCAAGTATGCTTCATGGCAAGCTTTTGTTTTGTAGGAGATTATTTTGTATAAGCTCAAGGCTGCAAGTGGCAAAAAATACACTTGAAGCTTAAAACTGTGCTTTGTGTGTAAGGGCTGTGCACAAACAAACAAATAAACAAAAAACACAGCTGGAATTCTACTAGTAAGACTGTCCCAGCCCTTTCAGCATTTACCTATAGCCACTTATTTAGATTATGGTATTTTAGCCCCGCCTGCACATACTGAAGTTATAAGAGGTATTACACTCACTGCACAAATCAGAATGCACACTCAATTCACAGTAACAAACCGCCCATTTACTCTAATTTACGTTCACAGATTCATGATAGCTAAGAAATGTGTAATGTCTGGCTGATAAACTTGAGTGTTAATTAGAAAATAATGGCACTAATTACCAAGAGATGTAAACCATTGACATCATTACACACTTCAGCAGCAGCCATGGCTCCAACATGATGGCAAACTGGGAAGATGACAATCTACATGCAGTGGTTTTTTTCTGTTATCTGCGTGTATTATGTCCCATATAAGTATAAATATATACTTATATATTATACTTATATATATGTGTGTGTATGTATATGTATACAGTATGTATATGTATGTACATACATAATATTAACATATAAAATAAATATGGGACATATTATGAAATATATATGTACAAGCCTGTGTGTGTGTGTGTGTGTGTGTGTGTGTGTGTGTGTGTGTGTGTGTAAGGTAGGCCAGGGTAAATTGAGAACAGTAGGCCTCTTCTTATCAGCAGGGCAAGGCGGAGAACCCTTTGCCTTTTCCTGTTATCATCCCTCACTTCCTGCGTGATCCCATCAGTTGTACACACTCAACACACACCCCAGCAGCGCTCATAAACGCTCCCTATTTATTCGGCCGTCATGTTCCAGCAGCAGTGACAGGCGCGCTCTCCTATCTTTAATGTCTGACAGACGTGAGTGGCGTACCAACGCCGGCACGGCGCTCGGTTGTTTGAGGCCCGCTGTCTCTGTTTGGGTGCAACTTCAAAGCCAGGCTGATCGCGGCCCCCGAGGTGCTCAGGAGGGTTGCCGTGGCAATGGCAGTTGCAATCTCCTTCAGGATAATGGGCCCTGGATATTAGCCCAGTGAAAAAATGGATATATTCGCTAAAGGCCTCTGAATTTGGCGTGAGATTTGGAGAGTGAGAGATGCTGAATGGCCTCAAACACAGGGATATAAAAAGAACTTGTGTTGGTGGGGGGGTAAACCACTAACTTTAGTGGTTGTCCAGTTGCACTGCAAGATGGTGGACAACTACATACATAACCCATACATCTTTTCAACCCTTGAATGCAGTGTTATTATTTCACATACGCTGGTGGCATGCATTTTGGTTATTTTCAATGGAAGACGTTTTGGACCCCTTCCATTGACCCATTCAACAACTTTTAAAGGGCTTGTATAACAGAAAACCAAAATTTCCTCTCGTTTTTACCTAAAGGGGTTAGCTGTAGTATGTAAACACTTGAGATTTTCATCCCATCCTTGAGATGTCACAAAAACCAACACATTTACATATATCCACCTGTTTAGCCTAAAGTGGTTTATCCCTGTCCGTTGTAAGTTACAAGGCGTGTTCGAGACTACTGAGAATCAGAGCACATTTACATATCAGCCCTAAAAATAAACAAATAAATAAATAAACAAACCAATAAATAAATAAATCTGAGGTTTTGATCAAAATATAACAAATATGTTTTTGGTTAATAAGTTATCATAAACATCATATATGTGTATCTCAAGTAAAATGAGGAATATGTAAAGGTCCTTCAACAAAATTTGGAAATTATGTAAAAAAGATGTGTTCACTTATTTTCAACACTTAAATGGTGGGTTGGCAGGGTCAAACTTTTGCAAACAACTGAATAAAATGGGGGACTGTGGTGGTGCCAGCCCCACAAAAATGCATTGGCAAGCATGGTGGTGACCTGTCCAGGGTGTTTTTTCACTTTTCACCTAATGAGTGCTGGGACAGGCTCCAACACGCTCCTGCCCAAAGTGAATGGATGGATGGATGGATGGACTTCTCATTTTGATCATTTGTGCTGAAAATGGAATGTAAATGCAATTTTTCTTGAGTGCCCTTACTTTATAAACCCGGACTGACTGACTGACTGACTGGTACTTCAAGAGAACTTGCAGGTGAGAAGAAGGCTGGAGCTTCTAATTATAAACACGGCATATAAGCCGCATGTGAACATGGAACGTGACTCAAAACATCAGGGAGATTTTCCACGGAGGATCCAGAGGTGCCGAGTGTTGAAAGCAGATAACTCAGAGACGTGGGCGGTCGGTTTGCTTCGAGGCGGAACGCAGGAGCTTCCACTGAACGCAGCACGCTCTGCTAAAGCTTTTTGATAGTTCCAGCAGGTTCGAAGCAAGCCGCGTTTAGAGCACAAGCGACGAGCCCCGCGTGAAGGTATGTTTCTCCTCATGAGAGTGCGCTGCTGAGGATTTTGAGGGCCACACGTGGTAGCCCAATGAGAATGGGGATCTTTGGAAAATTTCATTAATATACTGTGATTCATTATTTATTTCAAATCATAATTCAAATGAAATGAATATTCAGAATTTTTTTATTTTTAAATGAATTTTAAGTAAAACCTTAAAATTCAAGGCTTTATGGCAACTGTGAAAATAAAATGATTAGAGAAGGTTTTCTAAAAGCTCTTTTGTTACTGACACAACACAGTGATTATGTGTGGACATACTTTCTCTTAATTGAAAGAGAATTCCACCAATTTCTCAAAATTTCTGCATCATTTAATAGTTCATTGGTTTAGTGTGAAACGCCCCATTCTGGGAAAACTCCCTGAGCCAGAGCTGTTCACAGTGGAGGTGAATGGAACCAGACATCTGCCTCTAAAAGCTCCTTCACAGAAAGTTATTCCATGAAATGGTTATGAATGAGCTGCCTGAAGCCTGCAACATTATTCCACCAGAGTTTTGAGAAGTTTTTGGTCCTAAAACTAAACCGGTTCATGGTGGACGGATACATGCAGGGCGAAATGGTCCCCAAGGAAAACTGATTTAGTTCATATTTGCCACTATTTCACCATCATCAACATCTATGTAAGCACTCAGAGACACGTGGAGCTTCACTGGGGGTTCAGTTGTAAATTAAATGTCTATTTGTGTTAGAGATGTCTGGTTAAATTCACCTCCACTGTAAAGAAATCAGAGTGGTAAAGCTTTTATACAATGAACCAATTCACATCAAACCCACTTTGAATGACTGTGTTTACAAACACTAAATAAGGGTCGGTTTGAAAAAAGCACTAAACAGGTACAGAGACAGACAGTGGGTTGTGTTACACCCTTCCTCTTGTTGAGGGGATTTTATTTGGAAAGGTAAACACTTGTGCTGAGGCCCAATGGGAAGTTTCAAGGACCAAAGAAGATTACTGGTGTAAGAACCTGGCCCGAGAAGATATTGGAACTGGAGAAGCACACAAGCAGAAGACGTTGGTCTAAACATTCTTTAGAAAGACATCATCACCGATTTCGCTGCTTGCGCTCCCGTCTGACAGCTGGGACGGCGCTGGAGGGCTTGTGTGTGGGAGGAGACGTGATTGACATTTGTGAGCTCTTCTCTTGTCAGAGTAACACATGTGGGACTGAGGTGTTGGTGCTGACTTCCACATTTGTATGTGGAGTGTGTGTGTGTGTGTATGTGTGTGTGTGTGTGTGTGTGTGTGTGTGTGTGTGTGTGTGTGTTGAGAGGTAGAGATAAGAGGCTCCTCTGTGGTATACAAGGTGATATAATGTGAAAAACCTTGTTGCTCACCTCAGAGAATGACACTGCTAATCTTTTACAAAACAAGGGAGCGCTGGGCACAAAATGACACATTTTGCTTTTTGTAAAATCAAAACAAGATTAATGATTTTAATATAAACATCCCACACTTTTTCTGCTACAAATACAACCTCAAACTTTTAAATTCTGTGAACAATCCAGATGAAAGTGGAGAGTCACAAACTCATGAACAGGAATGAACTTCACATTTCAGAGGATTTTTATAGTTACTAAACTGGTCTGTGCTAAAGCCTCGACTGACTCTGACTCGCACCCCAGACACTCTATTTGAAGTCAGCTCCTCACATTGAAGAGAATCGAGACTCTAGAGAATTGGACTTGCACCTCAGAGATTTGACTCTGACTCACACTGCAGAGACTTAACTTTGATTTACGCCCCAGATGCTAGAGATGTGACTCGCCCCAGCAGGTACTTGCAACTCAACTCGACTAAAACAAGATTCTCGAGAATTGGACTCGCACTTTAGAGACTTAACTCTGATTTGCAATGCAGATACTCCAGACTCGACTCGGACCCCAGAGACCCGAGACTTTACTTTGACTTGCAACTTAGACTTGACTCTCACTCATACACCAGACACCACAGACTCGACTCAGAGACTCAACTCTGATTTGCACCCTAGATGCTAGAGATCGACTGCAACTTGCCCCAGCAGATACTAGAGACTTGGCTCTGACTAAAACCTAAGAGAATAAAGAATCTAGAGAATTGGACTCGTACTTCAGATTTAGATCAGACTTGTGCTGCCTTGACTTTAGACTCAACTCTGACTTGCACCCCAACAATTTAAGACTTGACTCTGACTCGTACCCCAGAGACTCAAAATCCAACTCTCACTCACACCCAGAAAGTCTGGACTCAACTCTGACTTGTACCACAGAGACCTAAGACTTGAATCAGACTCAAACTTAAGTGAATAGACCTTAGAGACTAAAGTTGCGAGTGAATTTAGACTGAAGAATCAAGGGCACCTCAGAGACTCAGGACTCATCCTGTCAGAGCTAATAAACTGCAGCAGAGGCTTTTAACTGACAGTAACTTAATTAATGTATATTGTCTTAGCTAACTGTATTTATTACCATCTTAAATGTCTTGGGTATGTTAGCTTTGAAATGTGGGTTAAGTTGCACTGCAAAGCGTTTGAAACTGATTATGCTCTTGTTGGTTTTATTAGTGACATTGATTTTATAATGCTAGTACTTACAGTTCTATGGCCTTGTTCCACATAATGACGTATCCAGACAAGATAAAGGACTCCACATTGACGATGTGTGTGTTTCCTCGCTCCGTTCCAACGTAAAGCCATTTGCTCTGGAAGGGAAGATGGCAAAACGTGATCCTGAAAGGGGGGAAGAGCAGGGAGAGATTCTGTTAGCAGTAACAGGGCTCATCAATTCCACTGTGAAGCCTGTAATTAATATCACACCTTTAAGAAAGTAGCAGCCCATTAATTACCATTCTCTCTTTCATGGCATATGGGCTTCAATTTCAGCCAATTATGACAATCTCATTCGAGATGATTACATGCTAGAAACAAGTTTTGGGGATCCTTCATGGTAATTATAAGGAACGTGTTATCTTCACTTAAAACGCTTCCTCTGAATGACCTGGGTGCAAACAAAACAAACAGTGTTCATAATTCTGCAGTTTCGTTACACATATAGAGGCGATGCAAACTGCAAATGAAATGTCACTTAAAATTGCACAATCGTATCAGTGAAAAAATATCACTTCACACAGCTCACACAGGGAAATGTCTCATTAAATGCTTTAAGACATCAGTGGTGTTGAGGTAATTGCGAGACTTGACTCTGGCTTGCACTAAGAGACTTATGACTTGGCTTTGACTTGCACCCCAAAAACACGAGACTTGACTTTAAATCACACCCCAGAGTCTTGGAACTTGCACCCCAGATAATATACAGGTTTGACTGACTTGCACCCCAGAGACTCGAGGCTTGGGTTTTACATACACCCCAGAGAACTTCAGAGACTCAAATGAGACTCGCACTACCCTGACTCGAGACTTGACTTGGACTCGACTCTGACTTGCACTCCAGATAATAGACACGTTTAACTCTGATTTGCACCCCAGAGACAGAGGTCATGGACATACTATCAGAATTACGGCAAAGGCTGTTTAATTCAAAGGGATGAAGAGAGGTCAGTTAATGGTCACATAAAACTGAATTATGGCCTTTTTTGGCTGTTTTTTGGCACGCAAAAGTCAAATCAACAAAACAGCATCCAAGACTCAGACTGTATACTAATTCTGTGACATGTCCAGATTCTGTGACATGGGGTCAGGGTGGTTACGTGGTAAAAAACTAGGTCACATTTATCTGCACACGTTCTTTAGAAGAGTTATCTTCAGCCAAAGCCTCCTGCTTTCTTTTCTAGAACAGATGACACCACAGCCTGTCACGTCATTCGCAATGTCAACAAGTTTGGCTACGCTCTGGGTCTCGTGTCAGTCGAACGTCAGTCCCACTTGGGCACGGGTGTGTGTATTTTTAGGATGCCGCAATTAATTGGAACGCCACTGCCCCGAGACAATGTGGTGTTAATGAGACGTGAGATGCAACAAGACGAAAAGCTTCCAGGAGAGAAACTTTTAAAAGAGAACCAGAGTAAAATACCTGTCAGAACATACCCTTCATTCCCCAGTCCATTTGGTTGACTTTGACCGGCACCACATAGACTTTGAGAGTCGAGACTCTGACTCAAGTCTGGCTCAAGCTTAAGGGAATCAAGACTGTAGAGAATTCTATTTGCACTTCAGAAACTCAAGTCAGACTCATGGTGCCCTGACTCAGACTCTCCAGAAACTTGAGACCCCAGAAACTTGAGACTTGACTTTAGACTCTGACTAGCACCCCAGATAATAGACACATTTGACCAACTTGCACCCCAATATGTTTGTAAAAGTGTGAATCAGACTCACACTGCCCGGACTCGAGACTTGGCTCTGACTCTGATTTGCACCCCAGAAACTTGAGACATTACTTTAGACTTGACTTTTGCTCACATTCCACAGACTCCAGACTTGACTTTTACTCACATTCCAGAGACTCTATACTTGACTTTTACTCACATTCCAGAGACTCCAGACTTGACTTTTACTCACATTTCAGAGACTCCAGACTTGCACAGGGAAACTAAGCTGCCAAAAGTTTGCTGCGAACTGCCTTTGTGATGATACAAGAGTTTAGCCTCATCCATTCCCAATGACGTTATTGGGAAGTGTTTCAGCCTGGGCTGCTTTTCAAATGAGGCACAACACAGGGCAGCCAGTTAGAACCAATCAGAGGACATTTACATGTTTCAAGGGATTGTTTTGGTCCATTAGCCATTATAAGTGGTACAAATTGTAGTATATGGGCCCTTTGAATGAGCTCAAATAATGCTAGGTCATAACATATTGCAATACGTTGTTTATATATTACATAATGCACTAAATCATGTTTCCAATGCCATTCTTTCTTGTACCTTTTCATATTTCCCAAATGCCTTTCAGTCTGGTGAGAGCATTCAGAGCGGCGGCCTCGGGCCCTCACTGGCCAAAGCATATTGTGGATGATGAGTCCTGTCGAAAGCAATCACTTCAGAAAACAACAATGCAGTTGTGACTGCAGGGACATTTCTGGAATGTGTGTGTGTGTGTGTGTGTGTGTGTGTGTGTGTGTGTGTGTGTGTGAGTGAGTGATTCAAGTAGTCTTTCATCTGACCATCTGATGTGCCATTTCTGCCCTCGGTTTCCAAAATATATGCTACTGAGAAACCAACAGGTCAACCGCTGCTATTGCTGCTTCCAAAATAAATACCAAACAAACGGCCTCCGCTTCACTGCCTCTGATTTCACTCTCCTTCAAGTGTGCCCTCACATTCACATGGGATGTAAAGTGTAAAGTGTAAGCACACTCTGCTACTTCAGGTTTGAATAGAGGCTGTTTTTCTGATCTTTCCTAAACAACACTTCAATATCCTCACACAAGGTGCCAGATAAATAATACAGGTAAAAGCATGAAATGGGTTTGTTTCACTGAAGGTGCTTACACTGGGGTGTCAACTCAACACTCAGCACAGGCCAGTGTCCCTGAGTAATCCACACGACAAGCATTTTAGATGTGTACATATGTCTTTCTCTACAAATAAATAACAAAACACTGAAATGTATAATATCCAGTAACTAATATCTAATAAGCAGGGATGCAGCAAGTGTCTGAGTATGCTGGGTATGTGGCTGATTATAAGTGATTACAGCCGAATCTACAAACCTGGTAGCACCATCTCGATGCTAACTTTGCATCACTGCGTGGCGGTTACACTTCAAAGTGGTGTCCTACAGCTCTGAAAAGCCTGACACACTCAGTAAAAGCTCCTCCAGACTTTTCTCCATTTTGATTTTGATTGGATCTTTACAATGCAAACGCAGGGAGATTTCAAAGCTAGTCATGTGTACACACCTTAAGGCTGCAGCTTTTCATGCAAACTGGGTGTAGCCTGCCAAACTGCTAACTGCTTACTTGCGAGGGTGAGGATTTAAAAGACTCAACAATGGAAACAATGAAACAATAGAGTCATCAAGACTCCCAAGTGGCACAAGCGTTGATCCTGTCATTGGGAGGTTGTGAGTTCGATCCCCATTTGTAGCTAGATGTCCAAGACAACATAATTGTCCTCTTTTTCTCTGGGTGGGTAGTGTGGTTGTCCCTCTTATCCATCATTCTCAGTGTTGGGAGTATGATGTGATAGGAGCAGACCTAGCTAGCATTTGGTTACTGGGAAGAAAATTGGGAAAAACACACACAAAAAAAAAACGAACCAAAAACTAGACGAAACAGAAAAGACAAAAACTGCAAGCTGAAACCAGTCTCTTCTATTCCAAACCTGGACTGGCGGAATTTGCACTATTAAGAACACGCAAAGGGCGTTGATAACGTAAAACATCGATCGCCTAATTATGATAAATGAACAATAAGCCCATCACATGGCACATGTCAAGTCTCAGTCTGAGGCATATTCATTTGTGTGGCGATCGGGCCAGGCGAACGCTGCCATTCTTCCAATGGCATCATCCATCATCCTTATAAACAGGTTAAGTAGGAAATAAAGACCAACACTCTGCAATTCACTTCTGTCCGAGCTCATTACGTCTCCCTCTATTTGTCTCTGCTTTCTGCTCTCCTTTCACAGAGACCCCTGGGGCCCCGGCCAGCCGGGGAGATTAGATATGAGGCATGCGAGACACTGCACAGACAACTTTGCTTGTCAAGGTGGGAATACTAACGAAGCACCTGGCTGTGCTAATGTTTGCAATTGCATCTCGTGCATATATAGTTTGTAGAACATCTATTTTGAAATGGCTTTAATATGTAAACAAGTCACTTTTAAATCAGCTTAATGTTGATTTCAAGGTCATTACCAAAAATGTGAGTGGACCAAAGACAAAACCCTGAGGCACAACCATTAAAGCAAATTCAGAAAGGCTGACTGAGTTAGCAATAATAAGTGTGCTGCAGAGCTCAGTCTTCGGTCCACTAACATTTTAGGACATTCCTGATGGCAATGTTTCAAATAGGTCACAGTTAAAGTATTGAAGAGTCTTACTGCTTTGCCCATAAACCAGTTTTTATTTTTGGACAGTGTGTTTGTGGATGTAATAGAGGCAGTTTAACATTAGCCTAAGTTAATTCAGTCAGGATTTGATAGGCACTGATTTAAATTTGCTTTGTCTATGGCTAGGATGCTCAAATTGGTAGAGAAATCTGCAAATAACCACATGGCAAATAACGTCATATATAATTTCATTCACAGAAAGTGAATAATTTATATTGAAGTGAAGTGACTATAAAAAATATTCCAATCTGCCTTGGTCATTCCAGTTATTTTAACTAGTCTGAATGCTCTGTACATTGTCATATCATAACTTAACTCAGATTTTATTGACTTTGTTAAAAAGTTAAGGGCCAAAGACCAAACCCTGAGGCACACCCTTTAAAGCAAATTCATTTCTTTATGTTGAAACAATGTGCAAACTGTACAGATGTTGAGCTCAAACATGATTCATTTCCACAAATGAAGGATCTCTTTATATCCAAATGTATAACATTTTGAAATAAAACTTTTCAAATTTTGGGACTCGATTACCATTTAACTGACAGGGGGAGGAGGGTTTGTGGCATGTGCAATTATTTTGGCACCCTCTCAGGTGGTGCACTGCTTTTTTTTGTAAGGTCGCACAGCTTGTTTGACTCATAGGGCCAAAGCATCACACACAAAAACAGACGAACGACCCTGAAGACCAGTCTTATTTAGCCTGAATTAGCAGAACCGCAATTTAGCTCCAAACAAACCAACTGTGTGTGTCAGTGTGTCTTCAAATATAGATGAGGTAGGCCTATGTGCTATGCTGTGTGTAGATGTGTGTGTGTGTGTGGTGGCTTTGACTGGTTTTGACAGTGTGAGAATCAGGGGCTTTGTTTGTTTGTTCCAGCCAGGATGATGAGGTGATGATCGTTATCATCAATTACTGCAGCAAAGAAGGAGCTCATTAGCCCCACAGTGACCTAGAAGCACACACAGCGACACACACTCAGACTGCCAGAATACTGCCGTACGGGGGGGGAGGGGTGGGGGGGGGGCAAGGGAGGAGAGAGAGAGGGAGAGAGAGACAGAGAGAGCTGGGAGGTATTTATATAGAAACAGAACTCAGCTGTTAGTGCACACTAGGCAGGTTTCCATTAACCTGCTTAATCCCCAATTTAGAAATGAAAACATGAATTTGGAAAATTCTCACTATATATCACTAAAACCCAGCATTTGTGTACATAGCATGGCGTATTTTATATTGAGTTTTTATTTGATTTTATTTAGACTTTGTTTTATATTGTTTTTGTCTCTGTGTCTCTGTGTGTCTGTGCAGTCGTACCATAAGCAATTTCCTTCAATAAGGTTTTCTGATTCTAATTAAAACGAAGCAATATTTCACGAAATTGAAATGGAAAATGAAATGGAATTTTTAGATATTAGATTTTTAGATAACATGAAAAGTCACACGACTTTGCATGTCTTGGCTGGAACTGGCTCTCAGGGCATGGGTACCACGAGGTTACATAACTCATTAAATGTTGAGAGAGTCAATCGGAAGTTTTGGATCCTCAGGACTTCTGTAAAATCATTGCGGACCACCCAGAAGTTCCTGAAACATGGTGCTAGCAGGCCTTTCCATTACTGTGTGAATCACGTGTCCTTCGAATACACACTATAACGCCTACAGCGGTGGATACGACCCAAACCACCAAGCCAAAACTGATAAGATCCAGCAGATCAGTCACCATGTTTAACCGGAATGACCATCATGAGAGGACAAAACGTTATATTTTCGTTTCTATTTTGAAACGGAAACCTCATGATGCCACACTGAGACTCTAGTAAACATTATCATTACAAAGTGAGCTTATGAAGACTTTGTAATGTAACACATGGAAATACACTACCAGTCAAAAATTTTTACACCTAATATTTACTAAAAATACACTCAATATTTTTGCTAACAAATACATTCACAGTATGTTCCACTTGAGTTCCTTTATTAACCAGAAAATGTCCTATTTTTTATTCATCACAACTGACCTACAAAAAGCCACCTAATATAATTATAATTATAATTATACTGTGGATCACCAGACGAGTGTTAGATATTTAGGGAGCTATTAAGTGCTGAAACAGTAACGAGTGCATTTAAAGTTAA
>JBBPCZ010000023.1:5031799-5051382 GCA_037974445.1 Brycinus macrolepidotus | reverse complement strand
ATTGGAGTAACATTTGACCAGTGGTATCTGTACTTTCACTTAAGTAATGAATGTGAGTACTTTGTCCACCTCTGACTAGGAGTGGGCATTATGGCCAACATATGACGAATGTGATACATAGTATGTAGTATTCTGACATCAGATAAGTTGAAACATTTAGAAATACTGTAAAAAACTACAAGTACTAATGATTTTTATCCAGTGTTTCCCACACTCTGCATTAAATCAGTACTACCAATATCTATGATGTTCTCAAGAAACCATAGTAAAGGGTTAAATTTGAATTATAAAGGGTCATAAAAGAGTAATAACGGTTAAAAAGACGTGTTATAGACTATATTACATCTTACGTATATTGGCAGATTAACTGGATATTACAAGTGGATATAGATCTTCAGCATTTTGGAATGAACTCTTTATATTGTGACATTTATGACTTTGTATAAAATATGCATATTGTGAATTTATCATATTATTATATTATGATATATTACTATTGTCATATTTCCCCAAGTTTAGAGATGTAATATTATCTAAAAGAAAAATCTAATATATTTCCTGTTTTTCTGCTGCAAGACCTGTCAGACATTTCACATGTTAACTGGGTCATTTCAGGGGGGAAAAAGCAGAGAGGGGGGTGTTTGGGAGGAATCATTTGTGGCCAGGTGGGGACCTCTGTCAGATTGAGTGCACATACACTTTATTATCTCATGATTAAATATGCAGTGAGGCTCTTTCACTGACAATGAGGACACACACACAGATAGTCTCATAATTCCCTTTTAATTTTAAGTACATTAGATTTTTGTGTATATGCGTGTACGTGTGTGTGTGTGTGTGTGTGTGTGTGTGTGTGTGTGTGTGTGTGTGTGTGTGTGTGTGTGTGTGTGTGTGTGTGCCAGAATAACGTCACATACACTTCTTTGAGCTTTGACCTCCCAAGTCATGTGTCCAATGGAGCAGAGAAAGTAAGGATGAACTGCAGATTAATTAAAACACAAAGCAGTGTCCTCCCTCCACTCCTTTCTCTTCGGTCCCTTTATTTCAGCTTCATATTCCTTTTTAGCAGGTTCTGGTAAATCCCTCTCAAGGGATGAGAGGCACTACATATAAGACACACCATCATTCTTTAGACTGATATGACAATTTTCATTCACACCTCCCATTGTCTAAGGGCTTTAATTCATTTACACTTGCCTTTTAGGACATAGCTCTTACAAATCTAGAGCTATTATTTTTGTTTTACTATATAGTTTAAAGGTAATTACATATTTAACTAAAAAAATTACATTTCCCGTTTTTAAAAAAATGTATGCTTTAATGCACCCGCCCTCATAAAACAACCCACCCATATTTGCTCACCTTGAAAACCTGGTACTGAAACACACCAGAAAATTTTGCCTGCCTTCACCACGTCCATCACAGGGGATTACTGACAATTGATAGGCCGCATCAATAATAAATGGGGGAACAAAAACTGTCTGGAAAATGCCATTTCCATCTTGTTGGCTGATGAAAAAAAGTTTTCTTTTTTTTCATGCTCTTAGTGGCATGAAAAAAATAGCTGGTTTCCCTTGTGGTGCTATTTGGCTTTGATTGCTGGATGGATGGAAAAGCTTAGCAACACCACACTTGTTTCCTTAGAGAGAAGGCCTTTGTTTCTTCAGTCAAGATCATGAAGTTGTATGCTTCAGTCCAAGCCTGGACCTACGGCATGACTTTTCTTAGTCTCACATGCTTAGCATGTTATATTCTTGCGGTTAAGCAAATCCAATCTAATTTCTAATTTAGATTGTGAAAGATTTGGCCATCTAGGGGAAAATTGTTGGATCTGGCAGCGGGCAATTGAACATATGATGCACTGATTTGTGGCCGTGGATGAATATGGTGTGATAAGCCGTGGAGGCCTCCTGGGGTGTACTGTCAAGGACAGCGAGGAACCCAGCAGACTGACTGGGTTCTGAGTGAGAGGGTTATGGGAGCGTTATTTTTTTTGGGTAGAACCTGATTTAGGATCTTGGTCTTGCATTACAATCAGAAGCAACATTAATGTGCAGCAATAAATCAGCAGAGTTAATTAATTATTAGTATTAGTACTTGTCACCAAGCGGATGCGTCATTTACGCTACATAAAAGAACATGAGAGGGAGAGTGTTATTATGAGTAAGGGTGGTTGGTGTAGGGTAGTGGGTAACATCGCTACCTTCCAGACAGGAGCGGGCAGCTGGTGGCCTAGTGGTTAGGGAGTTTCCCCCACGATCAGAAGGTCGTGCTGAGGTACCCTTGAGCAAGGTACCGTCCCCACACACTGCTTCCCGGGCGTTGCGTCGCTGGCTCCCCACTGCTTCACTTGGTAAATGGGTTAAATGCAGAGAAAGAAATTCACACTGTTCACACTGTGTGCTGAGCTGTTCGCGCGTGACTATAAGGGACCACTTTACTTTATTCCTAACCTGGACAGCTCACCACATTACACCAATAAGAGACCTTGGGCAGGATTCTACATTCACCTGCACCTATTGGGACAGAGTGGGGGGGTTATTTAAATAAAAGTGCTATAAATTATGTAAATGTATGCCAGCTATATCTTGGTCGCAGGCACAAATAAATAGCAATTATTTTTATTTGTTGGCAAAGTAAAGAAAAGAGTTAAACAATCAAGCCCTGAGCATTGTTTTTAGTAAGTAAAATGACAATTGTTGTTACTTAGTGGAGTAAGATGGTTACCAAAAAATGACATTATCAGATATAAAAACGGCAGTGCACTTTTTGTGTGAGTGGACCTAACTTGCATGTCACACATTTAAAACAAGATGATGATGTTGCAGTGACTGGTACAGAGAAAATGTCAGAGGGAATAATGGTTCAATTAGTTGGTTCATTTAGGAATAATAGTTCAGCTGAGTAATAGCTCAAAGATTAATTCTTTCTAGACATTAGCATTAGTTGCAGCCCTAAATGTGTTTGCGACTGCTACATTTCACTGCTTTGATAGTGTGCAGTTTTGAGTGCATTTCAGAGGTC
Organism: Brycinus macrolepidotus; assembly: GCA_037974445.1. Classification (NCBI taxonomy): domain Eukaryota; kingdom Metazoa; phylum Chordata; class Actinopteri; order Characiformes; family Alestidae; genus Brycinus; species Brycinus macrolepidotus. The sequence goes on along the minus strand of JBBPCZ010000023.1, from coordinate 5,048,358 downwards.
AGGTCCCATTGCTCTGTTCTTTATGAGGAAGGAGCTTACCTTGGTTCAGTTCAGAGGAGTGCTAAGAGCTCTTTGATAAGGCTGAGGATGAGCAGAGAGACCCTGTGCTGTTTGCCTCTCACAACAAAAGGTGACTATAATGGCCTGCTAGCCCTAGGCTGAGAAAAGCAGGAGGGTGAAGTTCAAGAAAGGTCATTGTTGGACAAGGGCCACTTGAACTTTAGAGTGACTTTCCAGGCTCTCCAACAAACACACACACACACACACACACACACACACACACATTTAAGTCCTGTCTTTGTGTGGTGTTTCCTTTGCTTGACTTCTGTTACTGTAGTTGCAATGATACACTTAAATCTTAATCTTCACCTCAGAAACCAAGATGAACCAAGTTTCTCAGTGATTTTAGTTATCCCATACCAGTCCATACTTGTGTGCTTCATTGCCAGTAACGATTCTGTCAGCTTTCACATACTATAAATCAAACTGTGTAAATTACCCTGCTTTTTGAACAATGTGAGAATCAGCTCGTCTGTAAATATGGAGAAGCATTTACTTGTATTCTTGGGAGTTCTGTGATGATACTTTCCCATGTAAAACTCAACTCATCACAAAAGTAGTTTATAAACTCTACTTTTCCAGTACATCTTAGCTGTCATGTTCATGTCATGCAGATATAGCCAATAGTAAAAGTAACTTGATTAGTAAAATCATAGGTTGTTGCATGATCGCTACACACTGTCCATTCAATGCAATACAATACTATACTATATTGTACTATACTATACTATACAGCAAAATGAAAGTAGGCTGTTGTTCTTAAGCTAAAAGTGTTCTGCTTGCTTGTGTGTATTTTTTTGTTTGTGTGAATGTGATATATGTGTTATTGGCACGCATTTGCTTTATGTGTGTGTCTGTGGGTTTTCGTTGCTTTTGGGTGTGTGTGTGTGTGAGTGAGTTTGAGTGTGTGTGTGTGTCTGTGTGTGTCAGTCACTGGGAGCAGCATGGTGAGCAGATGGCGCAAAGAGAGCCACAGAAACTTTAATCCTATCAGATGGATTCATGCTTCTCCATCTGCTTAATCCAGCCACCCGCTCAGCCTCTGCCAAACAGTCCACTTAGGCCAAGATTAGCGCCACAGATTGCACTTCATCTTTCCTACTCTGCCACCTGCAAATTGCATTATTCTGGTGTGCAAGTGTATACATGTGTATGTGCATGCATCCTCGTGTCTGACATGTAAATAAAGCAGATTAATGTGTGTTTATAGGAGTACATGAGATGTTATTTTTTCAGTAATCCAAAGCTGCTTATGATCAGTACCAGCAAGTCGTTATTGAAATTAAAAATGAGGATAAAAAACATAAATACAGAGCGCAGATTACAGCTTTCCTGGGATGAAGTGCAATCACTATTGAGATTCTTTCCAGTTTGGTTCACTGATTGAAAACAAGTTTGTTCCAACCTTCACTTTTTTGAGAATTGTCCAAAGTGGTTAGAGCAGAAGTCCAATTACATTTTCCTTCTTACCCCAAGTGTAGTCGATCCTCCAAGATTTATTTGGTGTCTGAAGTTAGCTTCTTTCGTTTTGGACTGCAGCTACCAGGCGAACAATGTAATTACAGCTTATACCTCAGCAGTTGTTTACACTTTTGCCAGGGGTTGAAATTTCAGTTGCCCCCAATTGCTGCATATATTGCAGTGTTTATTGTAAGGTTATGTCCCCTTGTCAGCAAAGCCTTGCCTGTTATTCTAGTTGAATGTTCTCGCTCCTCTAGAACCACTAGTGTTGTGGTGGTTATAGGCACCAGGCAGTTATTAAATAAAATTACATCACAGTATGACTTTCTGAGCATAAAATTGTTCACAAAGGTTTTGGCCAAATTTGGTTAAATCACATATGATATTGAAATGTACATAAATAAACTTATAATAAAGAAAACAAAGTGTGATGCATTTATGCAGATTATCCACAATAATTAAAAGAAAATGGTGACTGTAGACATGGAGGATGAGAGCATTTTAGTGTTTATTTTTAAGGACAGTTTTCCTGAGAACTGGAGGGAGAACCCAGACTTTGCCACATATCTGTCTGAGCTGAGCTCGTACAGCGTGGAGAACCTGAACCGGGAGCCAGAGCGGCTGTGTGAGGAGCGGACTCTCATCCTGCAGCAGACCCGAGACCTGGCCTAAAAGACTTCAGGTCATTCAGGGAACAGTACAGGAGGTGCAGCAGGCGGCTTAGCTCATGCTGAACCAGCTCCTTCAGCAGCTACACAGTAATTCCCAGCTGCCCGTTTGCCTCCGAGTGATTGGCTACCTGTGCAGAATGGATGTTTTCACTGAAACAGAATTGCGTGTGAAGTTTCTGCAGGCTCGTGGGACCTGGCTGCGGTCTGTTCTGGCCTCTATCTTTGATGAGGACCCTTGCTTCCACAATTGAGGCCTGCCGAGTACACCTCTTTGACATCATTACTTAGTACCATGCAGTTTTCTCAGACGAGGATCCCCTGCTGTCACCAGGTGGACAGACTGTGAATGAGAGTGCCATCTTTCATGGCTGGGTGGTGCTGCAGGCTGCACAGTTTTTGGAGACTCTGGATAGGGATCTCAAGCGTGGGGCTGGAGGTTGCTTGGATTCCTTGCTTGGCCAGTGTATGTACTTTGGTTTGTCCTTTAGTCGTGTTGGGGTGGATTTCCGTGGACAGCTTGCACCAGTGTTTCAGGAGGTAGCCAGGGACACTCTCCACAAAGCTGTTAAAGAAGCCGTGGATAAGTTTCAAGAGGATATGAATTTGTACACTCTCATTTCTCTGCCATCGATGCTTGGCAGTACCATACCACCTGTGGTATGGTACTGCCAAGTACTCAGCCTGGCACTCTTCAGCCCCCCATGGCCTTGTTGGATTTCCCTCCCTTAGCCTGCTTTCTGAATGATGTTTTAACAGCCTATTGGCTTAGCACAGGAAGTTACCAAATGTCTTGAAGATGCCCTGCTGAAGGCGACCAAATTAATCTTGGTTTTCCACAGAGCAGAAGAGTCTGCCTTTAGTAGCCATAAGCTTGTTTGTTCAGTTCTGCTGTGGCTTTGCTGATTATATGGTGCCATTCCTGAACCGAAGTTTACAGGTTCTATTCCCACCAGCTCAGCTGGCACAGATCCTGGGTGTCCCACCCGCTTAAGTTCACAAATATGGCAACATTGGATACACCAGTGTGAGCACTGTCCTTGAGCCTTTGGAGTTTTTTTTTACCCAAAAGGGAGCCCATGTCAGATACCCATGTACTAAAGCTGACAGATGAAGTGATTAATATAGATTATTCAATTACAATGGCTCTGTCAAAGGGTGGGGTATATTAGGCAGCCAGTAAACAGTGAGTTCTTGAAACTGATGTGCTGGAAGGAGAAGAAATGAGAAAGTGTAAAAATCTGAACAACTTTGACACTGGCCAAATTGTGATGGCTAGACAGCTGCATCAGAGCATCTTAAAAATGGCAGGTCTTGTTGGGTGCTTCTAGTAGACCCTCACTGTCTTCAAATGGCAACTGAAGACCCACTTCTTCTCTGAGCAATAGCAGTCCTGGGATTCAAACCCACAACCTTCTGATTGTATGGACAACTCCCTAACCACTACTCCACCAGCTGTCCAGTGTTCACAGATTGGAAAAAGAAAACTTTAGAAGGTGCCTTTTTATCCTCTTGTTTACAAGGTTTAAAAAAAAAAACTCTTGGAGCAAACCCTTGCAGCAGCACAGTTCACTCTCTCTCTTTGTTACTCATTAGGGTGAGCGGTGCTGTTGGGGGAAACTAAACGGAGGTAAATAGCGGTGGGCTAAATTGCTTTCTTTGCCCCCTGCCAACATGAGGCTCTCCTACTCGGAGGGGAGCAGACAGCTCTAATAGGCAAGCTGACCTTTCTCCACAGTGTTCCCCCCAGCCTCCCCATCGTCGTCACTGATCCACCAGCACCGTGTAGAGCAACAAAGGGGACGCGCTAAACGAGCTGCTGTACACCAACACCCAGCGACAAAAACACTTGTCGCCTGCAGTATGAGGTCCAGGGTCGGCTTAGTGTGAACTAATTGGTGCACAGATTTATCACATGAAAATAGTAGTTGGTATCATTATTGAAATAGAGTTTTTGAATATTGTCACTGGCCAGTAAAAATGTATCTCTTCTGTTTTCGATCACATGACCATAGCAACTCTCATTTACATTGTGTGAACAAAGAATGTTTTTGCATATTCCTGTAAGCATATCATTTTGGAGATACTTTTTTTGTACAGTGACAATATGCATTTTAGTGGTGGTAAAATTGACTATTTTAAGATGTTTGCATGATACATGATATGCATCAAAATATTTGTTTTTTTCCTGAGGTTTGATAATATTATCAAAATTACATTTTACAGAGAATGGGGCATTAAATTATAACGATTAATCTAATGTGATATGATTTATCACAGTAATAATAAATATTGTGACTGCGCTGGAGCTATGTGGCTAATGTAGCTAAAATCCACCATTAAGCATCCTGCCTAAATAATCACACACTTTCTTCAAAACAGGTTGAGTTGTTAGGGAATCCTGCACGGACTTGTTTATGTGGTTTATGATACTATTTGACAAAATATCATAATTTGAATAAAGTATCACTTTTTTAAATGAAGCTTTGAATTGATGTAGTTTAGTGTTTTAAACATGCCTATAGCTTGATTTTGTTCTTGTATACTCTTACCATTGTAACATTGATGATAGACCTAGTGAAGTATGCCTGTAATGAGTCACTATTGTTGCCTCAGTGACTCTCTGTGTAACGATAAAAATCTGAAGCTCTGTGTAAAATGGGGGTTCTCACTGTAAGTGATTCTTTGTTTTCACGCCTAATGTGTGCTATGAGAGCTGCAAAAACCACTAGGGTTCTTTCTAGGCTGTGTGGTATGGAACTCCTTGTTAAATCCAGCTGTGTGAGTTTTCTTTGTGACGTTGGCGTGTTTTGGTTTCCTGTTCGGCTTTGGAAATGGGAGAATGGGAGGTGTCAAGACACTCAACCTACCTCAAGCCCCTCCACTTCCTCCTCCACCAAAACCTCATGAAAAAAAAAAAACACATTACAACCTCACTTCCAACCCTGAGACCTCCTGGGAAACAAGGGTATTAACCCCCCCCCTTACTTCCCCCGAAACCAGACATCTACCTTTTCTGGACTGAATCTACAATCTACAATAAGTAATGTTACTGATTAAGCTAAAAAATCTAATACAGCCTACTTTTATATTCTCTAATATGCCCTTAAATATAAAGGTCCATAAAGAATTCCTTGGAGCAAGCAAACTGACCACTTTTGGTTCAATTTTAAAACTGTTTCTTTAAAATGATGTCCTGTACCAAGAATTTTTAAACAATGAACCATTTAGGTACCTTTGATTTTAAGAAAATATTATTGATGTGGTAACAAACCTTTGCATCTCCAAAGTGGTAACATTAAAGGAAAATTGGAATGTGTGAAAAGTAATGCAATTAATAATGCCTATATCTTTCCTTCTCTTTTCCCTGGCCCTCATGTGCTGATACTACTGGAAAGCAGCAGCACCTTGTATCAAAGCCATCAGCCCCAGTGAAGGCTGGACAACAGGGGGCGCTACCGTAATAATCATTGGGGACAACTTCTTTGATGGGTTGCAAGTCATCTTTGGCACCATGCTGGTCTGGAGTGAGGTGAGTGACATGTGCACTAAACCTGTGCAGTTTATTAGAAAGATCTACCTTGTACTTCCACTCACTGGACACTTTATTAGCAACACATTCCTTCTTTTTCCAGTCACTGACCACGTTACTAGAAACATCTACCTTGAATCCCCACGCACTGACCACTTAATTAGAAACTCTTACCTTTAAATCAGTTCTTTGGTGTAGCCCTTTGGTTCTCGTGCCTTTGTCAACTGCCCTCTACCCCATTCATAAATGGTCAGTTTCTAATAAAATGTTACACTGCTGTTTACAAAATCAGTCTTTTTTAATAGACTAATTAATTTTAAACTTCATTTCTGTTATGTCCACAATAAGCCTAAATAAGTGAAATTGCACTTCATTTAAATTGTTTATATAACACAATGACAGACACTCAGTTCTAAGCAAGGTAGTAAGTAAGTAGTCACGTCATTATAGATTTTAAAAAATAAATAATTTCCTTCACCTGCTCTGCTTCTCTGTCAGGCTAAGCCATTTTGTGCAATGCTAATATTATGCAAATGATAAATTTGTCTTAATCCAGCTGTCAGATAGTGTAATACTATAAAAAGCCTTTCATTTGACATGACATGTCTTTACATAGGCATATAGACGGCATATAAAATCCTGGTTAACTGCTCACAAACAGGCCATTTGAAGGCATTTAATGTGCTGCTGGCAGCTTATACTTCAAGTAAATGCATATGCATACATACACTCATACTGAGGGCTCTCACACAGTGGTGCTGTCTTCAATGCAGATACAAATTTCTTCCAGTTTATCCAACTAGTCCTTTTGATATTCTCGTGATAAAAGCAGTTAAATCCTAGCACATGCTAAAAACAGACCGGTGGTGGTGGTGGTGGTGGTGGTGGGGGGTTTATATGTGTACGCACTTGTTATGACAGCGTACATCTGGGGTGCATTTAATGCAGTTGCCTCCTCCCACTGTATATGATCCTGTGGACATTATAACCTTTTGACCTTTCTCCCATAACGACACAGCCCCAAATTCAGGGGGGCTACCCAAAGCCTCCTGATACATCTCAGCCACTCTATCCATCAGCTATTGAGTACTACAGAAACAGCCCAGAGAGAGAGAGAGAGTTTGTCATATTTGAAGTCTTAAATTGAATTTTTGCTTAGTCCACTAGTATTAAATAGATATTCCTTGTGATCAGTCTCTGCTTGACTAAACCCTCGTGTTTGTAAAGCCATATAGAGGCAGTTAGAGGCATAAGCCAACTGGGTCGTTCATTCTGTACCTAGTTCTGTACCTGCTGGACTTTAACCAGTCAAATCAAAATGTGTTTGGTGAGAGGACTGATGACGTCTGGAACCAAACCTGTGTTTTTCTAACCAGTTCACAAGATTTAAAAACAGGGAATGTACAAGGAATACACATACACACACACACCCATGCTATATATGTTATCACTGGGGATGCCCCTGCAATCGGAAGGCCATGGGTTTGAATCCCAGGACTGCTAGTGGTACCACTGAGGTACCCTTGAGCAAGGTACGGTCCCCACACACTGCTCCCCGGGCGTTGCGCGGCTGGCTGCCCACTTCTTCACTTGGTGAATGGGGTAAATGCAGAGAAAGAATTTCACATTGTTCACACTGAGTGCTGTGCTATGGTGTGTTCATGTGTGACTATAAGGGCCACTTTACTTTACTTTACTTATTTACTTTACTTACAATCAGCCATAGCATCAAAACCACCTACCTAATATTGCTGCCCACCAAGACTTTAGCAGCAGATCCTTTAAGTCCTGTAAATTGTAAGGTGGGTCCTCCATGGATCAGACTAATTTCTCCAACACATCCCACAGACTCTCAACCGCACTGAGATCTTTGGAACTTGAAGACCAAGCTAACATCTTGAACTCTTCGTCATGCGTGTAAGAATGTGTGTGTACTTACACTTATTCAAAAATGAACAAAACGTACTTTGGCCAAGGGTACCAATTTTTCCATACAGCTATATGTAAAAAATTAAAGTAAAAAAGTTATAGGATGTTTCTGGGATGATGACCTACTACTGACGATTCTATGGTTGGTTGAAGTTACAATAAATACAAATCCTTCAACACTCAAATACATTTAAATTAAAATAGGGATGTCCTTAATTTTTTATATTTCAAAGGTGACAGTCACATCTTGAGGTAGATAACTTGACAAATACATATACACATTATAATGTATGAGACTGCCAGGACAGAGCAGATTTCAGAGAAGTTTCTGAAGCTGAGCTGTCAGTCTAACATCTCACATGTTCTTTTGGGCTCTGAAGGTCATAGTGATTAGTGAGGTTGGAGTTAAGTGATCAGTGATTGATAGGAAGATTAAAATAAGATTACATTGTATTGTCCAACTCTGTTTTTAATTACAGTCTCTCTAAAGGCATACAGACCTTTCTAAATGTGTGGCCACAGTGCACCAACACCACCCTTCCCTAATCCCTGATCAACCAGAAATACAAACACACAGTATACATACTCGGATCAGTCACCTTTATTTATAGCTGTTCAGGTCTGCTGTGAACTACACTAGTCAATATTATGATCATTCTAGATGACAGTTATTTGATTCGTAAGAGACAATATAATAACTTAAAGAGGAATTCAGCTGTTTTTTTTTCCAAAACTGGTTGAGAAACTAAAGTCAGGGTCAGAATTGTTCACAATTGTGGTGAAAGTAACCGGATGTCTGGAGTGTTTAACAGACAAGAAGATCTTGCCTGGTCTTCTTTAAAAAACATCTCTTTTCTCTGTGCCTTTGTCTCATCAGCTCATCACACCTCATGCCATCCGGGTGCAGACCCCTCCTCGGCACATCCCTGGGGTCGTGGAGGTCACTCTCTCATACAAATCCAAACAGTTCTGCAAAGGCACCCCTGGCAGGTTCATCTACACTGGTAAGCTAAGTGATATACAGATCGTACAAGAAAAGTTCAGTCCAGCATCAGAGTCTTGTCACAAGACCCAAAAGCATTTCAGGGGCTTTGTGAAAGGAAAGTGATCATTCATTCTCAGACATGCAAGTTGCTCCCGGAATTACATCTGATGGAATTACATCTACTTGTTGTTGAGGGTGGTATTACTGTGGTATACTTTGCTATCCAGACTTCTTGTACAGAGATAAACCCTTGGCTTATTTGGATTACAGGTGGAACTGATCTTACATCAGAACATTTACGCTGATAGATATTATGCATAGGACTCCTTTAAGAAGAACTCACAATGACCTCAGATCAGCCACAGATTAGCAGAAGTGAAGGAGATGGCGGGCTGTACTTGTTTGTCATTAGCAGTCTTTATGACTTCTGATTTAAGTTGTCTGTAATAATTTATCTGCTGTGTGTTTATATTATGTCTTGTAACTGTATTATTTGTAGAAATGGCAAATGAAGATCACAAACACACACACAACACTCAATTCAACAAGAGGGTATTGTTTCCTTAATTAGTGTAGATAGGGAGACAGTAACAACCACTGCTTGTAAAAACTGTTACAATTGAGCTGGAAAAACAGTGAGTGCTTTATTAGTTTGCATCTTGAAGCCATTTGAAGAAAAAAAAGAGGCAAGTAAACAAATTGTGAAGCTTTCCAGATTGTGCACAAACACATATGGATCCATAAACATAGTAACAAATGTCCAAGTCCAAGTGCTTCAGACACACATGACCCAGATGTTAGAGCATGTCCAGCACACTCCTGCTGCAGTTCTCTGAGAGCCATTTAAAGAGTGGAGCTAGTCCCAGAACAATATGTGTAGCCTTCTAAAGAGAAGGATTGTGCTTTCTTTCATTCTCTCTCTCTCTCTCTCTCTCTCTCTCTCTCTCTCTCTCTCTCTCTCTTTCTCTCTCTAACTTTCTTTGCTCCAACCTGTATTAATTATTCTGAGTCTCTCCTAAACTCTTGACATGCTTTTCTTAAATAAACATTATAGAAGTGTCTGGTCACACTACAAGGGGCAGTCTAATCGAGACCACCCTCAGCTCACTATCCAACCTCCCACACGCTATTGACCACCTCTATGTGGTCAGGAGTCAGAGCCCTGAGAGCTCATTAGCCAACATCATAACTTTTTGTTTGTGGAAGTTTGTGTTTGCCTATGGGTGTGAAGTTGTTGGGGTCCTCCTCACACAACCCCCAAGAGGGTTAAAAACTGGCTGAATGGACTTAAGAATGTGTTTGTGCACTTTAGTCATGATGACAAATGGAACTCTAAGAAATTATCCTAAAATAGAAGCTTCATGTGTGTTCTCTTTTTGTCCTTCAAAATTTCACAGTTTTAAAGATTAATAAAATCTTTAAAAACAAAGTACCAAAATGGATTCTTTTTACTACCCAAAAGATCCAGAATCTGTGACTTGTGACAATGTTGGAACTCTTTTTGGTAACATATAGACTCATTTTAAAATGTTCTTTATATAACCTAACACATAACCTTTCTCATAGACAACAGCCATTTAACTTTGCAAAGAACAATCAAAACAATTGAATGTGTTGTCATGGCTTTATGTACAACCATTGCCTTTACAAAAGAACCCTTTATTTAAGGGTGTATGAGAACCACTAGGGTTAGTTCTCAAACCAGTCCTCAGGGACACATCTTTGCTTGATTTCAATTCCCAACACATAAATGATGATAGAGCAAAATGTGGGCCTCTTGTTTGGCATTATCTTGTTTTATTTTTAAGACTGTAGCTCATGTAGAACACTTCTTAAGCATGGCTCATGCCTTGTGTAATGGACTGTAACTAGAAAGTTAAATATGTAGTTGTATAGCTCTTGTAAATGGGCAGAACGTCTTCACCTTTCACTCTGGTCTTAGTCTTTTAATAAATAAAACTGCTGCTTGATGACTAGCAACCAAAATTTGCAGCTGGCCTTGGCATGCCCTAGTACACAGTGGCCAGCTGGCAAAGCTAATCAGCCACTGTTGGCGAACTACATTAGCAGCAGCTGTTAGCATAGCTCACTAGCAGTTCCACAGGCTTAACTAAATCAATTCAGGCAGAGCCATGGACTCCTCCTGCCAGGCCTCAGGTAGATGCTAATCAGAGGCTACCTGGAAGCTGCCAGTTGTACATCAGGTTATGTACTTTTCAAAATCAGTCACCTGGATAAAGAATGAGAGGAGCATTTTGGGAGATGAAATAAAAAAGTGTAAGGGTTACTACAACAAATCGTGTAGGTATTGCGTTTGATTTAAGAGTTACGATCGTCAGATAATCATTGTGTCAATGAGGCCTACATTCATTTATTGCATTTAGTCATATAACTAGAGAATAACTTTTACATCTCTTTGAGGTGGGCTATCTTCTCTGTCTTGTGCTGTGAGAGTCTTATAAAGCGATATAAGTAATGTACATAGAATTGTCAGAAAATTATTTTGCTGAACTAACAATCCTTCACCTTGACATGCCTCTTTCTCTCTCTCTCTCTCTCTCTCTCTCTCTCTCTCTCTCTCTCTCTCTCTGGTCTTCATACATCTCCCATAATTGACACTCATGAAGTTAAATGTCAGTTCTGGGTGTTTGTAAAGAGGAAATGTGAAGAAGCCATCAGTAAACCAGTACCTACAAAAGAAAACCTTGTTTGTGCAGGGATTAAGGTTATGAATGTAAAGATATATATATATATATATATAAAACATGATAGATAAATGACAGTATAATGCCTTTTATTCATTCAGCAGTTAAACTAATGGGCTTTCTCTTCAGCTTTCCCTCTTAATAGTCCTATTGCCAGTATCCATGCTGTGAACAGCACTTAACTGCTGATGAGCTGTGTACATTATGAAAATTAATTATAGATATTAACGTGAAATCTTGAATGCATTGTAAAGGTCTGCGGGTGTGTGTTTACAAATAAGGAGATACAAGGTTTTGTCCCATCAGTGACAATATACATACATTCAAACATGCACCTATACGCATAGATATGTGTATAACTGTATAATTAAATATATCTGATGGTCTATATATGTAGATATAACACACACAAACACTAAATACAGTGGCTTGTAAAAGAATTCAATCCCCATGTCATATTACATATATACACATTTTTCCATAACAGCATTTTTGCTCCAGAATATTTGCAATGCCAAAACAGGTTATTTGACAGTCTACATTAAAAAGATAAAAATTAATAAAACTGAAATTTGCTGTTAAGTAGTTAAAACCCTGTGCACTGGAAGCTCCAGGTTTAATCACAAACAGCACAAAGGTGACACTTACCTGACCATAATTAAACATAATTAGGTTCTACTTGTGAGTCCTGTAAGTAAGATTGTCTTTGTGGGTGTAAATGGCATCCCTTGTAAGAGACATTTTCTTTTGGAAAAAAATCACTGAAAAAAGAGGCCACAAAGAATGCTACTAAAGACACAACTAAAAATCTACCCATGACTCTAAGAAGTCTGCAAGCATGACAGTGACCCAAAGCATAGTGTGATACTGGAATATCTCAAAAACAGAAAAGTGAATGTTTTGGAATGGCCAAGTAAAGGCCCTGATCTTACCCCTATTGAGAATCTGTGGCACTATTTGAAAACTGTTAGAGATCTCTGTATATTTTGCCGAGAAGAATGGGGACAAATCTCTTGTGTAAAACTGGTACATACTCACCCCAAAAGAATTGTGGCTGTTATTGCAGCAAAAGGGTTCTCTACAAAGTATTCATGTGTAGAGGTTAAATACATATTCAAACCCTATATGTACATTTTTTTTCCGTAGTTAGTTGTCTGCAGAAAGATGTTTTATTTTGACTTTAGAAATGCATTGTTACAGCATTGTAGGAGTTTACATTAAAAATACTGAATGGGAAAATATGTATACAAATCTTTTTGTAAACCAGAAGATTATGATGACTTTCAAGGGTGGATGAAAAGTTTTGCAAGCCACTGTATGAAACGATCACCCACAGCATTAAAACCACTGGCAGGTTAAGTGAATAACACTGATTATCTTGACAGTCACCTGTCAAGAGGCTATATTAGGGTAGCAAGTGAACAGTCAGTTTTAGCAGCTGATGTGTTTTGGAAGCAGTATAAATGAGCAAGTGTAAGGATTTGAGCAACTTTGACAAGAGCCAAACTGTGATGGCCAGACAACTGCATCAGAGCATCTCCAAAAAGGCATGTCTTGTGAGAGGGTCCTGGTATTCGGTGGTTAGTACCTACCAAAAGTGGTCCAAGGATGGACATTCGGTGAACTGGCAACAGGGTCAGAGGTGCTCAAAACTCACTGATGAGTGAAGGCAAGCTCATCTGGTCTGATCCCACAGAAAAGCTACTGTAACACAAATTGCTAAAAAAGTTCATGTTTGTTATAATAGAAATGTGTCAGCTTGCTGCATATGGGGGTGTGTAACCACAGACCAATCAGAGCACCTGTGCTGACCCTTGTCAGCCACCAAAAATGCCTGCAATGGGCACACACACGTGTTTGTTTATTTAGACTGCTCATTATCAGAAGTTTTAATAGCTCTGGCCTACTGTAGATGTACTCAGTCTAAGTCAGGATAGAGTGTCGAGTGTCTGTATGCAGTGGAATGGGAGCCATGTCCATAAGACCAATAAAAAAAAAATCACGTTATATTACTGCAGCAGTACATTGCAAAGCAAACTCACCACCTCCCCCTCTCTCACCACACAAAACTCCACTGACTAGCCCTGCACCATAAAGGTAACACATTCTTACTGTGTTAATGAGAAAGAAACAGAGGCAAGATATAAGAATAAGATTGTTCTCTATTGATCCAAAAGTGGGGTGGCTTGGGGAAAAAAATAACTCATCTATAATAAGGAGGGATGAATGAAGCAATAATTCAGAGGCATTGAGCGCCACACTGGTCCACAGATCGATTCCCCAGAGGCCTCGCCTTGAGATCACACCTGGAAGGGGCGGAGGCATGTACCCTCCAGAAAAGAGCGATCGCTACATACCCTTCGTTACTATACTGCTATACTGCAGGCTCTCTGGAGTTATTGGACCCTAGTTGAAAATATTTTATAGATGTTATGAAGGATGGCTGGCTGGAAGAAGTGAAATTATTACAGCAGAATTAGTCTAGGTGAGCTAGTCAATCAACATGTTCATTTAAAGAAGAGGGGCGTGAGGTTGTAGCCCAACTGAGGTGGATAGAACATACCTACACCCAGGCTGAAAACATAAAAAAAATGAATATTGATGTCTGTCAGTTTTATAGTTGACTATATAGGAGGCTATCTGAAGCCTAAAGCAAGCAGGGCAAAGGATGGAAGAGCCATGCTAGCATTTTATATTAGTTGGTGTCATGGATGACTGTTTGAAGAAACTCAAGTGATCTGACCACATGGAGAAAAAATGCATGGGGTAGAGTGGCTCAGTGAAGGTGCTATAGTTAGACTACAGGACATTTATATTTGAATTATTTTGAAAAACATGCAATGGTACTGTGGAATACAGATCAATGGAAATTAATATACTGTATTACTATATCTACATTAGTGTATTTATTCTGCTATAGTGCATATTGTCCCTCTGCTAGCTGATTGCCATACCCTTACTTTTGACTCTGACCATTTTTGATGGTAGCTCTTGCCTCCTTCCCCTTACCTCTCCTACTTTATTCTTGCTTCCTCTACTCACATCATCCTCCCCTCTAGGTCATTATTGTGAAATATGATGAGGCCTGCATCTGCCCTCATGAAATTTCAATGAGCATTGATCTGTGTGATTGCAAGAAATCTCTCACAATGTGGCCGGAGAGAGAGAGAGAGAGAAACTGAGAGAGAGAGCGCAAAGACATGCATAGCCTATTTGATCATTAATTTATTGCTGAGGTAATTTCAGTCATATCAATTTCACATTTTCCAAGATAATAGCCAATAGTTTTGGTGTTTTTATTCCACTGAAACTGTCCATTAATGCCATGTTCTCTTTTTTGTGAAACCTTTACAAACTGGTATTGACTAAACTAGTCGTGAATCTGGCCTGACATCCTTATCATGTGCCTTTAAGTCGTCCTTAAGAATACTGAACACATCATCAGCAAATTCTCCTCTTCTGAACAGTATTTTCCTCCAGTGATGAATGCTATTATTAGTGAGAAAGCAGGAGAAAAACTGTACCTGAAGCTAATTTCTCTAAGTTGCGAACATTTCCAGCAGAGTTCTTTCAATACTGTGAAGAGTCTAACTAGTCTAGGTTCTTGTGTGGGTGCTAGCAAGCCACTTTTGAGTCCAATTTAGTTTCACTTCAAACAGTTATGAAGATATATTGCAATTCATGAGGTGCACTCAGGTCCCTATCTCATGAAATAAATGCTTAGAAATGTATGAATGAATCTGAAATGTGATTCAGTTATCAGTTTCATCAATGATTACGAGAAAGCTGAGGTAAAGTTTTGAAATTGCTATTCCACAAACACGCATGTCAGGACTACTAATATCACTAACGCAAACACATTGATGCCTTCAGTAATGTGGCTGATTTGACAAGGAAAGGCTCTAATGCTAATGCTTGTCATGCTCGGTTAGCTAATCTCCTCTGTAATGTCACATTTATCTGTGGCGAGTTAGCATGTAGCATATCACAGTTGGTACATGTCCAGCTTGGCCTCCAATGCTATTTTAGTGAATTTAACTGCTAATGCTACCCACAGAGAACGATAAACCAACATCCTTAAGCAAATTGAAACCATGTGGCGGTAGAGAGAAAACAATAAAACCGTCTGAAGGAGCTTAGCCAGGCCAAGTTATAAATACTCGCAGTGTGGTTAGCACTTGTTTCACATGTAGCAAATATTGTACTGAGCTACAGTGAAAGTTTAGGCCAAAAACAGTCCCACTTCCCCATTTCAGTGCAAATATATAATGGGTATTTTTAACGAAATGCACATTTACACTGGTAAAAGAATATCTGCACTAAAGAATAGTGTATGTGTGTGTATAGGTGTGTATTATAGTGTTACAGGCTTTGCATCAACTATAGCAGCTTTCAGAAAGGCTTCATGTTTTTTGTAAAATCTCTCTCACTCTCTCTCTGTCTCATGCTCTCTCTCTCTCTCTCTCTCTCTCTCTCACATGCGCGCACACACACACACACACAGTTTATTTTCTGCCTCTCATTTTACTCATCCTCTCTCATAGTTAGCTAGTGGTACCACTGAGGAACCCTTGAGCAAGGTACCGTCCTCACACACTGCTCCCCAGGCGTTGCGTCGCTGGCTGCCCACTGCTTTACTTGGGTTAAATGCAGAGAAAGAGTTTCAAACTGTTCACACTGTGTGCTGTGCTGTGGTGTGTTCACGCGTGACTATAAGGGACCACTTTACTTTCTTTTTCTGTCTGTCCTTCAGTCTCTCTCTTCTTTCTTCTTCTCCCCTTTCTTTCTTCATCTCCCTTTTGCTTTCCTTCTCTCTTTTATATCTATTTAGATTTCTAGCCTTTTCTCTCTATCTCTCTCTCACTCTCATTTGTTCTCTCACTATATCTTTCTATCTTTGTTTCTTGCTCTCTCTTACTGTTGTCTCTCTCTCTTTCTATGTTTCTTGCTTTCTTTTCTCTCTTCTCTTTTCTTTTTCTCTCCTCTCTTCTTCTTTGTCTTCCTTTCTCCTCTCTTTTCTTTCTGTCTCCATTTTTGCTGTTTCTCCCTTTTTCACTTTCTCTTCTCTTTTCCTCTCTTTGTCTCTTTCTGTATCTTGTCTGTTCCCTTTGCCTGTTCTTTCTTATTTCTTTTTCTTTCCTTCTCTCTTCTCTCTCTCCTTCCTTTTTCTAACTCACATTTCTCTCTGTCCCTCTCTTTCCTCTTTTCTGTCTTCTCTC